>CM064865.1:56902409-57486470 GCA_032719365.1 Prinsepia uniflora
TGATCGTTCACCCGCGCTGCTTACTATGCTAGTTAAAAATCGCCAGTCCTGTCCCTGAGCTCTATGGGACTCGAGGTGACGGTGCCTAGCACCTAGTCCTTCATGTGGTTGGGGTACACGAGCAAGATACCTAGTTGTGTTGCGAGTATGAGACTTGATGCGACTCAAGATCAATTTGATGTGGGTTGATATTGTGACTTATTTATGACTTTGTGCATATTGGTTAAACTATGATGTTATGATTGATATTATGTTTCTCATGTTACGTGCAACTACGTTGTAAAGTCTTTTGGTTTTGTACTAAAATGAGGGGTTAAAATATGTGGTTTATTGAAAATAGTTTTACACTGAAATAATAACTGGGTCCACTCACCCTTTGTGTTTTAATCCCCTCAAGTTTCTGTGGCACACACGTATTTCGAGGAGTTCAATTGTAATGACCCGTCCCGAGTGTCGGGATTAAATATTAATTAATTATGGTTTAGAATGACTAATCTGAGATTAGTTGAGTGAAATCGGACGAATTGTGCAAAATGACCGTTTTGCCCCTCGCGTGGGCAAAATGTTGACTTTTAGTTTGGGCGGTCAAACGGACTTTGACCGATGACTGTGACGTAGTTCGGGACGTCACGAATTCATAGACAGGTGGCACGTTTGATTCCGACATTCGAGGAAGAAGTCATGACGTTCGGAAGTTGAGGGGTATTTTGGTAATTTGACTAAAAAGGGGCCAAATGTTGACTTTTGAACCGGGAAGTCCAATGGACGAGGGCCAAAGACCGTTACATAGGTCTCATCGATACGAATCTAACGACAAGCGGCATGCCGAAATCGGAAATTCGATGACTAAGTTATGGTCACGGGGACAGACTCGATTAACCGAACGAACCGGGATTTCGATTAAAATATTATTTTATTATGAATATTACCCGATGATTGAACACACCTGGATGAGTGACAAGTGTCACTCATCCCTTAAATTGAGGCTTAAAACCAGATCCATGTTTTGGGGAAAACATGATTATTGTGTTTTATTAATTATTAATTATACTTAATTATTGTATTATCCCACCATTAATCCTCTCTGTTTTCTTAACCGTGTACAACCAAAACTCAGCTTCCATCCAACCTTAAGTTCTCTCTTCCATTACTGAGCTCGTGAGTGTGAACCTGAGTGAATGGTGAGATTGAATTGAACTGGGAAACACGAGGGATTGAGAGAGAGAAGGAGACTGAGAATCGAAAATTTGGATTTTGGGAGGGAAAATTCGAAATTGAAGCTTTGTGCCTTGTTGATCGAAATTGAGTTCAATTTTAGTCTTCTGGGATTGCCACGATCAGTTTCATCGAAAGAAGGAAGCAAATTGGTGCCCAATTGACTATGAACAGACAAAACGACAGTAAGCCTGTGTTGAAGCTGAGTCGTGATCATTAAGTGATCAAACGACGCAATTGATGAAGGGAAATTGTTTCTCTTAGTTCAGTGAAGCTTCTGGATGCATCAATTGAAGGAAATCAGTTGAGATTGATGAACTTCGAAGTGAGAACAGTACCCAGATGTTCTTCGAAAGTTCAGCCTTGATTTGAAGGTTTGAGGTAAGGTTGATTGTAATTAAGTTCACAGATCCCTAATTGAAACTAATTCGATGCTAATGGACGTTTGAATTGATGAAAACGGTGTCGAATTGATAGGAATTGAACCGGGTCGTCTCGCGGGTTGCAGGACCCGTTTATCAGTTAAACGGGTGAGGACGACGACTACTGTAGCTGGCGCGTGGGTTTCACGCGCAGCCACTCACGGCGGCGCGTGAGGGCGCGTACGGCCTAGTTTCAAGGTGAGGTCAACATGACTTTGAATCCTCTCATTGTAACGAACATTTTGACGCTGGTTTCGAGGAAATCGGATATCGTTTCGTTAATGTTTCGCGTATCCGAAGTTTTGTTTTACGTTTAAAATACGTATTTAAATTCCGGAAAAATTGGGGAAAATTATATGAAGTATTTTGAGATGTTAGTAACCCTCTATAATGATTTTGGACAGGAGTTGTGATTTCCAGAATTTACGGAAAAATGTGCAGCTCGGAAACGGACCGTTTTGGACGGTGTGTGTGAATGGACTTTGTTTTCTAACCGTGATGCATGCATATATGATTTAAAATGCTTTATTATATGATTTTATATGCTTTGGCATGGTTGATATTTCAATCCGGTGATTTCTCGATTTTATGGATTATTATATTATTTTTGGCACGATTTTCGAGAAATTATGAAATTGGTTAAAAGTGATGTTTGGACTCGAGTTATGAGTCCGGGATTGAAATTGATTGAAAATAATGTTTGGACTCGGATTATTGGGTCATGGATTGAAAAATAATATTTGGAGTCGGATTATGAGTCAATGATCGGTTTTATGGATTTACGTGAAAATGGCAACTGAGGTTGCAGACGCATGGATTTGCGTGATAATGTTATTTTGGGCGTGAAACCCAAGTGGGTAGTGATTTTGACTCGGTTTTGGAGTTACTTGTGAATTTAATGATTTTGTATGATTTATTGTGATTTTATGATTATTTTAATCAGACTTTCAGACACATTTTACGAGGAACGTGCAAATGATGTTTTGGGCTAGGCCCGGAGTCTAAAAGATTTCTAAAATGATATTTTGACTTAGTTTGTAAGTCAATGATGATTTCTGGATTATTTTATTGTTTTAAAATGTGATTTAAACGGATTATGTGAAAATGGTAATTTGGGCTTGAGACCCAGTCGGGAATGATCTTGACTTTGTATGAAGTGAAGATTTGATTGAAATGTGTTGGGATGTAATTCCCGAGATGGTTTTCTTGGTGATTGTGAAATGCCCAGACGGTCTGAGCTTGTAGGATCGTGAGTTGATCCTATGGTAAGCTAGCTTCTCGGATGTGACTGAGCTTGGATGTACCACTTGGATGGGTCGGAGCTTGGGGATGTGTTCGCCCAGATGTGACTGAGCCCGAGGGTTGAGCCCAGAGGTGTCTGATCCCGAGAGTGTGGCTGGATATTGGCCTACGCGTAGTGCAGCACTTGTGAGTAGTGCAGTTGATGGTTTGATTGTGCACTTGTGAGTAGTGCATATGTGATTGTGATAGTTTGTGCACTTGTGAGTAGTGCGGATTGATTGGATTGATCTATTTATTGTGCACTTGTGATTAGTGCTGATTGATGTTGTTTGTGATGATGAACCGGTATTGAGTACGGGTTTTTGATCTTTGTGGCCAGGTGATTATGTTTTCACATGTTTTGGCTTGAAAGCCGGGATTTGATGTTTTATAACATGAACTGATTTGGTGAACATGAGTTTTACGGACCATGGGAACACATGTTTTGGTTTTATCGGTCCACTGTTCATACTTGAATGATTTCATACTATTACTCATGTTTTATGATATGCATGCAAGTTTGTGAAAACTGGAGGGTAAGAATGTATTTTGGCAAATGTTTTTATAAGAGGTCATTTTTTTCCACTCACACCTTTTCTGTTTTGTGACCCTCCAAGCCGTGGTACGACGTTCGGGATTGATCGCAAGGCAGAGGTAGCAGCAGAAATCAGCGCAATTATCTCTTGTCTAGCAAGCACTGAAGGGTAGTTTCGGACCTTTAGTTGACTTGTCAGACGGGAGCAGGACCGGGTACGGTTTTTGACGTCCAGTTGGGACGGGGTCCTTTCATCAGTTGTTGCTCTGACACTCACCCCTAGCAAGGGGTGAAGCAGACGGTAAAATCAGGTATCGACAAGCAGAGTTCTGTGTATGATCATCAAATTAAGTACGTTCATGCTCTATATTTCTGCTTTCGGGTGAAAGGTTCTCGGTTTTCACCAGATAGGTTCCACATGACTCTACAAAGGCATCTTTTTAGCTTAATATGGCCTCGTCATCTGTACGTCATTGTCTAGGTGTCGGCCAGTTGCCTCAACGTACGTGCCCTAAATGGACTTTTCGGGTGAGGGTCTGTCAGTTGATAGCTTTTCATGCCATGGAAGACATTGATTAAGAGACTTGGTATGTAGACACAAGTTGTAGCAACCACATGAATATATGTCAGTCCACACTCTCGAGTATTCTATGCCTCCGACGCTGCCTCAACGTCAACCCCCGCGCTAGCTCCACGGCCTGGAGGGCAATTTAAAACAGAAGGTGTGAGTGGACCATAAATAAAAGAAGAGTTTCCAAAAACCATTTCATAAGAAAACCGGGGTTTTGGCCCTTCGTTTTGAAATCACACATGCATAACCCATTTACTGAAATCAGTTAGAAATTACCTAAAGATCGTCATCAAAACAAAATTGAAAGCAGTTACAGAAATCACGTCATAAACATCATAAAACTATATCATAAAACATAAGTCTCAAACAATCATTATCCGATCAAACCTGCTGGACCTATCCGAGTCTTTAAACTCCCGAGTCTTTAAACTCAATCTAGGCCTTAATAATATCCGAGTCTTTAAACTCCCGAGTCTTTAAACTCAACAGGCCTATGGGGGAAATATCAATGTATCCGAGTCTTTAAACTCCCGAGTCTTTAAACTCAATCCGGGTCTTTAAACCCAATCTGGGCCCGTCCCCCGTCAATCACAATATCCGGGTCTTTAAACCCAATATCCAGATCCAGTAAATCCAATCAAAACCATTTGAAAAACCATTTCTAAATCCACATCCAAACCCGAATCCGAAATCATCGGTCTGAAGCCCTTCCGGCGTACAGAACCGTCATTCCGAACCCAAATCCGGAAATCCCACGTTTCAACTTTACAACCAAATTCCGATTTCCGAAATCCGATTTCAAAATCGAAAACCTCGATTATCAAATCACGTCTCAAAATCCGTTTAATATCATTGAAAGCCACTCATCGTTTGAAAACCCCAATTCATGGCATCAAAATCAGAATCCAAACTTTTCTCGTAAAACGTGCTGAAAACCGTATTTTCTCGAAAAATGTGCAATTATGTAAAACCAACATAGCATATTCAACAATCATGAAATCACATGTAAAACCATAAAACAATGATAGAAAAATAGTTATGCATGCTCGAGTTTAGAGAAGGGGTCCACTCACAGTCACCAGCACGTCACTTGCGCCCCTTACGTCCCGTACGTTCCTCAGCCTCCTTGGGAAGTCCCGATCCTGTCACAAGTCACTAAAGAATGTCACTAACACGTCTACTAAGACTCTCCTAATTTTCCACAAAAATCCTCGGATCCTAAACGTAACGAACCGGAACCCTAAACCTTCAACCTCGCGAAACTAACCTCAAACGACGTCCGAATAACCCGAAACCTATTCCATTAGACTCGTTACAACCTCTAGACCAAAAACGTAGTTGACACTTTCCCCAGAAATCACTGCACGCGCCTCCACACACCGCCCAAAGTGGCTGCGCGTGGGCCTCACGCGCCTGCACACAATCACTGTCATCGTCGTCTTCAACGGGTGAACAGGCCTGAACCGGCGTGCCCGGTTCTCCACCGTTCCTTCACCATTTTGACTCCTCTCTTCACCAGTCTCTTCGTCCATTCCTAAGCAACCTATTCCCCTCACTCTAACACGACGACTAAGCCTCTAGATCATCGTCCCAAACTCGACACCGTAACCCGTTCTGTCCCCTGTTTCACAATCCGGCCACCCAAATCCTCCCCCGTCACGGTGGCTACACTAAACAACTCCTAGGACCTCACTGAGTCTCACACAACTCACCAAAACCCTCGACTCGTACTCAAAACCCACGACTAGTGGTTTGAACCTAAACAGCAAAACAGAGCATTTGAAAGGGAACTAGAAATTACCTGTGCTCAGGCCGCCGCCGTGAGCTCCGCTGGGTCTGTTCGACTCTCCTCCGTCCTCCCAACGCCACCATGGGTCCAAGTTGAGGATTTGCGCGACACACGGTTGCACCACCACCAAACTTCTTCTCTGTTTCTCCCTGAGAACTCACACCGTACACACTCAAATTCCTCACGACACTCTTACTCAAAATCACTGTTCAACTCCCTCTAAATCTTTTTTCTCACTCAGCAATTCACCACTACTCACATCACTCTTCACCTGATTGATTATTTCTTCTCAGCCTCAGTCTGTTTCTCACTTGCTCGAACACACACGAGCACACACGTCACAAACCGTTTAATTGAACCGTGAAAAATCCTAGAAACCTCTAGCCCAACCCCACGTGTCACAGCCCTGTGGTCCCAAACCAAAATATCCCCATTTCCATTGTACACTTGTCCTGATCCCATTTGCACAAATCCCAATGTGCAAATGACCAAAATACCTCTCTTTTGAGTCAAAATTACAATTATGCCCTTACCGTTTTAGACCCGTATCTTACGCATCATAGGTCCGATGAACACGTGCCGCCTGTCGTTGAACTCAGGACGACGAGATCTACCTAACGGTCCTAGGTCAACGTGTCAAAACCCGATCGTACGAAAAGTCAACTCTCCCCCCTATTTTAACCAAATTATGGTTATGCCCTCAACCTTCCGAACATCATAACTTCCTCCTCGGATGTCGGAATCGGGCGTGCCACCTGTCTACGGATTCGTGAAGTCCCGAACTAAAAGTCAACTATTTACCCAACCTAGGGGCAAAATAGTCATTCTACGCTAACGGACCTATCGGAACCAACTAACCACCGATTAAGCTCACTAATCCTTCACTAAACACCTTCTTAACCCTAATTTCCGTGACGGGTCCTTACAGTCCTTCAGATCAGCGATTTCTTTTTGCTAATTTTGCTGACTTGTGACAAGAGCTTGAGTCGAAGCCATTAGTGTTTGCTGCCCTTGGGAAAGAGCAGCCAGCATTTTATCATAATCAAGATTAGAAGATGAAGAGATATGATAATTTTCATGATTATGAGAAAAGTTAGAAAATGGAACCGGGGGCCTAGGTTGCCATGTGGGTCTTTGGAAATGGTTCAGGGCACGGTTTGGGCCTGTCGACATATGCTAAGGGTTTAGGACATTGTTCGGGTCTCTCCAACTGTAACCTTGGGTCCTTGGCCCTCCCTGAAATCCCCTAATGGCGTGTGCCATTTCAATTCCGGGGTCTTCCTCCCTTGCAGTGTAGAGGCATTGGTCATCAAGATGGCCTTAAGAGCATATGGAACAAACTGGGGCTACCTGCTTCTTTAGCTCCAACACATTTGAAAGCATAGAGGTGATCTTATCTAACTTAGAATCGTTTATAACATGGGAACTCACCTCATGTACCTTCCTTGGAATAGGCTCGGCACCTTCGTATTGTGCATCATTGAGTGCACGGCTTTCGAGTAGTGCACGATCGTCTACTAAACTCCGAGCTAAGAAACTTATGTTATCTGCAGCATCAAGTAGTCTCCTATCCCAACCCTTGAGTCCTTCGTAAAAGTAGGTTAAGAGATAGCCTTCCATGATCCCGTGAGTCGGACATGAAGCACTAAGTTCCTTAAACTTCTCGTAGTACTAGCTGAAATTCCCATCATGCTCTTTTTGCTTGATTCTAGTAATCTCTTTTCTTAAGACAGTAATTTTTTAGGCAGGGGAGTACTTAGTAAGAAATTTCTGAACCAACTTCTCCCAAGAGTCAATGTGATTGGGTGGGAGACCCAAAAGTCATACCCGTGCTCTATCTTCCAAGGACAACCGGAAACCCTTCCGCTTCATGATTTCCAAGTCCACATCATTGGGACACATACTACCAATAATGAATTGAAACTACGTTAAGTGTTTGTGTGGATCTTCGTTTCTGATTCCATGGAACTTGGGTAGCTAATGAAAGACTCCACTCTTAAGCTCAATATCTTTCTTGTTGGTTCTAGACTTGGGATACTAGATGCAGAAGTTCGTAGTGCCATTTGTGTTTGTATAGGTATGCTCACAAATACTCAGATTTCGTGTCATGGCTAATGGTGTTCTGAAAGTCTGTTCCTCTTCTGAAATACTTTTCTCACTTATGGAATCACCGAGTATTGGAGATGGAGGTCCGGAAGAGCCGGTTTGCTTAAGTGCGTCTCTGAATGTTGCGTTGCTTGGTGAGATGTCAAGTTGTTATCTCAACCGATCAAGCTTAGATTGATGAGCGCGCATTCATAAGTACGTACCTATATTGTTAAAAAGCACTAAGTTAGAAGGCAAGTATACACAAGTAAGTAGCTAGTGAAAATTAATTAAAACAAGATAGTTGTGACAAAATTTAGGGTTAGGGTTAGTGTTCGGAATGTATAAGTTAGGGACATCACAACGAGCAAGAAAATGTGAAGTATAACTGACATAAATTTAAGTCAGAATTAACATATAGACAAGTAAGAGATAAAAAGAGTATTATAAAGTATGGATTGTACAAAGTATGACATAATTTGAAGTCAGAAAAGGAAACAATTAGTCCCAAATAACATAAAGTATGACATAAATGGAAGCGAGAATTAACAAAAAGTCACAGTAATGGCAAAAAAATGCACAAGTTCCAAATGAATCTAAACTAATGCAACACAAAAGTATGTACATGAAGAATGGTTTGAATGCATAAGAGAGAAATTGTTAGAACCTGCACAAGACATAAGAGTTACGTGACAATTCATGAAAGAATGGCCTGCACCTTCAATCTCACTTTCCTATATTCACTTAGTCTAGAGAGCCCAGTGTTGAAATCCAAGCATCATGAAATCTCAGGGATGGTATGTAATCTAATATTGCAATAAGTAGAGCTTAAGAGTGTCATGAATAACTTTCCCCTTCCGCTTCTCATAGTACTTTCCTAGGCGTACGACATGCGCGTACTGATAACCACCCTTCCACCATTTAACGTTAATCATAACCAGTTGGGATAGATGTAACGCAAGAGGTAAGGATAATTTCGCGAGCACCCCGAGGTTAGCTTGGCTAGGGCATATACTCCATTGGTGTTCCCTTTCTTAATCCAAAACTTGTCACCAGTCATAACCCTCCTAGACACCATGACCAACCGATGGAAGATTTGGTGAATTACCAAATCCAAGTGTTTACAAACTCCGCCCCAACCTCATGTCCATAGATTCGAGTCTACGGTGTGTGGTGATGAAATCCACACATCATGAAGGGTTAAGGAGAAAGTAAATAAGATGGGCGCTACCTGTTCCCGAAAGTAAAATTTTGAAGAAAAATGGGTTTTGAGATTCATGCAACTCTAAAACATTTAATAGGAAACAATATTTACATGTTGGGAAGGTCAAAGATATATATAGTTATTCTCTCTCATTGTTTTTTCGATTTTTTTTTAGTTTATAAAAACAAATAAATAATAAATAGAAAATAACAATAGAATAAAATAAAATTAACAAACATAATATACAATTCATGAACTAATACAATATGGGCATTAAGTACAATTTATGAATAAGTATATTATGAACACTATGAATAAATATATTATGAACACTATGAACAAGTATAACAAAAATGTACAATCATAAACAATTAAAATATGAACAAGTATGAAAATAGAAATTATGGACAAGTAAAGTATGAACTTATAAACAAATATAATAAGAATAATTATAAGAATCAAAATTATGAACAAACATAAAAATAAAAGTTATGAACAAGTATATAAATAAAAATAATATACAAGTATAATATGAACATGTAAAAAGATAAACATTATGAACAAGTACAAAGTAAACAAGTATGATAAGAGTTTAACTTTACCTAAACCAAGTATCTCATGAACATGTATCAACATTTTTATGCTAACACATAAGAAAATGTATGAACATTTTTATGTATTGGAAATTATAAACAAGTAGGAACATTTATAAACATAGTAAATATGAACATTATATATACACATACACATTATCAAATCAAGTATTATAAACAAATAAAATCAAGACTAATTTTTTTTAATTCCAATTTTTTTTATTAATTATTTTTTTTATTCCGATTTATTATTATTATTATTTAAATTTAGAGTTTAACAAAACAATAAATAAACAAATAAATAAGAATAAAATAAAATAATTGTGAACATGTAATAAACATGTATAACAATGAAAGTAAACAAATAAAATATGAACAACTATAAGTAAAATAAGAACAAGTAGAAAAATATAAACAAGAATAATGGAATCAAGTGTAAAAATAAAAGTTAAGAACATTTATAATATGTACACTTTATTCAAAAGTATGAACATTTTACATATAAACAATTTTATACATACTAACACATTAAGAATGATTTTTAATCTCCCCGTCAACTTGATACGCTTAAAATACACATTAAAATAAATCCGTAATTCAAGTATATACATATTTAAAATCCTTTTTGTGACATTTTAGTATTGGTAAATAGGGATCGTTCTTAACCAGAGAAATTAGGAAATATTAATAATGGTTAGTGAAAAAGAATAATGAATAATCAAAAAATAAAATAATTAATGAATGAATGAATAAAGGAATAAATAATAACTTAATTAAAGAATAAATTAATTAAAGAATAAATTAATTAAAGAATAAACGAATAAAAGAATAAAGAATTAAAGAATAAACGAATAAACGAATAAACGAATAAAAAATTAAAGAATAAAAAAATAAAGAATTAAATGGGGGTTTTTTTAGGGATTGTAATCATACAAATATAAGTAACAACAAGTATAAAACTAATTATAATTCTACTTTAACCTATATACAAATGACATTCTTAAAACACACATCTTACCAACACTCTAGTAATTGCAAATATTAAAACAATCACGAAATTTTACCTTAATCATCTCAATTATCTTCATACATTTTTTAATATTATAAACGCACCGACAGCGGCCGACACTTACAATATGATTTACCTTTTGTTTTTTACTGAATGCGCCGACAGCGATCAACATTAAGTCTCTTCAATTTTACTCTAAGTGCACCGACACTGGATTAAACATTTAACATCAAATTGAAATATGAAGCACTAAAATGTATAAAATAACTAAGAAACATAAAGTAAGACACATGAAAATTGTATTTAACAGTTACAAGTATTAGCAACAAAATACCACACATATATTAAACTATAATTAAAACCAATGACAAAAATAAGAGTTTAAGAAAATGGAGAGCAATTGTTACACTTTCAAGATGGATGAAAACAATGGATTGTTATTCACACGGTTCTGCGACAGCGGACGAAACCTTGTGAATATGGTGGAAATAAAACACGGGAAATATGGACTCAAACTCTAAACTTTGTATTGGAAATATTTTGCCATAGTTTCTCTTAAGGAAGGCTCAAATGTGTGCCTCTAAGAAGTGTCTCAAAACAAGGAAAATGAACCCCTATTTATAAGGAAGAAAAACTACTTAAACTATATATAAAATAAAACGAAGTAAATACAAATTACAATAAAAAGTTAAAAAGTGAAATGATGAGATTGGGCTGATTTTTGGGGAAAGGATGTTTGAAAAATCAGGAAATAGGGCTGCTGGTGTGACTCGGCAGAGACTAGCTGGAAATAGCAGAACAGTTCGGCGGCTGTAGGCTGCTCAATAGGGGGTAGGTCGGCTGCTGTAGGTGGGTCAGGAGGGAGGGTAGGTCGGCGCCTAACGCACTAACTGAGGTGAAGTGGTCAGCGCACTTGTGCTGAGCTGGAGTGAATGTCTTCGACATACGCGCGCCGAACGAGAGAAGAGATGATCAGTTCAAGCACACTGAAAAGGCTTGGGACCTGGGCTGCGCTGGATTTTGGGCTTTTGGCTGGCTGGGCTTCGCAAATGGCTGGGCCAGACAAATTGGTTGGGCTGCAGGTTTTTGGGTAGGATTTCTGGGCTTCAGCAGCATCCCACTAAAATTCAAAGTAATTTTTGGTGGCATCCCTTATTTCAGTCATATTTTTTTTTGTTAAAACTCCGATTGCGATGATTCTTTCGCCAAAATGCTCAGAATTTCATGTATTATTTATTTCTGCAAAAATCCCACAAAATATATTATTTTCTCCAATTTTTTATTATTTTAATATTAAAAGTCAAGTATTTATAAAATAATATAAAATAATGTGTAACGACCCGTCCCAAATTCCAGGATTAGATTATTGACTAATCACGATTAGTGAGGCTAATCCGTGATTAGTTGGGCGAAATCGGACGAACGGCGCGAAATGACCGTTTTGCCTTGCCCCTGATGGTGGCAAAACGTTGACTTTTTAATCGGGCAGTCAAATGGACTTTGACCGATGACCGTGACGTAGTTCGTGACGTCACGAGTTCATAGACAGGTGGCACGTTCAATTCCGACGTTCGAGGAAGAAGTTATGACGTTCGGAAGTTTAGGGGCATTTTGGTAATTTGGGTGAATAGGAGGTCAAAAGTTGACTTTTTGATCGGGAGGTCCGATGGCCAAGGGCCGAAGACCGTTACGTAGATAAGGACGATACGAATCCGTAGACAGGCGGCACGTCGAATTCGGACGTTCGACGGCGAAGTTATGGTTCACGAAAGTTTCGGGATACTATTCCCGGCGACACGTTTTACGAGGACCATTTGTCTCTAGTGGGCCCAGATATTTGCTGGAGGCCCAATGGATGAGTGACAAGTGTCACCCATCCAATGGAAATCATTTTTCCTTCATGCATCTCACCTGCCTCTTCATCGATCATTCCTCTCCATTTCAAACCATTTTCACCCGATCCCATTTCACCCAAAATCCCAAAACCTTCATCCCTTATGATCTGAGGAACCAGGAGAGTGAGAGAGGAGGACTAGGACGGCAGCTGGTGGCTGGAACCACCGTGGGCGGTGGCGGGAGCCCAAAACCCGATCGGGTACCCGGTAAGCCCGTTTTTCCTCATTTTTCGATGTGAGCATTATGGTTAGTTTTAAATGATTAGGGAATGATTATTAGGATGCTAGGAAGGTTTTAAGACGATTTTGGTGAGGGTTAACGGCTGGGAAGCCGTGGGGGACCGATCGGAAAAATGGGACCGTGAGGTCCATTTCGAACCAAGGGGCTTCGGGTAGTTTTCTTAGGTTGTAAGGATTGGGATAGATTGGAAATGAGAAAATAGGAATTTAGGAATTGGAAGGGAGGAAATTGGACCAAAAATGAGGGAGAAGGAGGCCTGGACCGGTTATGCCGGTCCAGTTGCAGAGGTTGGACCGGGCCGGTCGGCCCAGACCGGTTCGATCGCTGGAGCAGGTGACACTATAGCGGCGCGTGAGGCCCACGCGCAGCCACTTCAGGCGGCGCGTGAGGGCGCGTGGCAGGGAATCTGGGGAAGGTTCCAACATATGAAATCATCTATTCGATGTAACGAACATTTTGAGACTGGTTTCGTGTCGATCGGACACAGTCTCAATATGTTTCGGGGCATCGGAAGGTTTAGGTTCGGGATTAAAAATAGTTAAAAATACGGGAAAATTACGGGGCTTTGGTAGGAGGTTAATTAAGTAGTTAGTAACCTTCTATTACGATTTGGACAGGTTTGGAAGTCCCGGTGACGGTGATCGGCTCGGGGAGCCGTATGGCACGCAAATCGAGGCGGCAGCTCGGACGGTCTGTGAGTGGACCTTGTTTTCTAAATTGGTGCATGCATAAATGTTTATTATATGTTTTATTACTTGTTTGACGATGCCATGGGTGCATTTGTATGTGGTTACGTATAAGCACGTATTTCGAGGTTTCGGCCTTATACGGTGCTTATACGGGTCTGTATTTCTTTATTGATTTAAATGAACTGAAATTGGATTTCAAAATGATAAACTCGAGTATGAGACCCATTTGGTTTTGTCTCGGGCATATGACCTCAGATTCCGGGCACGGTGCCCAGTTGGTGTCCTATGTTCGGGTACGAGACCCAGTCACTTTACGGTTTTGATTTCAGGTCAGGGAACCTTAAATGGATTCCCAGGTTCATGACGGTTTATGGGAACCGGCATGAACCCTTGTTATGGTATCATGGTTCATGACGGTTTATGGGAACCGGCATGAACCCTTGTTATGGTATCATGGTTCATGACGGTTTATGGGAACCGGCATGAACCCTTGTTGGTTATTACGGTACATGACGGTTTATGGGAACCGGCATGTTACCTGGTTATGTTATTACGGTACATGACGGTTTATGGGAACCGGCATGTTACCTGATTATGGTTATTATGGATTCATGACGGTTCAGGGAAACCGGTCATGAATGTTTATGTTATGTATATATATGTTCGTCTACCTTCCTTTACTTCTATTATCTCCTCCGGGGAGGGTCGTTGGCCTGGGTGGACCCCGGAGTAGTCACGGAGCACCGACTGAGTGGAGTCACCCCCAGTTGGGTTCCTTACTCTCAGGAAGGCTATGATTACTATTACCTCGGGTAGGGTCAGTGGTCTACGGACATTGATCTTGACTTTGAGATGACTCGGATTGAGACCCGGGTAGCGCGCGCGTGGCTTTGGATACCGTGACAGGATTGGTTGTGTGACTTATATATATGTATGTGATGGATATATGATATATGATATGTGGTGTGTACAGGTGTGCACAGGATTTGGGCAGTGGCCCGTATGGTCGTTTTCATTGTGGTCCTTTCGACCTTGGTTTATATCTGCTTTGGGCTTAGTCCCACATATGGTTTGTTTTGGATAAATGGTTTTCGAATGCATGCATGCTTTTTAGTGGAGGGTACAAATGTCTTCCTTATTAAATGTTTTTATAAACTTTTGTTTTGTCCACTCACAGTTTTTAATGTTTTGACTGCCCTTCAGGTTGACATCGGATGTGGGCTGTAGCAGAGATCGAGATATCACATGTCTCCTCCGAATCCTGGCGTACTCTGATAGCCCTGGAGGGCAAAGGTCGGAAATATCCCTTGTCTGACACTTCGTGTCAGACGGGAGCAGGGTCATCCCGCACTAATCCCGGGGGGATTGGGATGGGTCCTGTCATAATGCGTAATTGAAAACATATCACTAATCATATTCCGAGTAGCCACCTCCTCAAGAGGAACATCAATCAGCCCACAAAGATGATAAGTGGAAACTGGAGAAATCACCCCATGAAGGTTACGAAAGAAATAGACCGCCTCATACTTAACCTCATCCTCGCTAGTAAAAATCTGACCATTGCTCATCATAATTGTCAGGACCCGACCCTCATCGGTTAGGACCCAACCCATCTAGCACAATATTATCCATTTAGGGCCCAGCTCTCACGATTTTGTTTTCGGGAGCTTACGTGCAACTTCCCAATAGGTCACCCATCATAGGATTGCACCAGCCTCAACTGGGTTAACTTCGGAGTTCTAACCGAATCCAAACTCAATGAGCTCCCAAAAGACCTTGTGCTAGATAAATTTGTGCCTACACATATAAGGCACATCACCATTCCCATTGCAGGAATATAAGATCGTTCACCATTCCCTATAGGACAAGGGTCATACAATCCAACCCCCTTAGGGCCTAACGTTCTCGCTAGCACAATTACCGGTCGCGGTCTGGCTCTAATACCATTCTGTCAAGACCCAACCCTCCTCGGTCAAGACCCGACCCATCTAGCACAATATTGTTTTCTTTAGGCCCAGTGTAACGACCCGTCCCGAATTCCAAGATTAGATTCGTGACCAATCAAAGATTAGTGAGGTTAATCGATGATTAGTGGGGTACTTTCGGACGGACGATGCAAAATGACGATTTGCCCCTAAAATAGGCAAAATGTTGACTTTTTGTTCTGGAGGTCAAATGGACTTTAGCCGATGGTTGTGACATAGTTCGGGACATCACGAGTTCGTAAACATGTGGCACGTCCGATTCCGAAGTTCGAGGAAGAAGTTATGACGTTCGAAAGTTCAAGGGTATCTTGGTAATTTGGTTAAAAAGGGGCAAACAGTTGACTTTTTACCTGAGAGGTCCGATGGCTGAGGGCCCAGGACCATTATGTAGATCGGGTCGATACAAATTCAAAGACAGGCGGCACGTCGAATTCGGACGTTCGACGGAGAAGTTACTGTTCAATGAAGTTCGAGGGAACTATTGTGTGTTTTACTAGAAGGACTGCTTTTGTATCCTAGTGGGCCCAGATATTTAATTCCTACCCAATGGATGAGTGACAAGTGTCACTCATCCACAGGCCATCCTTATACATTCCTGCATATCATCCCTTTGTTTGTCCAAAGCCAAAACCCGATCTCATTCTTCCCATATCGTACCATCACCCAATCCTCTCCCTCACCTGACCCAATCCAAGGAGGAGACAAAGAGGGAGTGGATGTTGAAGTTGAGGACGGCGAGGAAGCGGCCAAGCCGTCGTGCACGGTGGAGAGAGGTAAGCTGGATTTTGGTTTTTATATTCAAGAATTTGATTTTGACGTTATGGGCTGTTTTTATTGACTATAATGGGTTTATTGGGTTATTCGGAGGATGTAAGGAAGGTTTTTGAGGTTGGTAAGTGGCTATGAAGCCTGGGAACAAATCTGGATTGTTGAACCGTGAGGAGGAAAATTAGACCGTGAGGTTTTTGTAGGTTTTTGATGTTTTGATTCATATATTTAGGTTCATAGGATAGATTTAGGAAGATTGGTGGAAAGAAGGAAGAAAAAGGACGAAAAAATAGGAGGATAGGGCCCTGGACCGATCACGCCAGCCCAGTTGGACCGGATTGCAGAGAACCGCCCAGTTCGGACCAACCTGAGGTTGATGCTGACTGAATAGTGCACGGCGTGTGGGCTTCACGCGCAGGGGCTTCAGTCGCAGGTGGGGGCGCGTGGGCCATCTTTTGGGGAGGGTTCCAACATGTGAAATCATCTATTCGATGTAAAGACCATTTTGGGACTGGTTTCGTGTCGATCGGATATCGTTTCGATAGGTTTCGGGGTGTCCGAAGGTTTAGGATCGGGATTAAAAATAGTTAAAAATTCCAGAAAATTACGGGACTTTAGTGAGGGGTTATTTAGGTAGTTAGTAACCTTCTATTACAATTTGGATAGGTTTAGAAGTCCCGGTGATGGTGTTTGGCCCGGTGAGGTTTACGACACGTAAATCGATGCAGCAGCTTAGGAAGGTCTGTGAGTGGACTTTGATTTATAAACTGTGATGCATGCATAAATGTTTTATATGGTTTATAGATATGATTCTATGATGATGATTTGGATGATTTTGATTTACATGGTTTCACGCATTTGGAGGCAATTTACGTGCTTGCACGTAAATCGAGGTTTTCAATTTTACACTGATTTTCCGTACTTATGATTTTAGAAATGATTTCATGAAATGGTTTTAGATTTGAAAAGGTAAACTAAAGTTCGAGACCCAGTTGTTTTGGAAACCCTCGGACTCGAAGTCCCTTTTAGCTACGTTCTCGGGTTAGAGGCCCAATTAGTTCTTGAATCAATTTCGGATTTGGATATATAGATCGGGCACGAGACCCATTCGATTTACGAACTCTTGGACTTGAAGTCCATTTGATTTAACAAGGAATCGGGTCGAAGGCCCAGTTGATTTACGTATCGGGCTCGAGGCCCAGTTGACTTACGTATCGGACACAAGGCCCATTTAGTTATGAAATCGGGCACGAGGCCCATTTGGTTTACGAAATTGGGCATGAGGCCCAGTTGGTTTACAATTTGGGCCGGAGACCCAGTTTGTATGTGGATTCGGGCTGAGGGTCCAGTTATGTTTTAAGATTGTGATTTCGGGTCAGGGACCCATAAATGGATTTATGGTTCATGACGGTTTATGAGGACCGACATGAACCCTTGAAAGGTTTTTATGATTCATGACGGTTTATGGGGGCCGGACATGAATCCTTGAAAGGTTTTAAGAAAGATTTCAAATGGTTTTTCGTATACCATCCTTTATATATGAATTGTCTCCTCCGGGGAAGGTCGTTGGCCTGGGTGGACCCCAGAGTAGTCACGGAGCACTGATTGAGTGGAGTCGCCCCCGGTGGGTTCCTTACTCTCAGAAAGGCTATGGATTATAACCTCAGGGAGGGTCATTGATCTACGGACATTGACCTGGGTGGACCCTCAGAAACTTGGGTTTGAGACCCCGGGTAGTACGCACGTAGCTCTAGATACCGTGACAAGATTGGTTATATGAAATATGTGGATAAACATGATTTCATTTGGTTTGCGAAATTGTGTTTTATGATGATAAATGGATTTGGGCTGAGATCCCACATATGTTTACTATGTTATGGTTTTCTGTAAATGGTTTTGGGCAGGAGCCCGTATAGATGTGGTTGTTTAGACATATGTGATTGGATAAATGGTTTTACTATGCATGTATGCTTTTTAGTGAAGGGTATAAAGGTCTTTTATGAAATATGTTTTATCAAACTATTACTTTTTGTCCACTCACAGTTTTTCTGTTATCAATGCCCTTCAGGTTGAATACGGTACGGACTGTAGCAGAGACCGAGACATCACATACCTCCTCCGGATCCTGGCCTGCTCTGAAGCTATTCAGGCTAAAGGTTTTAATTTTCTCTGGTCCGACACTCCGTGTCAGACGGGATCAGGAGTGTCCTTCGTTAATCCTGGGGGGATTGGGACGGGTCCTAACACCTTGCCTTCACAGTTTTGTTCTTGGGAGCTCACGTGCAACTTCCTAGTAGGTCACCCATCCTGGGATTGCATCAACTTCAACTCGCTTAACTTTGGAGTTCCAACCAAATCCAAAGCAGTGAGCTCCTAAAAGGCCTTGTGCTAGATAGGTGTGCGCCTACACATATAAGGCACGTCACCATTCCCCTCATTCACCGTTCCCTATAGGACACGAGTCTTACAATAATATAAGCAATACAGTTCTCATTGGCTCGCTTCTTGACAGAAGCATGAAAAAAGGCAGTGTTTAGGTCCTTTTTAGCCATCCAACAAAATCTAGAATTTCTCTGAAAAAAACTATCTTCCTTAACCAAACACTCAGAATAGACACGAATGCACTTAATTTCCTAGCTCAACAAATCAGAGTCCAGCGGGTTTCCCCTAAGACTCTCCTGACAAAGGTCCAGATCCTATTTAGCCTTCATCACAGCAACCTTGACATCAGCATAATGCCTCCTATTAATTCCCTTGAGCAAATTTCACCAGCTTCAACCTTCAAGCCAATCTAAATTGAGTCGTACCATAGCAAGGAGAGTTGAACGCTTGCTAAACCAAATTCAAGAACGCAGGGTGATCAGAAAGGAAATCAAAGAACTTAAACAGAGTGCGCCTTTTACTACTAGAAATCCCAAAAAATAGCCTCCCGAGGCAATGACCAGAAGAATCTTGATTCAGAAAATCAACAACACAATTCGGAAAGGTAGAAAGCCAAAGAAAATTACCAAGAACTCTGTCCAACTTACACTTAACCAAGGATCCCCTATACTGCATATTACTCCACTTCAGATGATACCTAGCATCTTGAAGGCAACCATTAAACTCATCAATAGCAGCAGAACGCCCATCAACACTACCAATGCTATCCAGCAAACGTCTAGTACTGTTAAAGTCATCCAACACTATCCAAGGGACAAGAGCACACCCAGTGGCAAAATCCTTCTGTCCTACCCATAACCTTCTATGTCAGGACCCGTCCCAAATCCCTCAAGATTAACGTGGGACGTGCCTGATCCCGTCTGACACGAAGTGTCAGACCAGGGATAATTTCGTCTCTAGCCTTCACCGGGGCTTCCAAAGTACGCCAGGATCGTAGGAGGAGGAGTGTGATGTCTCGATCTCTGCTATAGCCCGTATCCACGATCAACCTGAAGGGCATTCGAAACATTTAAAACTCGTGAGTGGACAAAACAATTATTTTAATAAAAACATTTTCACAATAAGACATTTATGCCCTTCACTAAAAGTATATGCATGCATTTAAAAACCATTTATCAAAACGTTCATAAAACCATTTGAAAACATTCTCAAAACCTTTCAAGGGTTCATGCCCGGTCCCCATAAATCGTCATGACCCATAAAATTCTTTCAAGGGTTCATGTCGGTCCCCATAAACCGTCATGAACCATAAATCCATTTATGGGTCCCCGACCCGAAACCACAATCTTAAAACATGGTACACGGTAAATCAAATCAATAGGGACTCAACACAAATCACGTCACGTGGGTCTCATCCCAAAACCATTCTCAGTGAAATACCAAAACATAGAATACGGGGTCTCCGCCCCAAACCATTTCCAAAATATCAAATACAGGGTCTCCGCCCTAAATCACTTTCTAAAACATGGAACATGGGGTCTCCACCCCTAAATCACTTTCCATAAGAACCTCATACGTACTCATACGTATAACCCATCCGCGGAACTTCCGAGAAGATGCCAACTCGGGGCACACAGCCCCTAGGGAACACATCCCCGATATATGTCACGATTCATCTATATATACTAGTGTGCACACTACTCGGGGTCTCACTCCGAGTCTTCCCCCAAGAATTCTCCATCTGGGACGCTCTATCTCTGGATCTAGTCCGAGCTCTATCACGGGATCTAGTTCAAACATCTCTCTGGAATCTGGTCCGGGACCACATCATTACTTCCACTCCTGGAACGGGATCCGTATGGGGATACCCATTCTGGTCTGTGGATCGTGACTCTGCAGGTCGACGTCTAGAGGAGACCATATAAATCATATGGAGGGTATCATAAATTTTCAAATCATTTCCTTTCTCAAAACATATTTCAACTGGGTCTCATACCCGATTCATTTCAATAGGATTCCTCGAATCCGATTCAAATTCACTTTCACAGGCCTCGGCCTAAATCCTCAGTTCAACAGGGTCTTATGCCCGAATTCTCATTTCATAAACCTAACTGGGACTCAAGCCCGATTTCACAATCAACTGGACCTCTAGCCCGATATCACGAATAACTAGGCCTCAAGCCCGAAACCATAAACCAACGGGGCCTTAAGCCCGATACCACAGTCAAAGGGGCCTCAAGCCCAAGATTACAACCAAATGGGCCTCAAGCCCGGATTCGTAAACCAACGGGGCCCTCGGCCCGATTGTATAACTCAAACGGACCCTCGGTCCGATTCCTCGTCAAATCAAATGGACTCCAAGTCTGAGAGTTCGTAAATCAAATAGGTCTCACGCCCGAGGTCATATTTCCAAATCCAAAACTCATTCATCAAACCATCATTGAAAACCTAGCACATATAAGCATCGTATAAAACAAGAAATCTCGAATTACGTGCAAATACGTAAATCTTAGGCTACCACAAACAAATGCACTCATGGCATCACAAAACATGTTCTAAAACAATTATAAAACATTTATGCATGCATCAATTTCGAAAGAAGGGTCCACTCACAGACCGTTCGAAGTCGCGCCTCGATACGCGCGCCGTAAGCCTCTCCCGGGCCAATCGTGGCCTCCGAGACGCCCAAACCTATCCAAATCATAATAGAAGGTTATTAACTACTTAAATAACCCCTCACTAAAGCCCCGTAATTTTCCGTAATTTTTAACTATTTTTAAACGCGAACCTAAACCTTCGGACGTCCCTAACTATATCGAAACGATGTCCGATTGGCACGAAACTAGTCCCAAAATGTTCGTTACATCGAATAGATAAAAGTACATGTTGGAACCTTCCCCATAGGACGGCTCACAGGCCCTCACGCGCTGCCCAAAGGAACTGCGCGTGGGAGCCACACACCACTGTTCATCCATCTTCAACCTAGCGTGAACCCGGTCCGGCCGGTTCAGTTCTGTGCAGCCTAGTTCCCCCTTGTTTTTGGTCCGTTTCTTCCCCTTTCTATTCTATTCTTCCTATTTTCTCATTTCCTATCATTTCCTATCAAGAAACCTAAGAAAAACCATGTAAAACCCAACTAACCAAAACTCATTCTCACGGTTCAAACTCCCCGACCACCCCCTGGGCTTTCTCAGCTGTTAACCACCATCAAAACTATCCTATCATCTTCCTAACAACCCAATAAGCTCACTCTAAACATCCAAAATAGTCCATAATGTCCTAATCGATTTCTTGAATTCAAAAACACAAAACCGAGCACTTACCGCTCTCCACCGTGCACGACGGCACGGCCGCCTCCTCGCCGTCCTTAGATTCCTCAGCCACTCCATGTCTCCTTCGTGGATTGAATCAGGTGTGGAATGGATTGGGGTGGTGGTTTGATAGGGAATGGATGAGATCGGCTAGGTGACCAGATATGCCAATAGTGGCATTGATGTTAGTACATGTTGATTTTGGACTCGAGAAGAGTCGAGACATTGAATTTGGACTCAACAGGAGTCAAGAGTTGGCTTAGGACTCGGAATGAGTCATGATGTGTTATGAGGGCTCCGGATGACCCGGGAAAGATAGAAAGAGTGGTTATGGTTGTACCTAACGAGTGAGGGTTCACGTGGAAACCCGAGGTATTGAACTGGATGTGACTTGAGTTTCCATGGTTGTTGTTGGAGAGGTCGTTTGAATTTCGGGGGCGAAATTCCTTAAGGGGGGAAGGTTGTGACGCCCCGGAAATTCGAAACATGAAAAATTGGAAAATTTGAGGAAAAATACGATTTTGCCCCTAGAATTGGGCAAACAGTTGACTTTTTATTCGAGCGGTCAAACGGACTTTGACCGATGACCGTGACGTAGTTCAGGACGTCACGAGTTCATAGACAGGTGGCACGCCCAATTCCGACATTCGAGGAGAAAGTTATGACGTTCAGAAGTTTAAGGGCAATTTGGTAAATTGGTTAAAAGGGGCCGAAAGTTGACTTTTTGATCGGAACCTTTTTTGGACTTTCCGGGAATACCGTTGGATAGGTCTCGGGACGCTGAATCCGTAGACAGGCGGCATGCGTCAATCGGAGTTCGAACGAAAAAGTTGTGGGTCTAGAACTATGAGGGACAGTTTGGTAATTTGTTATGATGAGGGTAAAACAGTAAATTGTCTTGAACGGTGCAATTAACTAATTAAATATCTTTTAAAATTGGCTGATTCAGCCTAATGGGATGAGGATTGATCATGTGGTGACACTTGTCACCATCAGTGTGAGATTAATGGCTTAAGAGATGGATTAGCGGCACATGAGTTATAATTAATTATGTTGATAATATATGAAAACAAATAGAACCCGGCTAAGAACACATACACCCGAATATGGTTTTCCCCACTTTGATCAATTCTCAATCAACTCATTCGCAATCAGTGTTCCGGAGTGATTATTTGGCTTGAATTGGAGAGAAAACTCGAAGGAAGAACAGAGAAAACCCGGGTAGAACCCTACTGTGAAACCCGAAAATAGTCCTTAAGCAATTAATATCAAATTGGATGTTCTAGACGATTTCGATTGAATTGGACGTGATCTTTAGCTTCCTGGGAGCTGGACGACTCGAACCAGGTCGATTGGAAGGTCAATTGAGGGTGGAACGACGGTGAACGGACGCTGTGACTATTCCGGAAATTGGAGCTTGAGTTGAATTACTTAGAGGTATAAGTTCTTGAAATTAATTTCAGTTTCATGCTTAGAATGAATAGAGGAGACTTCCCGTATGATCAATTTAATGATATGACATGAACTGGGGTGGAACCCGATTAGTGACCCGTCGGGTTTTGATGTTGAGTCGTGAGTTTCATGACCTAATTCCATTAAATTAAGGTTACAGATTCACAGTAGACATAGAATTGATGTTATTGAATGAAATAATTGGAGAAATTGAGTTGAATTGATGAAGTTGGGAACGGGTTGTACCGCGTGTCAAATGACCCGTTTACCAGGCAACCGGGTCAAGAAGACGACTGTGCAGGTACTGTAGCACCGCGCGTGAACTCACGCGCAGCTGCTTGCGGCGGCGCGTGAGGGCGCATGGTGGCTTTTCTGGGAAAGTGTCCAACAGGTGTTTTACTCTATACAGTGTAACGAACATTTTGGTTTTGGTTTCAAGTCAATCAGACACCGTTTCGATATTGTTTCGAGGGTCCAAAGATTTACGTTACGTATTTAATTAATATTAAATTCCCGGAAAATTATGGGCAAATTATATGATGTAAAGTGACTCGTTAGTAACCTTGAATAATGACTGTGAACAGGATTCGAGATTCCGAGCGAGTGTCGAAAATTACGGAAACGCGTGCAGCGCGGGAAACGAGCAACCGGACGGTGTGTGAGTGGACGTTTGTTTTATAACTTGATATGCATGCATAGTTAAATGTTTTACATGATTGATTGCAATGATTTGGCTTGCAATGATGTCTTGATGATGTGACATGCTTATGTGTGATTTAATGAATATTTTAATCGGTCTTTCGGGCACGTTTTTCGAGGAAATGTGCAAATGATATTTTGGGCTAGGCCAGGAGTTAAAATGATTTCAAAATGGATATTTTGATGAATTAATGAGTTAAGAATGATTTCTGGATTATTATAATGTTTTCTATGTGATTTTACGGATTTTACGTGTAAAGGATATTTGGGCTTGAGTCCCGGTTGGTAATGATTTGACTTGGATTGGGTCATGGACTTGACTGACATGTTTTGGGATAAGATCCCGGATGGTTTTCATTGTGGTTGTGATTGTGACTGTGAATGCCCAGATGGTCGGACCTAGGGGATTACCTAGTCGGCCGGAGCTTAGGGATATGATGGTATGATTGTGAGTAGTATGGTAAGCCAACTTCTCGGATGCGACTGAGCCTGGATGTACCACTCGGATGTGTCTGAGCCTGGGGATGTGTTCGCCCAGATGTGACTGAGCCCGAGGGTTGAGCCCAGAGGTGTCTGATCCCGAGAGTGTGGCTGGATGTTGGCCTACGTGTAGTGCGGATGTGATTATGTGATGGATGGTGAACTTGTGAATAGTGCAAATTGATGGATTGATTGATTAATTGGTTGCATTGTTTGATTGATTGATTGTGATTACGTATTGGTATTGAGTATGGGTTTATGGTCGGTGTGACCAGGTACTTATGTTTTCATCTGTTTGGCCTGAGAGCCGAGATTTGAATTCTTTTGAGATTTGGCTGGAAAGCCGGTGCCTGTGATTCATATGTTTTTCCCTATGCATGCGTGATTTGTAAAACTGGAGGTTAAAGGATATCTGTTTCAAATGTGTTTTAACGAATATATTTTTGTCCACTCACACCTTTGTTTTTTATGACCCTCCAGGCCGTGGCACGATACTCGGGGCGGATTACAAGGCGGAAGCATGAGCAGAAATCAGTGCAGTTATATCCCTGGTCTGACAGGTGCTGAAGGGGACTTTCGGGATTTCAGTCGACTTGTCAGACGGGAGCAGGACCGGGCACAGTTATCGAGGTCCAGTTGGGACAGGTCCTGTCAATATGCATGAATGAAAGTGGGTGGGCAATGGATGGATGACAAGTGTCATTCATCCATTGGGCCTGTTTGAAATATCTGAGCCTCACAACAGGACAAAAGTCCACTTGCCTCGAAAAATGTGCTATCGTGAATAGTACTTCAAAACTTATGTGAATCGTAACTTTCCCGTTGAAAGTTCGAATTCGACGTGCCGTTTGTCTACGGATTCGTATCGCCTCGATCTACGTAACTGTCCTCGACTCTCGGCCATCAAACCTCCCAGGTCAAAATTCAACTATTTACCAAAATGCCCTCGAACTTTCGAACGTCATAACTTCTTCCTGGAACGTCGGAATCGGACGTGTCACCTGCCTATGAACTCGTGACATCCCAAACTACGTCATAGTTATCGACCAAAGTCCATTTGACCACCTGAACGAAGAGCCAATGTTTCACCCATTTTAAGAGCAAAATCGTCATTTCGCCATGAACGTGCGTTAATACTCGTCTAATCCCAGATTAGCCTTACTAATCCGTCATTAATTCTTAATTAATCCCGATAATTCGGGACGGGTCGTTACATTCTACCCTGCCCATAATCTTCTACGGCTAACATCATCAATCAAGCCATAAACTATAGATATAAACACTTGAACACCATTACTTAAAACCTGAATTTGAAAATCCACAAACTGCTCAGAGACCTCTAACACCGCAATTAGCACCTTCAAAGGGTCCCAACACAACCAAATCCTCTAATTCGGATGATGAGAGTAATTATTACAAACCTACCAATTTCGAAGCAAAGAAGAAGAAATCGCTTCGAAATTCCTCTCCCTAACCCTAGTTTCCAAAATCCCAATAATACTAACCTTATTATCGTCTACCAGCTTCCTGACCTCAAGCTGGTGATCTAACTCATTAAGCCCACGAACCTTCCAACGCACGGCACTAATCATGGTGATGAGGAATAGGTAACATTCGGGTTTGGAATGGGTTGGTAAACTATGATTAGTGCCTGCTGTTTACTGTATTTTTAAAGTTTGCTTATTCATGATGTTTTCATTCCTTGGTTCTGGGTTGATTGTTCGATTTTTTTTTTTTTTTTGTTCTTGCAGTTGATTGGTTTGGCGAGGATCTTTTGGTAGCATACGTGGGTGATGATGGGAGCAGAATGCCTTACAAATTTCTGTGCTTTGTTTTTTTGGTTCCTTATTGTGAACATCATCCTTCCTCATGATCTTTTTCTATTTATTATTTCTTGGAAAATATAATATTGTCAAATCTCATCTATTTTTTACTCTTTTTCTTCTCCTGTAGTTATAGGTTCTTATCTGTAGTTTCATTGTACATGGTTATTTAAGTACGTAGTATATATCCCCTATTTTTAATATTTTGTCATCTGCAATTTTCTGTTATTATTTTATTTTGACTGAAGGGTGTCTTATTTATCGTATTATGTGGGAATTTTACTTAAAAGGTTTATATTCGGATGGAAGTTGAAGGTTTTTTTTTTTTGGTCTTCAATGTCTTAAATGGAGATTGGTTTTGTCCATATATGGGTCCTATTGCAAGATTTTTCAATACACTTATTGTCGACATGCCGTCTGAAGTTTGATGACTGCTGCTTGTCATTTCTTTTTAATAAATTTTCTTTTACGTTTTGTCAATTTTGCTGCACAGTTAAGATATTAATTTTTGTATAAACGGTTGATATTTTTGTCTCAGATGCCGACCATTTGGTACTTATTTTTTTTTTTAGAAAATTATTGTTATAGTTTTTGAATTTTACCTTAATATTAAATATGATCTATAAATTTCATTATTAGTAGTAAAGGTCCCTAAATTATATCCAAATGTATAATAATCTTCCATCCGTTAAAATGTTAGCGGAATTCTGTTAAAATTAAGGGTATGATTATTTTTTTACTGTTTAACAAAATTCCCTATTTTTTACTAACTATTGCTATAGTTCTGAACTTTACTCTTACGTTAGCTATAGTTCATAAACTTCATTATTAGTAACAAAGGTTCTGAACTATACCCAAATGTGATTGTTAATAACTATAACTCATAAACTAGTACAAATCTTTCACCAATATTTCTAAAACCCCTACAACTAATAACATAACACAAAATTCAATACAAGTTACACAAAATCCGGCAAACGGAGAGGTAAATGTATCAACTTTCCATATTCACAGTGTTTAGTGGCAGGAACAATATTTAATATTTAGGGTAAAAGCTAAAAATAAACCTCCATCTACTACTTAGTCTACTTGTGAATAAACATGAAGAAGAAGAAAAAAAAAGGGCAAAAATCAAAATTTCTGTCATGAATTTGGACCGTTATGGTATTTACCAAATTGCTACCCAGTGGACTTGAGTACTTCGAAATTGAATTCATCAGAAAATGTTAACATTTTAATGGAGAGATAGTTAGTATATATTTGGATATAGTTCAGAGATCTTTACTACTAATAATAAAGTTTAGAGACCAAAGTTAATATTAGGGTAAAGTTGAGGGACTACAACAACAATTAGTAAAAAAAGAGGAATTTTGTTGAATAGTAAAAAGACAATCATATCCTCAATTTTAATGGAATATTGTTAACATTTTAACAGATGGATGGTTAGTATATATTTAGATATAGTTCAAGAATAACAATGAAGTTCAAAGATCATAACTAATATTAGGGTAAAATTCAGAAACTATACTAACAATTTTCCCTATTTTTTTCACAGGTTTTGCATCTTGCTTTGTTTTAAAGTTGTAGCCTCAAATTTAGCGGGCGTTATGTTTCATGCCTTATGTTTTAGTTTCCCCAAGTCATATACAGTTATCCACCCTGATTAATTTTTTCTCGTATTTCTAGTACGTACATGATATCATATGTATTGATGATGTCCTTGTTTTTCTTTCGATGTTTATGCATAGGGGTGGGCACGGTTCGGTTCGATACGGATATTGACAATATCCAAATCCAAACTGTTAAAATCTTAACGGTTCGATACGGTTTGGATTTTATAAAATTAGAAATAAAACCGTTTCAATCCAAACCGTTACTAACAGTTCGGTTTGGATCGAAACGGTTTAAAACCGTTAAGAAATAATAAAAAATAAGGATATAGAAAAAATAAGGATACAAAAAAAAATCAATACTCAATATTCAAAATTTTATATATTAAGCTTGCTACGTATTAAATTGCAAATATTATCATTATACTAAGATTTATCAAACACAAAAACTGTTTAATCATTTTTTATTATACTCTTATATGAGTATATATATATACTCATATGGGTATATCTAGGTAGCTTTTTTGTAACGACCCGTCCCAAATTCCGAGATTAGATTAGTGACTAATCGCGATTAGTGAGGCTAATCCGTGATTAGTTGGGCGAAATCGGACGAACGATGCAAAATGACCGTTTTGCCCCTAACGTGGGTAAAACGTTGACTTTTCGTGCTAGCGGTCAAATGGATTTTGATCGATGACCGTGACGTAGTTCGTGACGTCATGAGTTCATAGACAGGTGGCAGGTTCAATTCCGACGTTCGAGGAAGAAGTTATGACGTTCGAGGAAGAAGTTATGACGTTTGAGGAAGAAGTTATGACGTTCGGAAGTTTAGGGGCATTTTGGTAATTATGGTTAAAAAGGGGTCAAATGTTGACTTTTTAACCGAGAGGTCCAATGGCCGAGGGCCAAGGACCGTTACGTAGATCAGGATGATACGAATCCATAGACAGGCGGCATGCTGAAATCGGATTTCGAACGGGGAAGTTATAGGTCACAGAAGTTCGATTTCACTATGCACGTACTTCGAGACGAGGGTGATTTGGAAAAATTTGATTGGGCTAGATATTTTAGGTGGGTCCCATGGATGAGTGACAAGTGTCACTCATCCCATTGGTCCAAACTCCTAAATTGTGGATCTAAGTTAATTAAATAATATTATAATTATTATTATATAATTAATACTAACCACACTAAATCCCATCCATCCATTCTATTTTAATCTCTCAAATCCTCACCCTCCATTTCTCTTCTCTCTGATCCATTTCCCTCATCAACTATCATCATTTTCTTTGTTTCTTCTTCAAACCCGCACCCCCCCACTATTTTCTTCATCCTCCATTTTCAAACACCACACCATACACATACCACCACATCTCATCATTTTTCATCTTATGTGTGACCGTGAGGAAGGACTGTGATGATGAGGACGCGACGACGAGGACTCACGGTGGCGGACCACGGCGGGGGAACCCGAAAACCCCTGAGGTACATTTTATTCAAAATTTGGATTTTTAGTTTTAGGGGTTGTCGATGGTTTCTAAAGATTAGGATGTGTTTCTGGGGACCTAGGGAGAAGTTTAGGATTAGTTTTAGGGCCTGGAGTGGCCGTGAACGGCGGGGGAAAGTCCGGCCACCATGGTCGACGGTGAAGGTGCGGATTTCGGGATATTTTTGGGTTTTTAACGTTCAAAATGATTAGAAATAGGATTAGGATGATATTAGGATAAAAAGGAGATGAAATGGACTCTGAATCGGTCCAAAAACCAGAGAAAACCGAGGTTGAAGACAGATGAACAGTACCATGAACAGTAAGCTAGATGTTATGGACAATGAACAGTGTTTTGGACCTTCTAGGGGCGCGTGGGCCATAATTTGGGAAAGTGTTCGACACGGGAAATCTTCTATTCGATGTAACGAAGATTTTGGGACTGGTCTTGTGTCAATCGGACATCGTTTCGATAGGTTTCAGGCTATCGGAAGGATTAGGGTCGGTTTAAAAATAGTTAAAAGTTCGGGAAAATTACGGAGTTTTGGTAGGAGGTTAATTAAGTAGTTAGTAACCTTCTATTAAATTTTGGACAGGTTTGGGAGTCCCGGTGACAGTGATCGGCTCAGGAGAGCCTATGGCACGCAAATCGAGGCGGCAGCTCGGACGGTCTGTGAGTGGACCTTTTTTTCTAAATTGGTGCATGCATAAATGTTTATTATATGTTTTACATACTTGTTTGTGATGCCATGAGTGCATTTGGATGTGTGGTTACGTATAGGCACGTATTTCGAGGTTTCAGCCTTATACGGTGCTTATACGGGTCTGTATTTCTTTACTGGTCTAAATGAATTGATTTTGGATTTCCAAAAGGATAAACTCGGGTATGAGACCCATTTGGTTTGGTCTCGGGCATATGACTCTAGTTACGACTTACGGGTCTAAATCGTGGTTGCGACGGGTGTTATGTGCACCGCGATCGACGATACGAGCCTCGCCTCCGGATTGGGATGTGTTCCTTCCGGAGAGGTCACGATGCACGATTCGTGGTCGGGAAGCTTGGGGAGGCTCAACTTCGGAGTGCTGACGATTCAGGATATCGATCGGTGAAGAGTGCATCATGATCTTGTGGTGGTCGCGTCGGTTGATACGTTCACAGCGACATACTAGGATTGAGGGCGGTCCTGGATGGATGGTTGCACGCATCACTATGATCGGAGTCGTGACTGACTAGATATCGGGCACGGTGCCCAGTTGTGTAACAACCCGTACCTTCGGGAAGGGTAAAAAGGTAATTTTGTAAAATTTTGTGTAACTGGACGATTTTGCCCTTGTGAATGGTAGATGAAAAGTTGACTTTTTGAATTACTGATTGGTTGAGTGTTAGCCCTTGACTGTGACGTAGTTTAGGACGTCACGAGTCCGTAGACAGGTGGCAGGTTCGATTCGGACAACCAGAGGAAAAGTTATGATGTTCGGAAGATTGAGGGCATAACCGTAATTTGACTAAATTAGGGGGGAAAGAGTTGACTTTTCCTACGACCGAGTTTTGACGTGTTGACCTTGGACCGTTGGGTAGATCTCGTCGTCCTGAATTCAACGACAGGCGGCACGTGTTTATCGGAGTTAGGACGGGCAAGTTACGGGTCTAAAACGGTAAGGGTAAAATGGTAATTTCGAAGTTAAGAAGGGTATTTTGGTCTTTTGGCTGGGGGGGCATGGTGCAATCAGATTGGGACACTTGTCCAAGGCAGAAAGGAGATTTTGTGTGAGAAGGGAGAAGATTGTGACATGTGGCAGGGCTCTAGTGGGTTCTAGGCCGTGCATGAGTGTGTTTAAAATTGTGTCGTGTGTGTGTGTGTTGAGTTTAGTCGAAGGGGGGAAAAAAAAACAGAGGTGAGCTGAGGGAGGAATTGATCGAACCGGGTTCACCTGAGGTTGCTGGTGACACTGTTCACGCGCGTGGATTTCACGCGCAGAACCTTCTGGACGCGCGTGGGGGCGCGTGAGGGGTAATTTGGGAAATTAGTCAACATGACTTTTAAAGTATTTGATGTAACGAACATTTTGGCGTTGGTTTCGAGTCGATCGGACATCGTCTCGATATGTTTCGGGCTGTCCGAAGTTTTTAGGGCTGGGTTAAAAATAGTTAAAAATACGGGAAAATTATGAGGTTTTAGTATGAGTATCGTAAATCAGTTAGTGACCTTATATTGGGACTTGGACAGGTTCGGGGGAAACCGAGGATAGTGAATGGCCGGGGACGGTAAAAATGCGCGCGTATCGAGGCGACGCTGAAATGGTCTGTGAGTGGACTTTGCTTTCTAACTCTTAATGCATGCATATATGTTTTTCTATACTTGATTCTATGATTTGATTTATGATTGTGATGGTTTACGGTTTGTGCACGTTTTTTTCGAGGAAATTACGGTATTTTACGTTTTACGAGATTTGACGGATAATGTGATTTGAACCTGGTTTAATGATTGATTTCAGGATTTGAAATACGATTTGATTTCAATGAAAGTAAAAGGATTATGAAAAGTGATTTCGGGCTTAGAGGCCCAGTTTAGAAAAGTGGTTTTAAGAACGTGATTTCGGGTTTCGGAATCGAAATCCCGGGTGACGATTCGGGATTCGATTCGGGACTTGAAGTAGATTTCGGGTTTGGGTTCGGAATGGTTATTCCGGATGCTAGCTTACGGAATGATGGTTGCGGACTCGGACCGGGAAATGAGAAGGAAATGAGTTCTGGGTCTGGATTCGGAATGACGGTTATGGATGCCGGAAGGGCATCAGACCAGTGGTTTCGGATTCGGGTTTGGATATGGAAATGGAACATGGTTTTTAAATGGTTTTGGGATTGGATTTGCTGGATCTGGATATTGGGTTTAAAGACCCGGATTGAGTTTAAAGACTCGGGAGTTTAAAGACTCGGATATATTGATTTTCCCCCGTAGGCCTTGAGTTTAAAGACTCGGGAGTTTAAAGACTCGGATATGATTAAGGCCTGGATTGAGTTTAAAGACTCGGGAGTTTAAAGACTCGGATAGATCCAGCAGGTTCGATGGATGAGAATGTGGTTTTAAATGTGGTTTGGGTTTTCACTGAGACTTGATGATGATGTTTTGGGGAGTAGCCCGGATGAAATGGTTTTCATTGGTTATACTGGTTTCCGGTGATATTGGGGCTGAGGCCCGGGTTTTGGAAAAAGGAAAAATGTGCTTTAGTTTTCGTACATGGTTTTATGATATAAATTGATATGCATGCATTGGTTTTTAACACGGAGGGTATAACTGTTTGTGTTTTCTGATAACTGTTTTGAATTTAAACTTTATTTTTGTCCACTCACAGTCTTTTCGTGTTTTCGATACCCTCCAGGTTGCTGCAGTGCGGGCTGTTGGTCGAGAGAGAGATGGAGACATCACACATACGATCCACAGTAGACTCTGCGCACTCTGAGAAGTTTGAGGTTGTTGAGGTGGTTGGTTTGGAACTCCCTTGTCCGGCTTACGTGTCACACGGAGGTTAGGCGGTTGTTTAGCCCTCGTGTCATGCGTACGTTAGACGGGAGCGGGGTTTAGCCCTTAATTCCGGGGGATTAGGGGTGAGCCCTGACAATTGGTATCAGAGCGAGATTTTGAGAGGTCTGCGTAAGGGTTAGTTCCCAGAGTCGTTGGTATGTCGACTGGGGTGGTGTGGAACTACTGTGGATGTGATGTCTCGATGTGGAACAGCCCGTCAGCAACCTGGATACCATAGTGATAGTAGCGTAGAAGTAACCTGGAACATAGCCGGTGAGCTATGGATGAGTAGGCTGGTCGGCCCGAGGGGCCTGAGAGTAGCTCGTGGAGTTAGTAAGATATGGGGCCAAGGAGGCCGATTGTGGGTGGCCGGTTGGGCCAGGTGGTTTGGCTCGGTGACCTTTGATCAGTAAGGTTGAGGAGTCATTGCGGGTTTGGGTAACCCGAACGACAAGGATGGTTTGAGGTACCCTATGGACTTACTAGATCGTAGTCCTTGTGGTTTGGGCCGATTTACGGCCAGATTGGAGATGGTGCTGCTAGGTGCAGCTGAGGTGGTGGTTGTTTGGGTAGGATGTCGTTGAGTGATTAGTGTAGAACAGCTAACGCTCGGTGAACCTAGGCTTCGTAACGGTATGGACAGGTTGACCATCGGTGGGATTAAGGTCGCAGGGATGGTCAGGAACCCTCGTGAGTTCCGTGGAAGGAATTGGAAAGGAGTGACTATAACTGAACGATATGAGGTTATTGAAGGAGAGAACCCACAAGCTAGAGTTTGCCTTTAGGACTTTGTAGATTTATTCCGTTAGTGGCCGACGTAGCAGTCGAGGGAGGTGTGGTGGTTGTACGCGTGGATGTGCTCTGTGAATTTTATCGGGTACTCCATATGAGGTATTGTAAAATACCTTTGTTTTCTGTTCATAGAGTTTCCCTTGCGTACACCAGACAGTTGTCACTAAGAGAGGGTTGACCATGGTAACAGTAGTTGGGGATGGTGTGAAATACCCAAGGTGGAGATGATAGACAGGAAAACCCAGGAGAAGTTGTTGTTGACCTAGTGTTGATTACCAGGTAGGAGACCCTAGGTGTCGGGAACTAGCTGTGGAATTTCGGGGACGAAATTCTTTTTAGGGGGGTAGATTGTAACAACCCGTACCTTCGGGAAGGGTAAAAAGGTAATTTTGTAAAATTTTGTGTAACTGGACGATTTTGCCCTTGTGAATGGTAGATGAAAAGTTGACTTTTTGAATTACTGATTGGTTGAGTGTTAGCCCTTGACTGTGACGTAGTTTAGGACGTCACGAGTCCGTAGACAGGTGGCAGGTTCGATTCGGACAACCAGAGGAAAAGTTATGATGTTCGGAAGATTGAGGGCATAACCGTAATTTGACTAAATTAGGGGGGAAAGAGTTGACTTTTCCTACGACCGAGTTTTGACGTGTTGACCTTGGACCGTTGGGTAGATCTCGTCGTCCTGAATTCAACGACAGGCGGCACGTGTTTATCGGAGTTAGGACGGGCAAGTTACGGGTCTAAAACGGTAAGGGTAAAATGGTAATTTCGAAGTTAAGAAGGGTATTTTCGTCTTTTGGCTGGGGGGCATGGTGCAATCAGATTGGGACACTTGTCCAAGGCAGAAAGGAGATTTTGTGTGAGAAGGGAGAAGATTGTGACATGTGGCAGGGCTCTAGTGGGTTCTAGGCCGTGCATGAGTGTGTTTAAAATTGTGTCGTGTGTGTGTGTGTTGAGTTTAGTCGAAGGGGGGAAAAAAAAAACAGAGGTGAGCTGAGGGAGGAATTGATCGAACCGGGTTCACCTGAGGTTGCTGGTGACACTGTTCACGCGCGTGGATTTCACGCACAGAACCTTCTGGACGCGCGTGGGGGCGCGTGAGGGGTAATTTGGGAAATTAGTCAACATGACTTTTAAAGTATTTGATGTAACGAACATTTTGGCGTTGGTTTCGAGTCGATCGGACATCGTCTCGATATGTTTCGGGCTGTCCGAAGTTTTTAGGGCTGGGTTAAAAATAGTTAAAAATACGGGAAAATTATGAGGTTTTAGTATGAGTATCGTAAATCAGTTAGTGACCTTATATTGGGACTTGGACAGGTTCGGGGGAAACCGAGGATAGTGAATGGCCGGGGACGGTAAAAATGCGCGCGTATCGAGGCGACGCTGAAATGGTCTGTGAGTGGACTTTGCTTTCTAACTCTTAATGCATGCATATATGTTTTTCTATACTTGATTCTATGATTTGATTTATGATTGTGATGGTTTACGGTTTGTGCACGTTTTTTTCGAGGAAATTACGGTATTTTACGTTTTACGAGATTTGACGGATAATGTGATTTGAACCTGGTTTAATGATTGATTTCAGGATTTGAAATACGATTTGATTTCAATGAAAGTAAAAGGATTATGAAAAGTGATTTCGGGCTTAGAGGCCCAGTTTAGAAAAGTGGTTTTAAGAACGTGATTTCGGGTTTCGGAATCGAAATCCCGGGTGACGATTCGGGATTCGATTCGGGACTTGAAGTAGATTTCGGGTTTGGGTTCGGAATGGTTATTCCGGATGCTAGCTTACGGAATGATGGTTGCGGACTCGGACCGGGAAATGAGAAGGAAATGAGTTCTGGGTCTGGATTCGGAATGACGGTTATGGATGCCGGAAGGGCATCAGACCAGTGGTTTCGGATTCGGGTTTGGATATGGAAATGGAACATGGTTTTTAAATGGTTTTGGGATTGGATTTGCTGGATCTGGATATTGGGTTTAAAGACCCGGATTGAGTTTAAAGACTCGGGAGTTTAAAGACTCGGATATATTGATTTTCCCCCGTAGGCCTTGAGTTTAAAGACTCGGGAGTTTAAAGACTCGGATATGATTAAGGCCTGGATTGAGTTTAAAGACTCGGGAGTTTAAAGACTCGGATAGATCCAGCAGGTTCGATGGATGAGAATGTGGTTTTAAATGTGGTTTGGGTTTTCACTGAGACTTGATGATGATGTTTTGGGGAGTAGCCCGGATGAAATGGTTTTCATTGGTTATACTGGTTTCCGGTGATATTGGGGCTGAGGCCCGGGTTTTGGAAAAAGGAAAAATGTGCTTTGGTTTTCGTACATGGTTTTATGATATAAATTGATATGCATGCATTGGTTTTTAACACGGAGGGTATAACTGTTTGTGTTTTCTGATAACTGTTTTGAATTTAAACTTTATTTTTGTCCACTCACAGTCTTTTCGTGTTTTCGATACCCTCCAGGTTGCTGCAGTGCGGGCTGTTGGTCGAGAGAGAGATGGAGACATCACACATACGATCCACAGTAGACTCTGCGCACTCTGAGAAGTTTGAGGTTGTTGAGGTGGTTGGTTTGGAACTCCCTTGTCCGGCTTACGTGTCACACGGAGGTTAGGCGGTTGTTTAGCCCTCGTGTCATGCGTACGTTAGACGGGAGCGGGGTTTAGCCCTTAATTCCGGGGGATTAGGGGTGAGCCCTGACAAGTTGAGTCATATGTTCGGGCACGAGACCCAGTTGTTTTACACTGATGATTTTGGGTCAGGGACCCAGGATGGATTTCCAAGTTCATGACGGTTTACGGGAACCGGCATGAACTCTGGAAAGGTCATTGTGGTTCATGACGGTTTATGGGAACCGGCATGAACCTTTGTCAGGTTATTGTGGTGCATGACGGTTTATGGAAACCGGGCATGGATGTTATCTATATGTATATGATGGATCATGACGGTTCAGGGGAACCGGGCATGAATGTTTGTGTTATGTATACATATGTTCATATACCTTCCTTTAATTGTTCTATTATCTCCTCCGGGGAGGGTCGTTGGCCTGGGTGGACCCCGGAGTAGTCACGGAGCACCGACTGAGTGGAGTCACCCCCCAGTTGGGTTCCTTAATCTCAGGAAGGCTATGGTTACTATTACCTCAGGTAGGGTCAGTGGTCTAGGGACATTGATCTTGACTTTGAGAAGACTCGGATTGAGACCTGGGTAGCACGCGCGTAGCTTTGGAACCGTGATAGGATTGGTTGTGTGAATTATATGTATATATGATGTATGCTATATGATATGATATATGATGTGTGTTTACACAGGTTTTGGGTAGTGGCCCGTATGGTTGGTTTCTTATGATTTGGGCCGAGTCCCTTATGGATTTGGGCAGTGGCCCGTATGGTCGTTTTCATTATGGTTCTTTCAATCTTGGTTTTGGGCTTAGTTCCCACATATGTTTTCTTTGGTTAAATGGTTTTCGAATGCATGCATACTTTTTAGTGAAAGGTACAAATGTCTTCTTATGAAATATTTTTATAAACTTTGGTTTTGTCCACTCACAGCTTTTAATGTTTTGACTGCCCTTCAGGTTGACATCGGATGTGGACTATAGCAGAAACTGGGATATCACATACCTCCTCCGGATCCTGGCGTACTCTGATAGCCCGAGAGGGCAAAGGTCGTAAATATCCCTTATCTGACACTTCGTGTCAGACGGGAGCAGGGTCATCCCGCACTAATCCCGGGGGGATTGAGATGGGTCCTGTCATTTTTATTTTTATTTTTTTACTTTGTACTAATAATATATTTAAACGCTAATAAAAATTAATATATTTCTTAACGGTTTGGATTTAACGGATTTTCAAAATGAAAATCCAAATCCAAACAGTTACTAACGAAACGGTTTGGATTCTCAAACCGTTTGACTTTTATCCGGTCAAACCTAAACCGTTGGATAAATAACGGTTTGAAGCGGATTCGTTAGCGGTTTTAATGGATTCGTGTCCACCCCTAATATGCACCCCTAACCCTCATGATGTAGTTTCCTAGATTGAGTAGTTCCTATATATGTTTTTTAGATACTCTATTCTTATTCTCACAAGCTCTTCTATTCATTCATGTTTTTTTTTTATAGAATAAATTATATTTTATTATCATATAATTTACATCAAATTACATGATTATATTTATACTTTCACTTTTTTTATTTATCAAACTATAATTTTTAAAATATTACAAGATTAACCTTATGTTAAATTTTCCGTTAAATGATTTGTCACTTATGAGTCTTACATTTTAATGTTCATTTTGCCACTAATTAAAATAAAATCTAATTAACCAAAAAGAATGGACCAAGAATTTAAAATGAACTGTGGGATTCACCACTACTTCTTCCACTTTGTCTGCTTCATATTTTCTTCTCATTCTTCGTTTCTTTTCATCATCCTTCCCTTCTTTTTCGTGCTTCTTCCACTAATACCAAGATTCAAAAATAGCAACCCACGAAATTTTGATTTTTTAGGGCACCCTTCTTGTTCGTGCTTCGTCCACAAATACCAAGATTCACAAATAGCAACCCACAAAATTTTAATTTAAGAATAGCACCAAAGATAAAGGTTTTTGTGATGATGTTCATCAGATTACTCATCACTAATGCTGTTTATCAGATTATTCGTAACAAGATTATAATATTTATGGGTATTTATGGGGTATTCAGATGGTATTGACGAGTTTCACTTTATGTACTAAGGTTTAATAAACAAAGATTGTACAATTATTTAGTTAGCTATAATAAAATTGAACTTATTATAAATATTTGCTTAAATTCCATTTTTGTATGTCTCAATTCCTTAAACAAGGACTATGGATGTCCTAGAATCCAAATTAATAAATTCAGTAAAAAGAAAATTAAGGTTTATGGATGTCCCAATTGATACATTAAATTTCATATAAAAAAGTGTCATTTCCCAAATGCAACCAAATGAAGTATAACTTATGTGTTAATTAACTTTAAATTCCCTTGTATGAGCTCTATGCAGGAAAAAGCTTATGTTTTATGTGCTGCTATGTTTGCGTGTGTAGAGTATGACTGCAAGAGGGCTATCCTTGAGACGGATTCACAAGTGTTAGTGAAGTATGTTACAAACTGTGAAGTGGAGGCCAACCTTGAACGAGTTATTCATGATATTCTTGGGTTGCAGGCCACCTTTGTAACTGTTCAACTAAGGTACACAATTTGTAAATATAACGTTGTAGCACATCAAGTTGCAGCTTTTAGTAAGCGGGCTTATCGTTGTTGTATATGGGAAGACCTTGGGCCCCGTGGTTATTTGATCTTTTAGTTAAGGATGTAAGCATTGATATTCGCTTCGATTAATGAATTGATCCTTTCCTTGATTTAAAAAAAAAAAAATTACCTAGGACCATATATGTTATTATTTATCTTATTCATCCATACACATCCTTGAATAATATGTGAGATTTTATGTATAATGAGCGGCCTTAATGGATGGTTAGCGTTTTTTAAATCAATAGGTACACATTCAATTAGGTTCATTACTTAATTGACACATTTAAGATTATAAGATTATAATGTATGCGGATACTTATGGGGTATGTAGATGGTATTGACGAGTTTCACTACATGTACTATGGTTTAGTAAACAAAGATTGTATAATTATTTAATTAACTATGAAACAATTGAACTTAGTATGATATTTTCTTAATAAGGTATATGGATGTTCCACATCTACACATTAAATTTCATATAAAGAGGTGTCATTTCTCAAATGCAACTAAATGAAATGTAACTTATGAGTTTATTGTTTATATTGTACTATGATTTCATATAAATTCCATCTTCATAACTATATATAGATGTAAAAGAAGCGACACTTCACAACTTATGAATACATATAATTCCCTCATTTTAATTACCTAGAACTATATATGCTATTGCTCATCTTATTCATACGTACAAACCATTGGGTAAAATATGATAGTTTCATAAAATAGAGCAGTATTTAGGGGGTATTGAGATGGTATTGAAGAGTATGCGTATATCTTGGTTGTAGTTATGCAGGTATATACATGACAACAATTAATGTGATTAAGATGGGCGTCCAATCCCATTCAATAGTCATTTATCAATGAAGTGTGATATGTTTATAATGATCGGAATGTGGTTATAAATATGGATAATGTGGAATTACAATCTTAGGAGTTGGCGTGGAATTACAACCATATAAAATTACAATATTAAGGAAGTTGATTTCAATAGTTACTATTTACAAACACTAATGAAGCGAAATAAAAGTTACACATGTAGACAAAGCCTTTCTTTAGACTCACACAATAATAATGCTAGGGACATGTAAGTAAGCACTTAGGAGGGTCAACTTCCCAGGCGAGTTCTGGTCATTGGTTCGATTGGGGCCTCAGGCGAGTTCCGATGATTGGTTCGATTGGGGTAGCAGCAATCCAGGCAGCAATTCATTAATGACGCTAGTATATTCTATTAAAAACTGAGAACATCTAATTCCATTAGACTATTCTATCTGATTCGACAGAAAATTCCGTTGTAATTGTGTAAAAGCGTGGGATGCATGATCAGCGCGTGGCGCTTGATTCGGCTTCAGCCGGCGCCGTAGGGTGTCTTGGGTTTCGAGGCATTCTGAATCGGTTTTTGGCAATTTTGAGGTCATTTGAATCCGTTTAGAGCCTTGATTGAGTAAAATTCAGTTTGTCTCGAGTTAGCACAAGGCGGGTTTAAAATTCTAGGGACAGGACTTGCTCCCAAAACGCTTTGATATTCATTTCTAGTCCTGCTTCCGTCTGACAAACGATCTGAAATTTTGAAACTACCCTCAATACTTGTCAGACAAGGGATACTCGTGTTGATTAAACGCTCATGTCAGGACCCAAGCTTCCTCGGTTAGGACCCAACTCTAGCACAATATTGCCCGCTTTGGTCCCACTCGCCCTCACGGTTTTGTTTTCGGAAGCTCACGTGCAACTTCCTAGGGGGTCACCCATCATGGAATTGCACCAGTCTCAACTCGCTTAACTTTAAAGTTTCGACCGAACTCAAAGCCACTGAGCTCCCAAAAGGTCTCGTGCTAAACGCTTTGATATTCATTCCTAGTCCTCCTCCCGTCTGACAAACGATCTGAAATTTTGAAACTACCCTCCATACTTGTCAGACAAGGGATACTCGTGTTGATTAAACGCTCATGTCAGGACCCGAGCTTCCACGGTCAGGGCCCAACTCTAGCACGATATTGTCCTCTTTGGTCCCCCTCGCCCTCACGGTTTTGTTTTCGGAAGCTCACATGCAACTTTCTAGGGGGTCACCCATCATGGAATTGCACCAGCCTCAACTCGCTTAACTTTAGAGTTCCGACCGAACTCAAAGCCACTGAGCTCCCAAAAGACCTTGTGCTAGATAGGTGTGTGCCTATACCTTTAAGGCACACCACAATTCCCCTTCCAGACCATTCCCCCCACAGGAATGTGGGATCGTTTACCGTTCCCTCCAAGACACAGGTCTTACAATCCCCCCCCCCCCTCCCCCTTCCTTTTCTCCCCCTTAGGGTCCAGCGTCCTCGCTGACACACTTTCCCGTCGCGGTCTCGCTCTAATACCATTCTGTAAGGACCCGACCCTCCTCGGTCAGGACCCAACCCTCTTCGGTCATGACCCAACTCTAGCACGATATTGTCCCCTTTGGCCCCCTCGCCTTCACGGTTTTGTTTTCGGGAGCTCACGTGCAACTTCCCAGTGGATCACCCATCATGTAATTATAACAGCCTCAACTCGCTTAACGTTAGAGTTCCGACCGAACTCAAATCCACTAGCTCCCAAAAGGCCTCGTGCTAGATAGGTGTGTGCCTACACCTTTAAGGCACACCACAATTCCCCTCTCAGACCATTCCCCCTGTGACGACCCGTCCCAAATTAGCGAGATTAATTAAGAATTAATGACGGATTAGCGAGGCTAATCGGAGATTAGACGAGGATTAGCGAACGTTCGGGCGAAATGACGATTTTGCCCCTAGAATGGGCAAATCGTTGACTTTTCATTCAGGCGGTCAAATGGACTTTGGTCGAGTTCATAGACAGGTGACACGCTCGATTCCGACGTTCGAGGAAAAATTTATGACGATCGGAAGTCCAAGGGCATTTTGGTAATTTAGTTTAATAGGGGCCAATAGTTGAATTTTGATCTGAGAGGTCCAATGGCCGAGGGCCGAAGACCGTTACATAGATCGAGATGATACAAATCCGTAGACAGGCGGCACGTCGAATTCGGACGTTCGACGGCGAAGTTACGGTTCACGGAAGTTGTGAAGTACTATTCACAATAGCCCATTTTTCGGGGCAAGTGAAATTAGGTGGGCCCCAGGAAATTGTCAGTGGACCAATGGATGAGTGACAAGTGTCACCCATCCACTGGCCCTTAGTTCCCATTCATGCATCTCCCCTTCCATTTCATCGTTAATTTTCCATTTCCTCCAATCCAAACCGATCGCCATTTTCAATCCAAAACCAAACCCTTGACCCAGTTGATCATGCCCGTGAAGCCCAGAGGATGAGAGAATTAAGGGTGGATGATGGTGGCCGGCTGGAAGCCACGCCGCTGTGGACGGCGGCCTTGAGCCCGAGAACATACCCGGTTAGGCCCAAAACCCATTTATTTTGGATTTTATCATTATGGGCTGTATTGGATGATTAGGAAATGGTTATTAGGTTTCTAGGAGGTTCTAAGAAGGTTTGGGAAGTTTTGAACGGCTGGGAAGCCATGGGTGAGTTTTGAGAAAACTTGGACCGTGAGGTTCAAATTGAACCAAGGGTTTTAGATGGGTTTTAGTTAGTTTTAAGGATTTGAATGGATAGAAAATTTGAAAAGAGGAAATTTAGGATTGAAATGGACGCAAACGGATGAGAAATGAGTGAGGAAACGAGTCGGACCGGTCACGCCGGTCCAGGAAAACCAGAGAACCGGACCGGCTGGTTCAGACCAGCCGTCGCAAGGAGGAAGAAGGAACTAGGCAGGGCGCTTGAGGCCCACGCGCAGTCCCTTCTAGGGGTACGTGCGGGCGCGTGGTCCATCCTTTGGGGGTGGTTCCAACATGTAATTTCATCTATTCGATGTAATAAACATTTTGGGATTGGTTTCGTGTCAATCAGACATCGTTTCGATATAGTTTGGGACGTCCGAAGGTTTAGGTTTGCGTTTAAAAATAGTTAGAAATTCTGAAAAATTACGGGGCTTTAGTGGGGGGTTATATAAGTAGTTAGTAATCCTATAAATTAATTTGGACAGGTTTCAAAATCCCGGAGACGACAATTGACCCGGGAGACGATTATGGCATGCGTATCGAGGCGCAGCTTCGAACGGTCTGTGAGTGGACCTTTCTTTCGAACTGGATGCATGCATAAATATTTTATAAGTATTTAGTATATGTTTTGTGTTGCCATGAGTGCAATTGTTTGTGGTAGCCTAGGATTTACGTATTTGCACGTATTTCGAGATTTATGGTTTTATACGATGCATATACGTTATAGGTTTTCAACGAGGGTTTAATAAATGGATTTTGGATTTAGGAATATGAAATCGGGCATGAGACCCATTTGATTTAAAACTATCGGACTTGGAGTCCATTTGATCTGACGAGGATTTGGACCGAGGGTCCATTTGAGCTATACGATCGGACCGAGGGTCCGGTTGGTTTACGATTCGGGGTCGAGGCCCAGTTAGTGGTACTATCAGGCTTGATGCCCCGTTGATTTATGATATCGGGCCTGAGACCCATTTAGTTGAGATATTGGGCTGAAGGCCCCGTTGGTTTTGAAATCAGACGTGAGGTCTTGTTGGTTTATGGTTTCGGGCTTAGGGCCTAGTTGAACGTAACATCGGGCTTGAGTCCCAGTTTGATTTATGAAATGAGAATTAGGGAACGAGACCCTATTGAACTGTGGAATTAGGCCGAGGCCTGTGAAACTGATTTGAATCAGAGTCGAGGAATCCTGTTGAAATGAATCGGGTATGAGACCCAGTTGAAAAGTGATTTGAGAAAGAAAGGAAGGAATGGAAAATGTATATGAAACCCTCCTTTATATTTATATGGTCTCCACCAGACGTCGACCTGGAGAGTCACGATCCACAGACCAGAGTGGGTATCCTCATAGGGATCCCGTTCCAGGAGTGGTGGTTACTTATGTTGTGGTCCCTGACCAAATTCCGGAGAGTTGTGTGGACTAGATCCAGAGAGAGAGCTCGGACTAGATCCAGAGATTGAGCCTCCCAGATGGAGATTCCTGGGAGAAGACTCGGAGTGAGACCCCGAGTAGTGTGCACACTAGATAGATATGATGTCATCGTGACTATATCGAGGATGTGTTCCCTAGGGGTTGTGTGCCCCGAGTTGGCATCTTCTTCGGAAGTGCCTAGGATGGGTTATACGTACGAGTACGTATGTGATTTACAGAAAAGTGATTTGGGGGCGAAGACCCCGTGTTCCTTGTTTTATGTTTTAGAAATGATTTGGGGCAGAGACCCCGCATTCTGTGTGTTGGTATTTCACTGAGAAAGGTTTTGGGCTGAGACCCACGTGATGTGATTTAGGCTGAGTCCTTATTAATTTGACCTACGGGTTTTGAATAGTGATTTCGGGTCAGGGACCCAAATGGATTTATGGGTCATGACGGTTTATGGGACCGAGCATGAACCCTTGAAAGGTTTTGTGAATGTTTTCAAGTGGTTTTTATGAATATTTAATAAATGATTTTGAATGCATGCATATGCTTTTATGAAGGGCATAAATGTCTTTATGCGAAAATGTTTTTATTAAAAGATTATTTTTGTCCAGTCACAGTTTTCGTGTTTTAATACCCTTCAGGTTGATCGCGGATGCGGGCTGTAGCAGAGACGAGACATCACTCCCCTCCTCCTACGATCCTGACGCACTCTGATAGCCCCGGCGAGGGCTAGAGATGGAATTTTCCCTGGTCTGACACTTCGTGTCAGACTGGATCAGGCGTGTCCCATGTTAATCCTGGGGGATTAGGGACGGGTCCTGACACCCCCCGCAGGAATGTGGGATCGTTTACCATTCCCTCCAAGATACGTGTCTTATAGCTCATGTCTCTGACTCTTAAACCGCTCCGAGTTTCTATGCAATGGGCTGAAAGGTCATCAAAACCATGAAAAGTGTAAATGGACAAAAATAAATATTTTAAAAATGTGTTTTTCAAGGAAATAACATTTACCCTCCAATATAACATGCATAGAGTAAAACAAAACAATCGGATTTCAAAACAAAACAAATCATAGACCGTGGGACCACAACAATCATAAAATACTAGTAAACATCCCATCGCCTGCATTTCCTGAAATCCATGATCATCAAATCATTATATAATCGCCTAGACACAAATATCATTAAGGTAAATCAAAACCAACCAATCCTAATATCAGTAATCAAACTACCCAATGTAAAAACATCTGGACGAAACCAATATCAATCCAATATAAAAACACCTAGACACAAACATTAATAATCAAACACAACCAACTAATCCTTGATACTCGAATACCAGTCACTATAATCAAACAACACAATCGGTAGGCAAACCACTCTGGGAAAACAGAGCCGAACTCTGGACGTCCAATTAGAGACTCATGAAAACAGAACCGAGCTATGGACGTCTTAGTCGTAATCACATCACCAGTCTCAGGAAAACGGAGCAGTGCTTTGGATGTCTGAGCGATGACCATATCTGTGGGTGGTTGGCCCTAGAAAAATAGTTCACAAACAAAAAAAAAAACTCATTTAACACAAATCCTTGACTTAAAACCAAGGAAAAACACATTAAGAACTCGGGCATGTTCCCAAAACACAGTTTACACAAAATATCTTAAAAATCCGTATCTAGAAATCAGTCAATAAATTCAGAAAATCATCAAATAATCATTTTGAAATCATATTCAAATCATGGCAACATAAATCATGCAATAAATCAAATAAAATATTTAACTATGCATACATAATAATTTATAAAAATAAAATCCACTCACACACCATCCACGTAGTTGAATCTCGAACTGAGCGTTCCTCAGTAATTTCGGAAGCTGTACCGCCTGCCATAAATCACCACCAAGGGCCACCAAAGTCCCAAATAATTTTACATTTAAATTCCATAATTTTCGAGATTAAATACGAACTTAAAACCTAAACATAACACTTCGGACACTCAAAACTGCCCCGATATAATGTTCGATTGACTTGAAAACTTTACTAACGTATCTGTAATGTCGAAAATATCGAAAGTCGTGTTGATCACATTTCTAGGTAATGTGACACGCACCCCCACGTGCCACCACTTTTTCTGTGTGTAGGCCTCACATGCCCATGTACTATTCATCTTCTTCTTCCTCTCACAGTTCTGTACAGTCCAACCCGACTCGGGCGACTCAACCCGGCCATAACTTCACCATTTCTTGTTCTTTTCTTGTGTTCCAATAGTCGAAATTTATCTAATCCTATCTAGGAACATCCATGTAATGTCAAAATAAAAATAACTCACCTCGATTTTTCAAAAAGAGCTTCGACAAGTTTGGCCAACCTTTGAGCTTGTGTTCCCATGTTTCTCACTTCCAAACCTTCCATAGTTTTGTCTCAAATCATTCCTAGGGACTCAACTAGGATATTAGTGGGCTTGGTTGCAAGCTTGGAAGCTTCAAACAATTCAACCGATCGATTTCTGGTTTTTCGGTTTTATGATTTATCCTTCTCTTTCCTTCTTGGTTTCATACCTCTTCTCCCTTTCTTCCTCTTTTTTTCCTTTTTCTTCTTCTCCTTCTCTCTTTTCCTCTCTTTTCTCTCTAGCTCTCTCTCGGCTCTTCTTCTCTTCACGATTTTTGGTTTCGGGTCTAACACCAACACACACAAACACATAAATAACACACACACACAAAACACCCACCGCCACACTAAGGCAGTGCACCCAAATCCAAGGAGATAAAGGGGAGGGAAAATGATAAAGATGGACACTCGTCACCATCACAAAAACATCTCCTTTGTCAGATTGCCAAAATGTCCCCTAGTATCAAAATTACCAAAATACCCTTGGAATTTTAGACCCGTAAAAAACTAATTCAATCTCCGATTTTGACGTACTGCCTATCTATGGATTTGGGATTCCGAGACTTACGTAACAGTCCTCGCAAAAAGTTCAAAAAGTACCCGGAGCAAAAAAATCAAAGTTTGACCTTTAAGAGCAAAATCGTCAATTCCTTTTTTAATTTTTGGAAATTATGTTTTCTGAATTTTCAGGTCGTTACACCTAGGGTTAAGGAACCTTTTTTTAATAATTTAACTAAGAGTTTCTTGATAGTAATGCTCTGTTTGATTGGTATTTTGGATGGGGTGAGGTTAGAGGTTCACCTCACGGTAGACGGATTTATAAGCGAGTAGCCACGAATCTGCTAGATATTGTTCTCCATAACTTATTGTGAGTGGGTTTAGGTTTTACTTATGGTTTCCACGATGTACATCATTCCCGGATGTTATGGTATTTCTACGACACATGACGCCAATGTGTTCTCAGCATTTTCACAAGGAAACCTAAAAATTCTAATCTCCACGTCTTTTTTCTTACTTGTTACTTCATAGATTCTAGGCGCCGTCTTGAGCTCTCGACTTCTCCGTCGTCCTCAAACTCATACATCTCACCAAATCTCCTTCTAGCTTCTTCATTATGAAAACCTAAATTCTAATTCCCAAGCTAGTTATCCTCTCTTTGCCTTTTCAGTCTTCGAACATGTCTCTTTAATTATGTATCTCACTATAGAGAGATGAAATAAGGTTCTTTTTCTGCTATGATTAAAGATATCGGTGACTTTCACTTTAAAATCCAAACCCAAAACTGAAGTTGATTCGAATTGATCCATGTGGTTTAAAAAACCAATGATTTCATCTTATTGCGGTTTGGTTTTAAGTTTTAAATGAACGGAAATCCAAATAATGTAAATTGTAAGTAAAATTTAACTCAACTCCATCTCCGGCCAACCCTACTTTGTACCATGCTAACCTCATCACTTGGTCCCTTCAGTTTTAAATCACTCACTTTCGTGCCGGTAAATCAGTCACTTTCATACCGAATAAAAGTAACGTAAAAGAAAATAAATTGGGATCAACTGAGGTAAGATATCAAATTCAAAAGAAACAGGTAGGAATGCAAACAGTTGAACGAAAATGCTAGCTAATAAAGATAATTGGTAACACAATGACGATAGTGTATTTATTATAATTGGTAACACAATGACGATAGTGTATTTATTATAATTGGTAATAAATATTCCATTCTCATCATCATCTGTGTATTTTTTGCTTATGCATCACAAAACAAGAACAAAAAAACCAACAAAAAAAACCAACAAAAAATACCATTATACATTCATATATCATACACTGCAGGTAAATATATAATATATTATATAATATATATTCACTGTCTTCAGATTCTTCCCAAACTCATCCCTCTCAAATTCCCCACATCGTACATATATATATATATATTTGCTGGCAATGGCAGACAAACCCTATCCACTATTCTTCTCTTTTTTCTTCTCCTAACTTGTTTCTGTATCTTGTATTTGTATCTGTACGCCTCTCTATTTTGTTCGTGTTCAAGGGTTCTGATCCGCAAATATGTCCAGCAGAGACAGTGCCTGCAGAAGTTTAAACACAACCATAAAGGGTTTTGCTTATGTGGCTATATACACTCATGTTTTTAATCGTGAATTAATACGGCGGTGGAGGTCTAAACAAGGGTTTTGCTTATGTGGCGTTTAATTACCTCAGGCACACTAAGCTCAAGCCGGAATTTGGGGCCGTCGTAGTGGTGGAGAATTGGCCGGAATGAGTCCTCTTCTAGTGGCTCACAAGTCTTCCTGGTAAAAACTCGCACCTGAGCTGGGAAACGTGACTCGCCAGGACACTTCTTGTCCTCCCACGCCGTTGGATCAAAGTTAGTACCTCCAAAACTTGCAGCCTATCATATAATTACACACAACAAAATAAGCCCTTCTTTTTGTCTACAATCTGGTGAACAAGCATAAAATAAAATCTTTTTTTTTTTGTTTCGGGCCACCGACACTCAAAAAACAAATGTAGAAAAAGTCGCATGATCTGGTCTCGAATTTTGTCTTCTGCATGAAGAAATTATAAAGCTCCATCTAGAAGTTTGGCCAAAGCATTAGTTGAACAAGAAAATTCTAAGTTTCTTTTTATTTATTTTTATTTTAAAAGTCAAATTAGTCGCTGCAGGTGGAGGGAAAAGATAAAAATATCTCGTAGAAAATGAAGCATTTCTAGAACGACAGGTGTCATCTTGGGAAAAATACAAACCTCAAAAATTCCATGGAGTTGGTGGGTGGAGTAGTTGTAGAGGAAGAGGGGCAACCCCGGAGTTATCGCCCGAACTGAGTCACGATAACGTGGAGGCAAACCTGCAAATATTAAATTAAAATCCCTCAAATTACCAATTAAATCACACCCAATATTCGTAGTTTAACTTCTGGAAAAAAAATAATTAGAAAATTAAAATTTAAAATAACATACCAAAGAGCTCCCTCTTGAGATTTTCTTGCATAGTATCATTGTTGCAAACGAAGATATATCCACCAATGATTTCATTTCTCGGCAGCGCCTCAGCCGGTGGGAGTGTCTTGAACCGCTTATCAACGGCGGCGCCCTTGCTGTCCTTGTTATTATCATCGCCGGATTTTTTCTTGTTAGTATTCACGTTGTTGTTCTTCTTCCCCATTTTTCCGCCGTGAACAAGATTATCCTCGTGCACCGCTTTGTTCTTGTATCCCTTTATATTCGCAATACTGTTGTTGTTGTTGTTGTTGTTGATATTGTTGTGCATCGTCGGCTTCGAATTTGAGAAAATCCCTTTGTTGAAGCCGCCGTTGAGGCCGACGGAGCTGTTCTGAGGGTGAAGCCCAGCGCCGAGCTTGAAACCCTCGTTGAAAGCGTTATACTCTGAAGCTTTGGGCGTGAAATTGTTCCATCTGTCGTTGAAGGCGATGTTGAACTCTGAAGCTTTAGGCTTGAAACTGTTCCAGCCATCGTTCGACCCGTTTGCAGACGGTTTCGGGTTGAGATTATCGATCCAAGAGTCGTTAAAGCCGTTGAAATCCGATTCGGACCCTTTTGGCGTCAAATTGATTATGGGATTGACTTCCCCACCGACCTTTATATCGAAATTCTTCCTCTCATCGGGCCTCTTGCTGTATTGATTGCTCCAGATTGAGTCGTTGATAGTGAGGTTGGCAAAGTTGGAGCCTTGAACACGAAGCTGGTCGCTGAACTGCCAAAACGACTGGTTGTTTTGATTATTCTCCATTTTTGTATCAAACACCACAAAGTTCGATCTGGGTAGTCGAAAGATTTAAACTTTGTGCGGTAGAAACAGTGAAGATTGAGAAGATTGAGGTGATTGAAGAGAAGAGCGGAGCAGAGCAGGGAGAGAGGAGTAGAGAAAGTACGAGAGAGGTAGTGGGTGGGGGATGGATTGTTAAATGAAGGGGGTATAAATTTACTATTGAGATCGTGAAGGAAGGAGATGGAAATTTCGAGGAAAGGGACAAAGGGGGTTTGAGGATTGCGTGTTGATTTGTCAAAGTGAAGAAAGCTACAGAGATTTTTATTCACTTTTTTGAAGGGAAATAAGAAGAAAAATCAGTGAATGTATTGAGTTTGTGATTGATTATTAAGTTCGAGCGATAAAGAGGTGTATGATGGCGCCTAAAACGCGTTGTTACGTGCGGAGAGATAAAGGGTGTGGTGGCACTTGGCAGATGGAGGCATTGGAGGGGGAGGGGGAGAGGGACAGGGACAGGGAAAGAGAGGCAGAGTGCGAGTCACTGATTAGAGGGATATCTATGCTCCATAAGTCCATGTTTTTATTTTTATTTTTGTTTTTATTTTTTTTATAAATTTATAAAGATAAGATAAATAGAGAATAAAATATACAACAAAATAAAAATTGCATTACGCCATACATTAGGCAGGTTTAATACTATTTATATTAATTATGGAGTAAAAATTTGAATTTAGCTCTTATAAACGATAAAATTAGTGAAACTAATAAATCTATTTTTAAATTTATTTTCCTCACACTTAACTTACTTGGAATATTATCTATAATATATTGATTTTAATTTGCATTTTATTATATGAATAACCAAGTATAAATATATAACAATTAATAAATAGAAATATACAAATAAAATTTACTATTGTAATAATATGAGCAGAAAGAAAACGTTACAATATTTAACATACACCTAAAATGAGTAAGGAGTAAAGAGTAAAGAGTCAAGAGTCAGGAGGGAGATGTTTGATTTGGAAGGGGGTGTTTCTAGAAGGTATAGGTGGTTCGGTGGAATTAGATAGAGAGTTCACACTAGAGGTTTATTTGCTTACGGAAGACTTGAGCAAGAGGAATGGACAAGATACGCGTATTATGCGACAATGTGTGCTGCTGACTTGGCCATGAGGATTACACGTGTAATTCAAGTCTCTACACGTGAAGGTTTTATCTTCAAACTTCAAACCCTACCAAATACTTGCAAGGTAATCGGAATTACCCTAAATAACTGTCTCATATAATTATCCAGTTTATACACGATCTCCAGTTACTCCAGTTTATCCTGTAATGTGGAAAATTTTTAAATGGCAATTAACAACAAAGTGAATAACTTTTTTACATATGAAAAATACTATTATGTGCCTTAGAAGGGTTTTTAAGTGATTAAATACCCAATCCAACTTAAAGCCCAAGTTCAAGTTCAACAAATATCCACATCTAGTCGACATATGAAAGTCCAGGTCCAAGTCTAAGTCCAACTTAAGGCCCAAGTCCAAGTCCAGCATACTCTAGTATTTTTTTTTTTTTTACATATGAAAAATACTATTTCGTGCCTCATGCATGCAGTGTCTCTGTGACCTCTCCAGAATCACACGTCCCACTAGATGGTCGACATCCCGTCTGACCTCCCTGGATTAACGCGGGATGTGTCATACTCCCGTTTGACACCCCGTGTTAGATTAGACCAGGGATACACCAAAACCCTTTCGGGGCTACCAAAGTATGCTAGAATCCGTGGCGGCATGTGATGTCTCGGTCTCTACTACAGCCTGCATCTGTGATCAACCTGAAGGGTATTAAAACAATAAAAACTGTGAGTGAACAAAAATAAACAGTTTTATAAAATCATTTCCGAAAAGACATTTATACCATTCACTAAAAAACATACATGCATCAGAAAACAAGTTATAACAACCACTTAATTTATATTCATATGGATTTTCAAATCAACACCCAATGAAAACATTTATCAATCAAATTCATTTCCTCAATAGGGTCTCATCCCAAAACCAAAACATGTGGGGTCTTTGTCCAAATCATTAAAATACAGTTTAACCAATCATCGACATCCCTGATGTCTAATCAATAATGTCACGGTCTCTAAGCCTACGCGTGTCACTCGGGGTCTCAAGTTCGAGTACTCCCCAGGATCCACCAGTGTCCAGGTGATATCTATCTCTAGTAATCTTAATCATGAGCCTCTCCTCGTCGGAGCGGCCCCTCTCCTCGTCGGAGCGATCCCTCTCAAGCAATACTCACACTCCTGGTCCTGAGCTTCTCCTTGGAGCGGCCCCTCCTAGGAAATGCACCGTGACTACTCCAAGATACTACAAGACGTCTGGAGGAGAAAATCCACACATAAGGATGGTATAGGTAAAACAGTAATCAAATCCAGTGGAAAATCATAAAAACCATTTATACCTCAAATCCAGTCTAAAGCATTTCAACAAGGTCTCAGTCCGAGGTATAGTTTCCACAAACCGTTTCCACGAAACCAGGATTCCCCGAATCCGATCCAATCCAAATATCATAGGGACTTAGCCCAAATCATCTCAATAGGGTCTTAAACCCGAATTCACATTTCATAAGCCAGAACTGAGACTCAAGCTCGATATCATAAACTAACTGAGCCTCAAGCCCGTGATAATATTTCCAAATCCGAAATCATTTTCTTTTTCAAATCTTTTGAAACACAAGCACGTATGAAAATCTGGCCTAAGCCCAAGATTCAACATAAAGTATAAACCTCGAAATACGTGTAATCAGCATTCCACAAGAATGCCAAAACATCGCAATAAAATATATCAACCATATGCACTTAAGGCATCTAAAATCATGTTCATAAAACATATAAAACAGTTACGCATGCATCATATTTAGAAATCAAGTGTCCACTCACAGACCGTCCAAGCTGCGCGCCTACAAGCTGCGCCGTAAGCCATTCTAGGCTATACTGAACTCTCCGGGTCGTTTGGACCTGTCCAAAACACACTTAAAGGTTACTACCAATCTAGACAAGTCTCAATAAAAAAACCCTCAAAACTTCCAGAAAATTCAACGTGTCCCGAACACGTTTCCCTAGGCTAAAAACCTCGATTTAACCAACCAACGATCTCCGATCGACCTGAAATCACCACCATTGGATTCAGAACGTCGAAGAATTTCGAATGGGACTAGCCTCACAATGAAGTTTGTGCCTATACTCTGCTCAAAGTTTTCGATTAGCACTGGTCAAAAGTCAACGCTAACGTCAAAGTCAACGGTTGACGTTAGCTTGACAGGTCTGACAGTGTCATGTGTCGGCCCCTGATTGTTCCTCGTGTGTGACACATGTCAGTGCTGACTGGACCTGACAACTGCCACGTGGTAGCACCCCATTGGCCATGTGACTTGACAACCCTAATAGATGATAACGTCACTCACTGACATCATCATCCTCTACCTCCATCTAGGTCGACCCAGTTTAGTGTAATGGGTCACCCAGACCGGCGACCCGACCTGGCCTTAACTCGGCCAAAACTCAACCATTTTCAATCGTCCGAAAATCCTCAACTAATTATACATATATATAATATTATATATATAAACAACTAAGTCAGTGGAGGAGATTAGAAGGGGAAAATGAAGAAAATTCTAGATCCTCCTAGGTCCTTCCTTCATGTGTTTTCCTCTTTCTTTTCATGTTTTTTTTCTTTCTTACTTTGAAAGGAACTAAGATCATGCAACGAATTTCCTCAACTCTAAACACTTTGTCATTCTACAATCTAGTAACCTTTTATGTCAATGCTCATGATTATGCAGCCACTACTTTACTTTTTCCATTCTCACCATGATCCTCATTTGGCACAACCTTGACACAAGCACAAGTTATTGGGTATGCCCTGATTTAAGGGCTAGACTAGGGATGGATATACATGGGTGATGAAAGAAAGGTTGAGTGTTTGGCTTCATAATTGGCTTAGGGAGCATGAAATCGGGCAGGTTTAGGCCTTTAGAGGTTTAAGCACATAAGCCTACATTACTTCTTATATCCAACAACACATTAAGCTAAGAGCATTCATAAAGTTCATTAAAAATCAATGAAAAATTGATGATATGAGATCAAGTAATATGAACAAAAGTGATAAATGTTACAGAGTGGAAAAAAAAATAGATCTCTCAGAATAAAAAACAATGAGGCTCAAAATCTCATAAGGTAGTCTCCACTAATTTTCTAGGCTACTTAGTTTTGGTTGCTTTGTTCACATGAGTACTTAACAAGGCATTGTGAGTGCATAATATGAATTCAAGATATGGCATTCACATTTAATAAAGCTAAGATAGTTTTTAGAACTTATACATTCTCATTATTTAGCTAATATATTATAACTAGCAACCTAAACACAAAACAAAACATCAACAAATGAAAACAAATTAGGCCGTGTATGTAACGAACCGTCCCGAATTCCTAGATTAGATTAGTGACTAATCAGGATTAGTGAGGTTAATCCGTGATTAGTTGGGCGAAATCGGACGAACGATGCGAAATGACCGTTTTGCCCATAGTCGTGGCAAAACGTTGACTGTTCATTCGGGCAGTCAAACGGACTTTGACTGATGACCGTGACGTAGTTCGTGACGTCACGAGTTCATAGACAGGTGACACGTTCAATTCCGACGTTCGTAGTAGAAGTTATGACGTTGAGAAGTTTAGGGGCATTTTGGTAATTTTGGTTAAAAGGCAAAATAGTTGACTTTTTGACTGGGATGTCCGATGGCCGAGGACTATTACGTAGATAAGGACGATACGAATCCATAGACAGGCGGCAGGCTGAAATCGGACTTCGAACGGGAGAGTTATAGGTCACGGAAGTTCGATTTCACTTTGCACGTACTTCGAGGCGGGGATGATTTGGCGAAATCTGATTAGGCAGATATTTTTAGTGGGTCCCATGGATGAGTGACAAGTGTCACTCATCCCATTGGACAATCCCGTAAATTGTGGATCTAATTAATTAAATAACATTATAATTATTATTATATAATTAATTTTAACAACTTAAAATCCTAACCATCCATTCCTTCTAATCTCTCAAATCCTCACCACTCATCTAATCATCTAATCCTCACTTCTCTCATCAGCCATCAATATCATCACCTTCATTTCTTCTATTTTCTTCATCAAACCCGCACCCCCCCCCCCTATGTTCTTCATTCTTCCTTTTTCTTCAAAACACACAACCCACACATACCACCATGAACCCATATGCCGTGTGTGTGGACCGTGAGAGGGTAATGAGAGACGAAGGACGGCGAGCCACGACTGGGGAGGGTGGTGGCTCACGGTGGTGGACGGCGGAGCTCGGCCGTGAGGTAAGAAAACTTTGAAAATTCGAATTTGAGTTTTAATGGTTTTTACTCCATTTCGTTTATTGGGTAAGGTTTCTGGGGACCTTAGCAGTAGAATGGGATTAGTTTTGGGGCTTGGGATGGCCGGACATGGCCGTGAACGGCCGGAGAAAATCCGGCCACCATTGATGGCGGATGGAAGCTCGGTTTCGGGTGGTTTTTCTTAGTTTTAGGGATTGGGTTAGATAGGAAATGAAGAAATAGGAATTTAGGGATTAAAATGGGACCAAACGGACCCCGAATCAGTTCGAAAACCCGAGAAAACCGTGTGGTGAACAGTGCCCGTAATTGTTTCAGTTCTGATTAGGATGACGATGAACAGTGTTTTTGACTTTCTAGGGGCTCGTGAGGGCCTCTGGGCCATAATTTGGGAAAGTGTTCAACACGAGAAATCTTCTATTCAATGTAACGAAGATTTTGAGACTGGTCTCGTGTCAATCGGATATCGTTTCGATAGCTTTCGGGGTGTCGGAAGGTTTAGGGTAGGTTTAAAAATAGTTAAAAGTTCAGGAAAATTACGGGACTTTGATGTGAGGTTAATTAAGTAGTTATCAACCTTCTATTAAAATTTGGACAGGTTTGGGAGTCCCGGTGACAGTGATCGGCTTAGGAGAGCCTATGGCACGCAAATCGAGGCAGCAGCTCGGCCGGTCTGTGAGTGGACCTTGTTTTCTAAATTGGTGCATGCATAAATGTTTATTATATGTTTTAAATACTTGTTTGTGATGCCATGAGTGCATTTGGATGTGTGGTTACGTATAGGCACGTATTTCGAGGTTTCGGCCCTATACGGTGCCTATATGGGGCTGTATGTCTTTACTGGTCCAAATGAAATGGTTTTGGATTTACAAATGGATTATGAATATGATTTTATGATGTTGATTTGGATGCTTGTGATTTATATGATTTCACGTATTTCGAGGCGATTTACGTGCTTGCACGTAAATCGAGATTTTTCGATTTTACTCTGATTTTCCATTCTTATGGTTTTGGAAATAGTTTAATGAAATGGTTTTGGATTTGAAAAGGTAAACTCGGGTTCGAGACCCATTTGCTTTACGGAATCTGGCCGGAGGCCCTGTTGGTTTACGATTCGGACCGGAGGTCCAGTTTCTATGTGGATTCGGGCCTAGCGCCCAATTATGTGTTACCAATGGTTTTTATGGTTCATGACGGTTTATGGGAACCGACATGAACCCTTAAAATGGATTTACGGGTCATGACGGTTTATGGAATCGGCATGAACCCATAAAAGGATTTTATGGTTCATGACGACTTATGGAGGTCGGGTAGGAATTCTTGAAAGATTTAAATAATGATTTCAAAACGTTTTTCATATGCCATCCTATATATATATATATATATATATATGATTGTCTCCTCCGGGGAGGGTCGTTGGCCTGGGTGGACCCCGGAGTAGTCACGGAGTACTGACTGAGTGGAGTCGCCCCCTAGTTGGGTTCCTTACTCTCAGGATGGGCATGGTTCGTTACCTCCAGGGAGGGTCATTGATCTACGGACATTGACCTGGGTGGACCCTGGAGAGACTTGGGCTTGAGACCCCGGTTAGCACACGTGTAGCTTTATTTTACCGTGACAGGTTCTGGATATGAATATAATGGATAAACATGATTTCAATTGGTTTTGAAAAATTGTGTTTATAATGATAAATGGATTTGGGCTGAGATCCCTCATATGTTCACTGTGTTATGGTTTTCTGTAAATGGTTTTGGGCAGGAGCCCGTATAACTTGTATTTACAGAATTTTGGGGTTGAGACCCTAATTGTGGATGTTTTAATATATGTGTTTGGATAAATGGTTTTACTATGCATGCACGTTTTTTAGTGGAGGGTATAAAGGTCTTTGATGAAATGTTTTAATAAATTCTTTATTTTTGTCCACTCACAGTCTTTCTGTTTTTAATACCCTTCAGGTTGGATACGGTGTGGACGGTAGCAGAGATCGAGATATCACATACCTCCTCCGGATCCTGGCGTACTCTGATAGCCCGGGAGGGCAAAGGTCGGAAGTATCCCTTGTCTGACACTCCGTGTCAGACAGGAGCAGGATCATCCCGCGTTAATCCCGAGGGAATTGGGATGGGTCCTGTCAGCTTGGTATCAGAGCATAGGATTTCTCGTAGGATGCTTATCAGAGCGGGGTTGTCTCTATTCGAGCAACCGTGCAGCTCTTGGAGTATATACACAGGTCGAGGATGTGATATCTCATTGGGCTACAGTTCGTGGTCAACCTGATGTTGGGATGCAGATACGATAGTTAGTAGGATTGAATCGTGGATGTCTTGGTTCGGTACTTGATGCTGGGGTTGCCATAGTTCTGTCAAGGTTGACAGTGTGGGACCCTATGGAAGGATTAACGTATTCGTACTTGAGAGTTTTGGTCGTGAGACGGTTAGTTGGGATCGTCTTTACGATGTCGTAGGATTGGTTCCGACGACTGGTTTGAAGTTGTGACTATCCGATGATCGGATTTGGTGGAGTTAGATGGATTTACTGTAGTTGGCAATTAGTAGACGGATTCGGGGAATCCTAGTTGGATTGGCGGTAGGATTGGATTGACGTCTTTACGATGTCGGACCGCGGGGTTGGTCAGATTGTTGATTTTACTGCTTTTCGCAGTTGGGTTTCGAGGAACTATAGGTGTGATCGTGGAACCCTACCTTGGGTGTATGATTCAGAAATGTGAGTTGACGAGTGGTGTGACTTTGACGACTATTCGGATTTGGGTTCGTTAGTCGGTATAGTCATGTCAGCTTGTGTTGGGACTACACTTCGCAGTCGGGGCTGTACTTACCGGTTAAACCTAGTTAGTTGTCGTGCTACTCAGTTGTGGTTTGTCGCAACTAAGGTCATGGGCGACCTGGTAGACGACATTGGTTTAGTTGAGTTGTGACTGGTTAGTGTTTGGTTGGGCAAGTTATCAGGGTTGGTACTTGTCGATGGAATCCCTGAGTGGGATACAGAGTGGTTAATACGGGAGGTTGATTCCGTTGGATGTGAACCTCGATAGCGATGTCTGGTAGTTAGGTCTGCACGAGTGTGGGGCAGGCGCTACTACCGAGAGTGGTTGTAGTTACGGTTGTTGGGAATCGGGGACGTTTCCTTATCTCGTATGAGATGTCTGGGTGACTGTACCCAGAGTTGTTGGGTACGAGGGAGGCAGAGTTTCTCCAATATGAGTAGAGGTACGGGATCGTCGTTCAGTATGAGCGGAGATCCAGGGTTGTCAGTTTTGCACATGGTGTGCCGATGCTGATATTGATACTAGTGTTGATGATATTGCATTGGTGTTGGTGCTGGTGCCGGTGATTGTGATGACGTTGAGTCACATCCGTCGTGATGGGCTTATGTTTGGTATCTGTGGTCCCAGAGTGGATCTCAGATAGAGTTAAATTGGTTAGGGGACACGTGGTTGATGTCTGGGTATGTTGTTTCCAATCTTGTTGGAACTTCGGAATCGCAAGAGGTTGCGATTGAGGTGACGAGAGGAATGTGGGTTTTCCGCATTGGTATTGAGTATATCGAAGTCGGGTGACTGAGATTCTCATCTTCTGCATGGTGGCAGACGATATTGAATTACGTGGCGTGGTGAGTGCAGCGAGTTTTGTTTGCATTCACGTAGGATGAGTATTGATGTCATTGTTGGGTATCATCCTTGGTTTTTCCTAGGTGGAATGACAAGGATCGATACGAGGTAATCAGTGAGAACCCACAGTCTTGGCGTGTCTCGTCGTTGACTGATCGGTTTAGATGTGGGACTGGGTTGAGGACTTTAGGTGTCGTGACTATTCTCGATCGTGCCGTTTATGGTTGGGTGACGTAGTGTTGAATCTGGATTGTGATCTTGAGGATCCAGATAGGTGGAGAGTTTATCGCTCTTACTTGGATGTTTGAGTGGAGCATGTTGGGACTGAACTTCTTTTCGAAGTGAATCCCGTGTGGTATATTACTCAGGTGAGTAGTTTTCCGACGTGGTCGGATATGGTCAGTCTTAGAGATGTGTCGATATTGGGATTGGCTTCCTTATGAAGTCAATTGATGGTAATGTGGTAATCGGTGGAGCAGGTATCCGATAGGTTCGGATATGGTGCGTCTCGGTAGACGAGAACGAGATTTCAGGTTTTGGAATCAGATTTCTGGATGACGATTCAAGATTTGATTTTGGAACTTGAAAGAGGATTTCTGTATTTGGGTTTTGGAATCGGATTCTGGGTGACGATTCAGGATTTGATTCTAGAGTTTGACTATGGATTTTCTTTTATGGATTTGGGTTCAGAATGGTTATTCCAAATGCTAGTTACGGAATAATGATTTCAAATTCGGATTTGGACATGGCTATGGATATGATTTATGGGTTTGAATTCGGGATTTCTTACAAAATTGCGAATTCGGATTTGGAAATGGATAATAGGTCGGAGTTTTTGATTTGTCTAGTGCTGGATTGGATAGATGGACTCTAGAATAGAAACGTGATTGGCTATGACCTAGGTGATTGTAAGCTAATTGATGGGTAGATGTACGTACCTTGTGCGTTATTCGAGGTACGATACTGGGTGTACTTGTCGTGTCAGGTGACGGTATATAGGTTATACCGGTAGTATGTTGGTAAGAGTGTTGGTAGACGGATTGGTTCCGATACCATTGGATTAGTCGAGGTCGTGAACTAGATATTGGATACTGTGCAGTAGGTCATGTTATTTCTGATGGGTCTAGTTACACACAGATTGAGTGAAATGCTTTGTGGGTGAGTGTTTACCCATGGTTGAGTGAGTTGGTGGTTAGTGTAACCACGAGTGAGTATAGTGACAGTTTTCGATTGACGACTGTCAAGTGGTGATAGTTTGTAGGAGGTGTCAGCGTGGATCGCGGTGTGAGGTCTGATGACTCCCAGTGGGAGCAGACAATAGGATAGTTAGTGGTTGAGCAGGGAACCGTCTAGTTGGTTGTGTCAGCGAAACGGTAGATCTGACAAGTGGTGTCAGTTCGGAGCGTACGACTTCTGTCATTCGACGTGGTCGAATGGTCGAATGTAGTCTATACGACGTGAGTGTTAGTGGTACGTCTGGTTGCAGACGAGTATCGTTCTGGTTAGTGGGTGTACGAGTGTACACGAGTTTAGAGGTCGATTCTACTTTCCACGGGGTGGATGTGGAATCAAGATAATTGGAGTTTCGAGAATGAAACTAATTAAGGAGGGAAGAACGGCTAGAATTAGGTCGGTTGGAATTTCGAGGGCGAAATTAATTAAGGAGGGAAGGTTGTAACTACCCGTCCCGAATTTCTAGATTAGATTAGTGACTAATCAGGATTAGTGAGGTTAATCCGTGATTAGTTGGGCGAAATCGGACGAACGATGCGAAATGACCGTTTTGCCCCTAGTCGTGGCAAAACGTTGACTGTTCATTCGGGCGGTCAAACGGACTTTGACCGATGACCGTGACGTAGTTCGTGACGTCACGAGTTCATAGACAGGTGGCACGTTCAATTCCGACGTTCGTAGTAAAAGTTATGACGTTGAGAAGTTTAGGGGCATTTCGGTAATTTTGGTTAAAAGGCAAAATAGTTGACTTTTTGACTGGGATGTCCGATGGCCAAGGACTATTACTTAGATAAGGACGATACGAATCCATAGACAGGCGGCAGGCTGAAATCGGACTTCGAACGGGAGAGTTATAGGTCACGGAAGTTCGATTTCACTATGCACATACTTCGAGGCGGGGATGATTTGGCGAAATCTGATTAGGCAGATACTTTTAGTGGGTCCCATGGATGAATGACAAGTGTCACTCATCCCATTGGACAATCCCCTAAATTGTGGATCTAATTAATTAAATAACATTATAATTATTATTATATAATTAATTTTAACAACTTAAAATCCTAACCATCCATTCCTTCTAATCTCTCAAATCCTCACCACTCATCTAATCATCTAATCCTCACTTCTCTCATCAGCCATCAATATCATCACCTTCATTTCTTCAATTTTCTTCATCAAACCCGCACCCCCCCTATGTTCTTCATTCTTCCTTTTTCTTCAAAACACACAACCCACACATACCACCATGAACCCATATGCCTTGTGTGTGGACCGTGAGAGGGTGATGAGAGACGAAGGATGGCGAGCCACGACTGGGGAGGGTGGTGGCTCACGGTGGTGGACGGCAGAGCTCGGCCGTGAGGTAAGAAAACTTTGAAAATTCGAATTTGAGTTTTAATGGTTTTTACTCCATTTCGTTGATTGGGTAAGGTTTCTGGGGACCTTAGCAGTAGAATGGGATTAGTTTTGGGGATTGGGATGGCCGGATATGGCCGTGAACGGCCGGAGAAAATCCGGCCACCATTGATGGCGGATGGAAGCTCGGTTTCGGGTGGTTTTTCTTAGTTTTAGGGATTGGGTTAGATAGGAAATGAAGAAATAGGAATTTAGGGATTAAAATGGGACCAAACGGACCCCGAATCAGTCCGAAAACCCGAGAAAACCGTGTGGTGAACAGTGCCCGTAATTGGTTCAGTTCTGAGGAGGATGACGATGAACAGTGTTTTCGACTTTCTAGGGACTCGTGAGGGTCCCTGGGCCATAATTTGGGAAAGTGTTCAACACGAGAAATCTTCTATTCAATGTAACGAAGATTTTGAGACTGGTCTCGTGTCAATCGGGTATCGTTTTGATAGGTTTCGGGGTGTCGGAAGGTTTAGGGTCGGTTTAAAAATAGTTAAAAGTTCAGGAAAATTACGGGACTTTGATGTGAGGTTAATTAAGTAGTTATTAACCTTTTATTAAAATTTGGATAGGTTTGGGAGTCCCGGTGACAGTGATCGGCTCGGGAGAGCCTATGGCATGCAAATCGAGGCAGCAGCTCGGACAGTTTGTGAGTGGACCTTGTTTTCTAAATTGGTGCATGAATAAATGTTTATTATATGTTTTAAATACTTGTTTGTGATGCCATGAGTGCATTTGGATGTATGGTTACGTATAGGCACGTATTTCGAGGTTTCAGCCCTATACGGTGCCTATATGGGGCTGTATGTCTTTACTGGTCCAAATGAAATGGTTTTGGATTTACAAATGGATTATGAATATGATTTTATGATGTTGATTTGGATGCTTGTGATTTATATGGTTTCACGTATTTCGAGGCGATTTACGTGCTTGCACGTAAATCGAGATTTTTCGATTTTACTCTGATTTTCCATTCTTATGGTTTTGAAAATAGTTTAATGAAATGGTTTTGGATTTGAAAAGGTAAACTCGGGTTCGAGACCCATTTACTTTACGGAATCGGGCCGGAGGCCCAGTTGGTTTATGATTCGGACCGGAGGTCCTGTTTCTATGTGGATTCGGGCCTAGCGCCCAATTATGTGTTACCAATGGTTTTTATGGTTCAAGACGGTTTATGGGAACCGACATACATGAATCCTTAAAATGGATTTACGGGTCATGACGGTTTATGGGAACCGGCATGAACCCATAAAAGGATTTTATGGTTCATGATGACTTATGGGGGTCGGGCAGGAATTCTTGAAAGATTTAAATAATGATTTCAAAAGGTTTTTCATATTCCATCCTATATATATGATTGTCTCCTCTAGGGAGGGTCGTTGGCCTGGGTGGACCCCGGAGTAGTCACGGAGTACTGACTGAGTGGAGTCGCCCCCCAGTTGGGTTCCTTACTCTCAGGATGGGCATGGTTCGTTACCTCCAGGGAGGGTCATTGATCTACGAACATTGACCTGGGTGGACCCTGGAGAGACTTGGGTTTGAGACCCCGGTTAGCACACGTGTAGCTTTATTTTACCGTGACAGGTTCTGGATATGAATATAATGGATAAACATGATTTCAATTGGTTTTGAAAAATTGTGTTTATAATGATAAATGGATTTGGGCTGAGATCCCTCATATGTTCACTGTGTTATGGTTTTCTGTAAATGGTTTTGGGCAGGAGCCCGTATAACTTGTATTTACAGAATTTTGGGGCTGAGACCCTAATTGTGGATGTATTAACATATGTGTTTGGATAAATGGTTTTACTATGCATGCATGTTTTTTAGTGGAGGGTATAAAGGTCTTTGATGAAATGTTTTTATAAATTCTTTATTTTTGTCCACTCACAGTCTTTCTGTTTTTAATACCCTTCAGGTTGGATACGGTGTGGACTGTAGCAGAGATCGAGATATCACATACCTCCTCCGGATCCTGGCGTACTCTGATAGCCCGGGAGGGCAAAGGTCGGAAGTATCCCTTGTCTGACACTCCGTGTCAGACGGGAGCAGGGTCATCCCGCGTTAATCCTGGGGGGATTGGGATGGGTCCTGTCAGTGTACCCCCTACATTTGTTTGTTATCATATAAAATAAAGTCCTCACCCCCGCACCTAAATCCTATATTGTCCTAAATCTAAAAAATATGAAGTATGGACAAAAATAGAAGCAAGGATGCACATGTAGAAACATAGAAAAAAAAAACATAAAACATAGGGTAGAAGGGTACGTACCTTGGCTAGGTTACCTCCTAGGAACGCTTTATTTAACGTCTGGGAAAGACATAGACCTTACCTAATCGGAGGAGATGGACATGTCCTCGAGTGAAACTTCCCCGTCCATGTGTGTTTGGAAAGGCTCAAAGTAGGGCTTCAATCGGTGACCGTTTACTTTGAACTCATTCCCCATTTTAAACTTTTAATTTGAATGGAACCATGAGAAAACACGTTAGTAACAACAAAGGGACCTACCTAACGAGAACATAATTCACTTGGAAAGCGGAAGAGTCATAAGTGGTAGAGTAGCACTTGCTGGCCAATCGTGAAGGATTTACCTCGAATTATGTGATCATGGAATGCCTTAGTTTTCTCCTTGTAGATTCGGGCACTCTCATAGGCATCATTTGTAACGACCCATCCCGAGAATCAAGATTAGATTTGTGATTAATGGATTAGTGAAGTTAATCAGTAATCAGTTGGGCGATTACGGACGGACGGTGCAAAATGACGATTTTGCCTCTAGAATGGGTAAAAAGGTTGACTTTTAGTTTGGGCGGTCAAATAGACTTTGACCGATGACTGTGACGTAGTACGGGATGTCAAGAGTTCATAGACAGGTGGCACGTCCGATTCCAACATCCGAGAAGGAAGTTAGATGTTTGGAAGTTCGAGGGTATTTCGGTAATTTGGTTGAAAATTGGCAAATTGTTGACTTTTTATACGACAAGTATTTTTCACGTATTTCGAGGACCGTTAGGTAGGTCTCGATCCCCTGAGTACAACGACAGGCGTCACGTTGTTATTGGACTTCAGACGATTCAGTTATTGGTCGAAACGTACGAGGGGTAAAATGGTAATTTATGCACCAAGGGCAAAATTTTCTTTTGGCTTATTTTGAAAATGGTTCAATAGGATGGGGACATCTGTCCCTGTTTGGTTGGATATTCTCACCTAGGTGCAATGAGATGTGGCCACCTTTCCACTCTCTGGTTGGTTCCAGCCCCTTCTCACCACTTGATTGATTAAAACAGGGGAGGTGTAGTCGTGCTGGTTTATATGGTTGATCCGTGGGAAGAGATTAGTGTGGTGTGTGTGACTGAGTGAAAAATCAGAGGTGAATGGTGGTGTGCGTGTGAGGGAGACAGGGAGAAGTAGACAGAGGAAAGGAGAAGCAGAGTGAGAGAAGAAAAGCTTGAAACCGTGAACACCCATAGCCGTGGAACTCAAATGTGCAAACCTTGTGAACCTCATCTGTTAGTGGTGGTCAGTGAGTAAAAAGGAAACTAGGAGATGTGAGGATAGTGGTGGAGGCCATAACGAAGTCATAGAGTGAAGGTATGCCAGTTTTCAGAACCTCAGTTGCTCTGTCTCTATTCAGGAATTATAACTTGGGATTTAGGGATTAAGTCACGAGTTGGTTGGCTAGTTTAGGACCTGGAGACTGAGATGAGTCGAGAGAACGTACAACCGTGACTAGAGAAGCTCGTGGTGGCCGGGGACAAAGAGGTGAAATTTCTAGGGTTTGTTTCGAATTTGAGAGGTAAGAAACAAGGTCTCATTCTGTGTTTTAGTTAGTCAAATCAATTCTAAACTTAAGGACGAACCTAATGGTGAAAAAAGGATCGAAAATAGATTGAAAACAGATGAAAACCGACCTTGTTGGCTCAGTTGGACCGGGCCGGTCTGGACTGGTCTGAACTGGGCTGGCTGGAGGTTGACGATGATGAACAGTAACCGCGCGTGGCTCCCATGCGCAGCCCCTTTGGGCAGTGCATGAGGGCGCGTGGGGACCCTTTTGGGGAATTTTTCAACACGACTTTTAAATCATTCGATGTAACGAACATTTTGGGATTGGTTTCGAGTCGATCGGACATCATTTTGATATGTTTCGGGATGTTCGAAGGTTTTAGGGCTAGGTTAAAAATAGTTAAAAATTCGGAAAAATTACGGGGCTTTAGTATAAACATTGTGAAGGGGTTAGTGACCTTATTATGGGATTTTGACATGTTCGGGAAAGCCGGTGATAGTGGATTAGCCGGGAAAGCATAATTGCACGCGTATCGAGGTAGCAATGCGAATGGTCTATGAGTGGACCTTGCTTTCTAACTTATGATGCATGCATAAATTTTTTTATATGTTTTCTATACGTGATTTCTATGTTTATGATATGGTACTAATGATTTACGGGTTTGCACGAATTTCGAGACGTTTACGTATTTGCACGTTTTACGAGCTTACAATTTATGTTGTGATTTGATCATGGTTTTGGTGATTTGATTTTGGGATTTAAATTGTGATTTGATTTCAAAGGTTTAGAAATGGATTTTTAAAAGTGATTTCGATAAATGTGATTTCGGGTTTTGGAATCGGATTTCAGAAATACGATTCGGATTCGGTTTTGGAACTTGAAAAGTGGATTTCTGGATTTGGGTTCGAAATGATGATTCCGGATGCCGGCTTACCAAATGATGATTTCGAATTCGGATTGGGAAATGGATTTCTGGATTTTCTATGATTTTCACTTGGTTTTGGGTTTAAAGACCCGTTGAAACTTGGTTTTGGGTTTAAAGACCCGGATATGGCTGGATCTATTTTTGAGTTTAAAGACTCGGTTGATTGATGACGGGGGAGGGCCCTGGATTGATATGTTTTGAGTTTAAAGACTCGATTATTGTGATGTCCCTTGAGACCTGTTGATTGTGTTTTAAGTTTAAAGACTCGTTGATATCCCGGGAAGTCCTGATTATGCGCATGTGTTTTCAGTTTAAAGACTTGGCGCCCTTGAGATCCAGCAACTTGATTGATTGATGTTTTACTTTGGTTTTTCACTGGTTTTAAGATGTTTTGGGCTGTGGCCCAGATGATTTGGATTTTGTGGATTTTGTGGATTTTGGGCTGAGTTCCCGTACTTTGATGAGGATTTGTGATTTTGGGCTGAGGCCCTGGATTTGAGTTACGGATTTGAGAAAAAGAAATGATTCCGGTTTTCATTGATGGTTTTCTTATCTTGGATATGAAATGGTTTTGTGAAAAGGTTTTCATATGCATGCATTGGTTTTTGCGTGGAGGGTATAAATGTACTTTTCTATAACTTGTTTCCAGAACGTATTATTTATTTTTGTCCACTCACAATCTTTTATATTTTCGACACCCTCCAGGTTTGATGCAGTCCAGGTTGGATTTGGTACTTGGGTCTGGTATCCATTGTCCAGCTTACGTATTACATGGAGGTTGGACGACGGTTTAGCCTTCATGTCGCATGTAAGTTAGACGGGAGCATGACTTATCCCTTAATCCGGGGGGATTGAGGGTGGGTCGTGTCATCATTTCTAATCTACTCGAGCTCGTGAAGTCGGAGTTTCCTATGGAGTCCCATTTCATCGAGGCCTATATTGAAAGTCTTGATGGCCCAAATAACCTTGTGGTCCAACTTAATGGGTAAGTGGTATGGATTGCCATAGACTATGCAGAACAGGGACATGTTAATCGGGGTCTTGTATGCAGTCCTATATGAACGAAGGGCATCTTCAAGATGTTGGCTGTAAAGGCCCGGAACGTTGAAAAGGGAAAAAATGTGAATTCGGGAACCTTTTGTGTACAAATTACGTTTTTATCCTTATGAATAGTGTGGTTAAAGTTGACTTTTTATATGAAATGTATTTTTCACGTATTTCGAGGACCATTAGGTAGGTCTCAATCCCCTGAGTACAACGATAGGCGGCACGCTGTCAACGGACTTCGGATGGCTCGGATTTTGGTCTAAATGCGCTAGGGGTAAAAGGGTAATTTGTGAAGCAAGGGTATATTGGTCTTTTAACTGATTTTTTAAAATTATAATCAATGGGACGAGGACATCTGTCCCAGCTAAGTTGGATATTTTCACATGGGGGCAGTGAGATGTGGACATCTGTCCATTCTCTGGTTGGTTCTAGCCCCATCTCACAAACGATCGATTAAACAGGGCAGGGTTCATTGTTTGAGTTAGATGGTTTAGTCGAGAGAGGATGACAGTGTAACAACCCGTCCCGAGAATTGGGATAAGTAGAGTGATTAAGGTGTGATTAGTAAGGTTAATCAAGGGTTAGGTGGTCCCGAGGGGTCCGGGAACTTAGAATGACGATTTTGCCCCTAGGTCGGGCAGAAATGTTGACTTTTATTTCGGGTGGTTAAATGGGAGTTGACCAGTGACCAGGACGTAGTTGAGGACGTTACGAATCCGTAGGCAGGTGGCACGCCCGATTCTGACATCCGAGGAGGAAGTTGTGATGTTCGGAAGATTGAGGGCATAACCGTAATTTGGAAAATTAGGGGGGAAACGTTGACTTTTTATACGAACGAGTTTTGGTAAGTTGACCTAAGACCGTTAGATAGATCTCGTCGTCCCGAGTTCGATGACAGGCGGCACGTATTCATCGGACGTACGATGTGGGAGTTACAGGTCTAGAAAGGTAGTGGCAAAGTTGTAATTTTGGGTAAAACAGAAGGGCATTTTGGTCTTTTGTGCTCTGGGATGTGTGCAACAGATAAGAAAGAAATGAAGGGTTGAGATTGAGCCACATGTGAGTTGAAGGGCAGGATGGTGACACGTGCTAAAGGTGGAGTGGTTTCTGGGGGGTTCCAGTGTGTGCACGGTCCAATTATTTGGGTGCAACCGTGCAAGTGTGAGTGTTCTTCGACCCAGGTAGAAACAAAGTGAGGCGGTGAGGAAAATTGAGAAGGTAATCGTGTAGGTTGATGAGTTCTGGTGAGTGAAGAGTGATCAGAAGGAGGTTGAGAGATGCTGGGGTGGTGCTGAGAAGGTTGGAAGTGTGCAGGTGGTGTGTGAGTGAGTTGAGAGCCACGGGAACTTCAGAGAAAAACAGAGAGGAACTGAGGGAGCTGGTGGTGCTGTGGCCGTGTGTGAGTGCGATTGACCTCGAGAGGAGGCTGAGGCGACGTTGTGGACTTCAGGAACCGCGGCGGCGAGCACGGTGGTGGACGGTTGCAGGTAATCCCTTATCCTTGTAAACTTGCCCTGTTTCCCCGTCGAGTTTTGAATCGAAAGTCGTGAGTCTAGGGGTTGAATCGATGGGTCTATAGTGGTTTAGGGGATTTAGTTGAGTCCTAGGAACCGTCTGGTTGTGTTGCCGTGACGAGAGGTGCACGGTGGTGGTTGGCGCGACGGAGGGACTCTGTGTGCCCTGTTTTTCCGTTTTGTTTCAATCCAAGAGTCGTGATCCCAGGGACTGAGTCGAAGGTTTAGAAGAGTTGGGTTAGGTTTAGTGAGGTCCTAGGAAGAGTCTGGGACAGTCACCGTGACGGGGGGTGACCGGAGTGGCTGGATTGTGAAACAGGGGAGTTCAGGCCGTCTGGTTCGAGCTTGAGTCGACGGTGTAGGGGCCGTGTCGAGTTCTAAGGAGGAGGGGGATGGATAGCTCAAGGTTGGACGAAGATGATGGTGAAGAGAGGGAGGAAAATGGTGCAGGCACGGCGGTGAACCGCTCTCGCCGGTTCAAACAGCAGGCACTGTATCGAGCCCGGTTTACGCGAGGTTGACGGTGGCACTGTAGCGGCGCGTGAGGGCCACGCGCAGCCACTTTGGGCGGCGCGTGGGGGCGCGTGCGGCGGTTCTGGGAGAAACGGTCAACATAGTTTTTGGTCTAGGAGTTGTTGTGAGTTCGATGGAGTTGGTTTCGGATCGATCGGAAGTCGTTTGAGTTGAGTTCCGCGAGGGTGAAAGTGTAGGGTCCCGGGTTCTTATGTTTAGGATTCGGGGAATTTTGAAGGAATTTAGGTGAACCTTCGTAGACATGTTAGTGACGTAATTTGGCGGTGTTTGACAGGATCGGGATTTCCCGAGGAAGCCGAGGAACGGGCTGGACGTTCGGGACGCGAGTAGGGCTCAGTACTGTGAGTGGACCCTTTCCTTAAACTCGATCATGCATAACTGTTTTTATAAATGTATTTTATGGTTTTACTTATGACTAGATGTTTCTTGAATATGTTATGATGATTTTATGTGTTTGCACGTTTTTCGAGAAAAAGACGGTTTTGGCACGGTTTTCGAGAAAATGTGGGTTTTCGGATTTTGATGCCACATTTGGGGATTTCCACCTATAAAGGTTTTCTAATAATGATAAATGGGTTATGAAATGTGATTTGTGACTACATGTGGTTTTGGTATGAAAATGGATATTTTCCGGATTTGGGTTCGGAATGACGGTCCTGAACGCCGGAATGGCATCAGACCAGTGATTTCGGATTCGGATTTGGATGAGGATGTGGTAAATGGTTTTTAAATGGTTTTGGGATTGGATTTGCTGGATCTGGATATTGGGTTTAAAGACCCGGATATATGTGACGGGGGACCGGCCGGATTGGGTTTAAAGACCCGGATTGGGTTTAAAGACCCGGATTGAGTTTAAAGACTCGGGAGTTTAAAGACTCGGATATATATTGATTTCCCCGGTAGGCCTTGAGTTTAAAGACTCGGGAGTTTAAAGACTCGGATATGATTAAGGCCTGGATTGAGTTTAAAGACTCGGGAGTTTAAAGACTCGGATAGATCCAGCAGGTTTGATCGGGAAAATGATGATTTGGTGGTTATGGTTTATGAAACAGTTGTCTGATACTCGTGTGTGGTTTCTTATGGTATTTTATAGTGTTTCTGTTTCTTATGATGTTTATAATGATTATTTTATAAATGTGTTTATAACTGTTGGTTATGCATGTGGTTTCAAAACGGAGGGTTAAACTCGGTTTTCTTATAAAATGGTTTTTGAACTTTGGTACTTTCTGGTCCACTCACATTTTCTGTTTTAATTGCCCTCCAGGTTGTGGAGCGAGCGCGGGGTCTTGACGCCGAGGCAGAGTCTGAGGCATAGAAGTGACGTGAGGGTTCCCAGAATAGAGTAAAGGCTTCCGTGTGCGTGTAGTTACCGAGTTATTTTCTTTGTATGTTCGTACTATGTTTTGTAAATGCTACCTTCGGGACTTTGTGTCTAATTACTCCTGCGTTTGACTAGATAGAATGTGAGTGAGTTTTACTTGAGTTTTGTGTCGGGGAGTCAGACGGGAGCGGGATTTACCTCGGGTTTCGGGGTGAAACCGGGGTGGGTCCTGACAATTGGTATCAGAGCATAGGTTTGTCGAGTTTGTTGGGTCTGTCGGTTTGTGAGGTTGTGTTTCAGTTGTTTGACTACTTCTATGCCTCTTTCAGTGTGCGGTTGACGATGCCTCCGAGACGTAGACCCTCTCCACAACCTGAAGAAGTAGCTAGAGAGACGGAGAGTGCTACGATTGAGCGAGCCCAGCGGCTCGGGGCTACTACTTTTAGTGGTGGGGCTGATCCTGAGGAAGCCCAGAGGTGGATTACTAGACTGGAGCGGATTTTTGCGGTGATGCATTGTCCGCCGGAGGAGCGAGTAGTGTTAGCTGCATTTTTACTAGATGGTGCGGCGTACGAGTGGTGGTATACCCTCGAGTTGTCCGGTTGGGATGTCCACAGTGTGACCTGGGAGACGTTCAGGGAACGGTTTCTGGAACAGTATTATCCCCGTTCTTTCCGGGATGCCAAGGAGGCGGAGTTCCTGCAGCTCCAGCAGGGGAATATGACCGTGGCAGAGTATGAACGGAAGTTCCAGATGTTGTCTCGGTTTGCTCCTGCTTTTGTGGCCACTGAAGCCGAGAAGTGCCGAAGGTTTGAGTTGGGTTTGCGTGGTGAGATTCGAGCCGTAGTGACAGCTGGATCTTTTGCTACCCTCCGAGACTTGTCGGATGCTGCGGTGCGAGTTGAGGCTAGTTTGCCGGTGCGACGCCGGGAACCTTCTATTCCTGGAGCTTCGAGCCAGCGGACGCCGAAAAGAGGTAACTTCGGTGGATCGTCCTCGTCGGGCGATGATCGTTTTGGTAGGCCTGGTAGCGCCCAGAGTTCAGGATTTTGGGGTTATCGAGTACCGCCGACTCCGCAAGCGAGTGCGACGTCGGTAGCATCCACAGGGAGACCGAGTAGTGGACCAGGCTGGAATGTGTGTTTCTACTGCGGGGAGCGAGGTCATTTCCGACGTGAGTGTCCACTGTTGCCACAGGAAGGTGGTGTAGGCAGAGGAGTAGCGGAGTCCGGACAGAGTACAGCATCAGGGACAGCGGGCACTAGAGGAGGTGGTGGCACAGCCACGAGTAGTTCGAGGGGACGTGGTAGAGCGTCAGGATCTCAGGCCCGGGTGTTCTCGATGACTCAGCAGGAGGATCAGGCGATACCAGACGTAGGGACAGGTACTTGTTTTACTTTTGGGTTGTCCTGTTGGTTTGGTGTTTGGATTTCGGGGTAGAGTCTAGGAGTTAAGTTCCGTAGTAGGTTGACGGGAAGTATAGGAAAGGAGTGACTGTGGAAGGAGAGAACCCACAAGCTAGAGTTTGCCTTTTGGACTTTGTGGAGTTAGTCCGACCGTGGCCGGAGTAGTAGCCGAGGGAGATGGGTGGTTGTATACGAGGATGTACTCTATGACTTCTGTCGGGTATTGTGACATGAGGTATTGTATAATACCCTTGTTTTCTGTTCATAGAGTTTCCCTTGCGTATACCATGTAGTTGTTACATAGCTAGGGTTGGCTGTGGTGACAGTAGCTGGGGATGGAGTGAAATACCCAAGGTGGAGATGATAGACAGGAAACCTAGGAGAGGTTGTTCCTTAGGAGACCCTAGCTGTCGGGGACTAGCTGTGGAATTTCGGGGACGAAATTCTTTTTAGGTGGGTAGATTGTAACAACTCGTCCCGAGAATTGGGATAAGTAGAGTGATTAAGGTGTGATTAGTAAGGTTAATCAAGGGTTAGGTGGTCCCGAGGGGTCCGGGAACTTAGAATGACGATTTTGCCCCTGGGTCGGGCAGAAATGTTGACTTTTATTTCGGGTGGTTAAATGGGAGTTGACCAGTGACCAGGACGTAGTTGAGGACGTTACGAATCCGTAGGCAGGTGGCACGCCCGATTCTGACATCCGAGGAGGAAGTTGTGATGTTCGGAAGATTGAGGGCATAACCGTAATTTGGAAAATTAGGGGGGAAACGTTGACTTTTTATACGAACGAGTTTTGGTAAGTTGACCTAAGACCATTAGATAGATCTCGTCGTCCCGAGTTCGATGACAGGCGGCACGTATTCATCGGACGTACGATGTGGGAGTTACAGGTCTAGAAAGGTAGTGGCAAAGTTGTAATTTTGGGTAAAACAGAAGGGCATTTTGGTCTTTTGTGCTCTGGGATGTGTGCAACAGATAAGAAAGAAATGAAGGGTTGAGATTGAGCCACATGTGAGTTGAAGGGCAGGATGGTGACACGTGCTAAAGGTGGAGTGGTTTCTGGGGGGTTCCAGTGTGTGCACGGTCCAATTATTTGGGTGCAACCGTGCAAGTGTGAGTGTTCTTCGACCCAGGTAGAAACAGAGTGAGGCGGTGAGGAAAATTGAGAAGGTAATCGTGTAGGTTGATGAGTTCTGGTGAGTGAAGAGTGATCAGAAGGAGGTTGAGAGATGCTGGGGTGGTGCTGAGAAGGTTGGAAGTGTGCAGGTGGTGTGTGAGTGAGTTGAGAGCCACGGGAACTTCAGAGAAAAACAGAGAGGAACTGAGGGAGCTGGTGGTGCTGTGGCCGTGTGTGAGTGCGATTGACCTCGAGAGGAGGCTGAGGCGACGTTGTGGACTTCAGGAACCGCGGCGGCGAGCACGGTGGTGGACGGTTGCAGGTAATCCCTTATCCTTGTAAACTTGCCCTGTTTCCCCGTCGAGTTTTGAATCGAAAGTCGTGAGTCTAGGGGTTGAATCGATGGGTCTATAGTGGTTTAGGGGATTTAGTTGAGTCCTAGGAACCGTCTGGTTGTGTTGCCGTGACGAGAGGTGCACGGTGGTGGTTGGCGCGACGGAGGGACTCTGTGTGCCCTGTTTTTCCGTTTTGTTTCAATCCAAGAGTCGTGATCCCAGGGACTGAGTCGAAGGTTTAGAAGAGTTGGGTTAGGTTTAGTGAGGTCCTAGGAAGAGTCTGGGACAGTCACCGTGACGGGGGGTGACCGGAGTGGCTGGATTGTGAAACAGGGGAGTTCAGGCCGTCTGGTTCGAGCTTGAGTCGACGGTGTAGGGGCCGTGTCGAGTTCTAAGGAGGAGGGGGATGGATAGCTTAAGGTTGGACGAAGAGGATGGTGAAGAGAGGGAGGAAAATGGTGCAGGCACGGCGGTGAACCGCTCTCGCCGGTTCAAACAGCAGGCACTGTATCGAGCCCGGTTTACGCGAGGTTGACGGTGGCACTGTAGCGGCGCGTGAGGGCCACGCGCAGCCACTTTGGGCGGTGCGTGGGGGCGCGTGCGGCGGTTCTGGGAGAAACGGTCAACATAGTTTTTGGTCTAGGAGTTGTTGTGAGTTCGATGGAGTTGGTTTCGGATCGATCGGAAGTCGTTTGAGTTGAGTTCCGCGAGGGTGAAAGTGTAGGGTCCCGGGTTCTTATGTTTAGGATTCGGGGAATTTTGAAGGAATTTAGGTGAACCTTCGTAGACATGTTAGTGACGTAATTTGGCGGTGTTTGACAGGATCGGGATTTCCCGAGGAAGCCGAGGAACGGGCTGGACGTTCGGGACGCGAGTAGGGCTCAGTACTGTGAGTGGACCCTTTCCTTAAACTCGATCATGCATAACTGTTTTTATAAATGTATTTTATGGTTTTACTTATGACTAGATGTTTCTTGAATATGTTATGATGATTTTATGTGTTTGCACGTTTTTCGAGAAAAAGACGGTTTTGGCACGGTTTTCGAGAAAATGTGGGTTTTCGGATTTTGATGCCACATTTGGGGATTTCCACCTATAAAGGTTTTCTAATAATGATAAATGGGTTATGAAATGTGATTTGTGACTACATGTGGTTTTGGTATGAAAATGGATATTTTCCGGATTTGGGTTCGGAATGACGGTCCTGAACGCCGGAATGGCATCAGACCAGTGATTTCGGATTCGGATTTGGATGAGGATGTGGTAAATGGTTTTTAAATGGTTTTGGGATTGGATTTGCTGGATCTGGATATTGGGTTTAAAGACCCGGATATATGTGACGGGGGACCGGCCGGATTGGGTTTAAAGACCCGGATTGGGTTTAAAGACCCGGATTGAGTTTAAAGACTCGGGAGTTTAAAGACTCGGATATATATTGATTTCCCCGGTAGGCCTTGAGTTTAAAGACTCGGGAGTTTAAAGACTCGGATATGATTAAGGCCTGGATTGAGTTTAAAGACTCGGGAGTTTAAAGACTCGGATAGATCCAGCAGGTTTGATCGGGAAAATGATGATTTGGTGGTTATGGTTTATGAAACAGTTGTCTGATACTCGTGTGTGGTTTCTTATGGTATTTTATAGTGTTTCTGTTTCTTATGATGTTTATAATGATTATTTTATAAATGTGTTTATAACTGTTGGTTATGCATGTGGTTTCAAAACGGAGGGTTAAACTCGGTTTTCTTATAAAATGGTTTTTGAACTTTGGTAATTTCTGGTCCACTCACATTTTCTGTTTTAATTGCCCTCCAGGTTGTGGAGCGAGCGCGGGGTCTTGACGCCGAGGCAGAGTCTGAGGCATAGAAGTGACGTGAGGGTTCCCAGAATAGAGTAAAGGCTTCCGTGTGCGTGTAGTTACCGAGTTATTTTCTTTGTATGTTCGTACTATGTTTTGTAAATGCTACCTTCGGGACTTTGTGTCTAATTACTCCTGCGTTTGACTAGATAGAATGTGAGTGAGTTTTACTTGAGTTTTGTGTCGGGGAGTCAGACGGGAGCGGGATTTACCTCGGGTTTCGGGGTGAAACCGGGGTGGGTCCTGACAGACAGGACCCACCCCCAATCCCCCGGGATTAAGGGCTACATCCTGCTCCCGTCTAACTTACGCATGACACGACGGCTAAACTGACGTCCAACCTCCATGTGACACGTAAGTCGGACAAGGGATTCTCGATCTGACCTTCCTAAAAGTATCCTGACTTCCCAGAGTGTGCCAAATCTATTGTGGATTGTGGGTGTGATGTCTCCGTCTCTCTTGACCAACATCCCGCACCGTATCAACTTGGAGGGTATCGAAAGCACAAAAGACTGTGAGTGGACAAAAATAAAGTATAAGTAAAAAAACATTTCAATAAAACAAGTACATTTATACCCTCCATGTAAAAACCAATGCATGCATATCATCATCATGTCATAAAATCATCCATATCAAAACCATTACTGAAAATCAAATCCGTTATTCAAATCCAGGCCTCAGCCTCAAACCACAAATCAATCTCAAAGTACGGGAACTCAGTCCCAAAACTCATTAAAACCAACACATCCGGGCCACTGCCCAAAATATCAGAAAAACCAGTGGAAAACATCAATCATATGAGTTTCCTAGATCTAAAGTGCGCCGGAGTCTTTAAACTCAAAATCATGCGCATAATCAGGCCTTCCTGGGATATCATCGAGTTTTTAAACTCAAAACACAATCACATGCCTCGAGGGGTATCACAATCACCGAGTCTTTAAACTCAAAACATATCAATCCAGCCCCCCCCCCATCAACCGAGTCTTTAAACTCAAAACCAGATCCAACGGTTTTTCTTTTTCTTTTTCCGGGTCTTTAAACCCAAAACCATTTTTCAAGTAACAGTGAAAACCATATAAAATCCTCATCTGAATTCACAACAATGATTCTGTAAGCCGGCATCCGGAACCACTGTCCCGAACCTAAATCCAGATTTCCCTTCCAAGTCTCAAAACCGAAAGCTCGTTTATCGAAATTTCAGAAACAGGGCTCCAAGCCCGAAATCACTTTTCTAAAATCCATTTCAAATCCTTGAAATCAGATCACATTTCAAATCCCGACATCAAACCATTAAAACCATGATCAAATCACAAGATCGTTCGAAATCTCGTAAAATATGCAAATACGTCAATTTCTCGAAATACATGAAAAACTGTGAATCATCAAGATCATAAATCAAATCATAGAATTACGTATATAAAACATATAAAAACATATATGCATGCATCATAAGTTCGAAAGCAAAGTCCACTCACAGACCGTTTGCGACGCTGCGTCGATACGTGCGCACCTATGCCGTTCCCGGCTAATCCGCTATCACCGGCTTTCCCGAACCTGTCCAAATCCCAATATAAGGTTACTAACTACTTCAAAATGATCATACTTAAGTCCCGTAATTTTCCCGAATTTTTAACTATTTTTAACCGAGGCCTAAAACCTTCGAACCTCTCGAAACTTATCGAGACGATGTTCGATCGACTCGAAACCAGTCTTAAAATGTTCGTTACATCGATATGATAAAAAGTCGTGTTGAAAACTTCCCCAGATATTGTGCCACGCGCCCCCACGCGCCTCCCAAAGGGGCTGCGCGTGGGCCTCACGCGCCTCAACACAATCATCTTCAACCTCCCGCCGAACCGGGTCCAGACCGATTCGGTTCAACCCGGTCCAGCCAAACTGGTGCAGGCGGTTTTCGTTCAATTCTCACTAATTTTTAGTCCCGATTAGTCCATTAGGTTCGTCCATCCCTTTCCTAAACATTTACACAATCAAAACAAGGATTTGGGGTCTGTTTGTTACCTTCCAAATGGAGGAACACAAACCAACTTTTCTCTTCTCTGTTCTTGCTTCTCTGGCCACCATTGGCTATGGTTTCACGTCCTCAGAACTCACCTAAACTTCCAAATCATCACCCAAGTCATCAATCGATCGAAAACCTTTAATTTAAGAACTGCCATTTTCGAATTGAAAATTACCTTTCATGGTTTTCACGTCCCCTTACCACGGCAGGTCTCAAGTTCCAGCTCCCCAGCTTCTTAGTCACCTCAGAAACACTCTCTATCTACTCAATTCGATCCTTAGACCCTATATTCAATCTTCATAAAACAGGGGACTTCCTCGTGTTTTCTCTGGTTCCTCCGTCGTCCTCCGCCGTCGTGCCTCACCGTGGTCACCAGGCGTCTCAGCATAGTCTCCTTTCCAATTTTTCCTTTACACCCCAACAACATCTGATCAGGTTTTATGAGGTTAAGGTTCAAAGGTAAATCCAAGTCTCTGTTTTCTCTCACGGTCACCGTGCAACCAAAATCCTCAGTGTTTAAACCGATCAAGGCGGTTAGGGAGAGTTTTACATCCCTCTAGTGCTGGGACAAGTTTCCCTATCTGATGGGGCAACAATCCCAAGGCAGCCACATGGCCAAATGTAGCTAGGCACAAATCCCAAGGCACCTCAATAACCAAAATACCCCTAGATGGCAGATTACCATTTGCCCTTCGTAATCCTTAACCCGTAACACTAATTCCCGAACTCCAAATGGTACATGCCGCCTGTTGTTGGAATCGGACTTTCGAACATCATAACTTTTTCCTCGAATGTCGGAATCGAACGTTCCACCTATCTATGAACTCGTGACGTCCCGAACTACGTCACGGTCATCGGTCAAAGTCCAATTGACCGTCCGATCAAAAAGTCAACATTTTGCCCAATTCCAAGGGCAAAATCGTCATTTCGCATTGTCCGTCCGAAAATATCCAACTAACCACCAATTAACTTCACTAATCCGTCATTAACAACTAATCTAATCCCGATTTCTGAGACGGGTTATTACAAAGGAGATAGATCAGTGTTGTGTGTGTGTGTGTGACTGGGGGAAACCAGAGTGAGATCGTGGTGTAAGAGTGGGGGAAAAAGAGAAGATAGAGAGGAGGAAAGGAGAAGTGGATCGAAGGGGAAAAGGTTGAAACTGTGTAAACTCTAAACCGTGAAACTCTCAACGTGCAAACCTTTGTAAACTTAATTTGTGGTTGTGATCAGTGAACCAAAAGGGAACTAGGAAGACGTGAGGATCGTGGTGGTGGCCACGGCGAAGTAACAGAGTGAAGGTAAGCCATTTTCAGAAAACTCTGTTTCTCTGTTTCTGTTCAGAAATGGTAACTTGGTATTTTATTTGTTAATGCACGATTTGGTTGATTAGTTTAGCCCCTGGGGACTGAGACGAGTCCAGAGGATGTGAAACCGCGGCCGGAGGATGTCTGTGGTGGCCGGGAACAGAGGACGAAGATTTCTGGGTTTTTCTTCGATTTGAGAAGGTAAGATTTCGTGTTCTTCTTAGGGTTTTTATTAGAGAAACTGATAGAGGACGAGGAGACGAGAATATAGGTAGGAAGCCCGTTAATTTTGCCTGAGGAATCGCAGAGAACCGGTCGCGCCAGTCAGGTCCAACAGGGACGGTGAACAGTGTCGCGCATGGCTTACACACCTCACGCACACACTGATCGTCACTCACGCACCTCGTATGATCGTCACGACCAACGAATCCCATCATCACAATCGTCACGGCAACCTGAGTCCATCCAACTTGATAAGACTCAACTAGGTTCATCGATAGTAGTGTCTGCCACACCCTCGTGCAGACCAATCTTAGAAACACTCTACTACCGAGACTCTGATCCATGCGGTCAACTCACCGTAGGTACCAACCTCTCAACGCACAACATCCACCGATCGGTCCACCTCTGGATCCAATCACAAGTACCACACTTCTGGTAACTTGTCCAATCAATCACCTACTAGGGTTATCACAAACCCGGTTGCCCGCTGCAGCTCAATCACCTTGACGGATCCCTCGCTCTCGACTCCGAAGAGTTGTCACACACCAATACTGGTACCAAACCAACCAATAACTACACTCTGAGGATCTCTTCCTCTCGTAACTCTACGGCTCTCAGCCCTGGTCTCCACAAGAACTGGTCGTACTCCGGGTCCAATACTGCACAAGCGCTACGTGCGCAAACGCATCCTATCGCATCACACCACATCTACTCCGGGCATCCACTGCCAGTCGACATCCTGGAGGGATTTGACGCACCAAAACATGGAAACTCATGCCAATAGAATCACACGTTCCTATCCCATCCGTCGTGACTGTAGTCGTACAGGATCATCGTAAATTGGGCGACCCTGACCTCTGACCACCACTGGTATTAATCTGTACATCCTCTATCTGACACGACCCTACCGTCGAGCCCTCCCGACTCTCAAGTCGTCATACTGTGTCTACTGATCCATTGGATCCTTCTCACCAATAACGCTACGGTTCTAAGCCGTTAGATTCACACGAATACTGATCCTGCTTGGGATCAAACATCGAAACACGTGGCCTTCAATGCCAATCGAACCTAAAACTATTGTATCAAATTTCATTTAGCACGTGGTGCTTCCTACTCATACCCTAACTATCAGGTTAATAACGGGCTGTTACGACTTCAGAGACATCACATCCTCAACCTGCACGTACTCCACGCTCTGATACCACTTGGTATCAGAGTACCATGAGTATCAAATGAGCCAACCTGCTCTGATACCACTTTGTCAGGACCTGTCCCAAATCTCTCAGGATTAACGTGGGACGCGCCTGATCCCATCTAACACGAAGTGTCAGACCAGGGAAAATTCCAACTGTAGCCCTCACCAGGCTTCCAGAGTACGCCAGGATCGTAGGAGGAAGAGTGTGAAGTCTCGTCTCTGCTACAGCCCGCATCCGCGATCAACCTGAAGGGCATTAGAACATCAAAAGTTGTGAGTGGACAAAATAATATTTTAATAAAAACATTTCATCAAAGAAGATTTATGCCCTTCACTAAAAGCATATGCATGCATTCAAAAACTGTTTATCAAAACGTTCATAAAACCATTTCATTTATCAACATATTCTCAAAATTATTCAAGGGTTCATGTCTGATTCCCATAAACCGTCATGACCCATAAAAAGCTTTCAAGGGTTCATGCTGGTTCTCATAAACCGTCATGAATCATAAATCCATTTGGGTCCCCGACCCGAAATCACAACCTTAAAACCATAAAACAATACATGTGGGAACTCAGCCCAAAACCATTCTCCGTGATATACTAAAACATACAATACGGGGTCTCCGCCCCAAATCACTTTCTAAAACATCGAATACGGGGTCTCGCCCCAAATCTCTTTATGTAAACCACATACATATCAAAATACGTATAACCCATCTGAGGCACTTCGGAGAAGATGCCAACTCAGGGCACACAGCCCCTAGGGAACACATCCCCGATATATGTCACGCATATCTATACTAGTGTGCACACTACTCGGGGTCTCACTCCGAGTTTTCTCCCAGGAATTCTCCATCTGGGAGGCTCAATCTCTGGATCTAGTCTGATCTCTATCTCCGGATCTAGTCCACACATCTCTCCGGAATCTGGTCCAGGACCGCAACATAAATTGTAACCCCCACTCCTAGAACAAGATCCCTATGGGGATACCCATTCTGGTCTGTGGATCGTGACTCTCCAGGTTAACGTTTGGAGGAGACCATATAATCATATGGAGGGTTCATATACATTTTCAAATACTTTCTTTCTTTCTTTCTCAAAACATTTCTCAAGTGGGTCTCATACCCGATTCATCTCAATGGGATTCCTCGAATCCGATTCAAATCAATTTCACAGGCCTCGGCCTAAATCCACAGTTCAATAGGGTCTCATGCCTGGATTCTCATTTCACAAACTGAACTGGGACTCAAGCCCGATGTTACAATCAACAGGGCCTCAAGCCCGATACCACAGCTAACTGGGCCCTAAGCCCGAAACCACAAATCAACAGGACCTCAAGTCCGATTTCACAACCAACAGGGCCTCAAGCCTGATACTACAGTCAAACGGGCCTCCAGCCCGATATTACAACCAAATGGGCCTCAAGCCCGGATCATAAATCAACGGGACCCTCGATCCGACCGTATATCTCAAATGGACCCTCGATCCGATTTCCTCATCAAATCAAATGGACTCCAAGTCCGAGAGTTCGTAATTCAAATGGGCCTCATGCCCCAGTTCATATTTCCAAATCCAAAATCCATCTATTAAACCGTCATTAAAAACCTAGCACGTATAAGCATCGTATAAAACCAGAAATCTCGAAATACATGCAAATACGTAAATCTTAGGCTACCACAAACAAATGCACTCATGGCATCACAAAACATATTCTAAAAAAATTATAAAACATTTATGCATGCATCAATTTCGAAAGAAGGGTCCATTCACAGACCGTCCGAAGTCGCGCCTCGATACGTGTGCCAAAACATCTTCCCAGGCCAAACGCCGCCTCCGGGATTCCCGAACCTGTCCAAATTAATTTAGAATGTTACTAACTACTTATATAACCCCTCACTAAAGCCCCGTAATTTTCCAGAATTTCTAACTATTTTTAAACGCGAACCTAAACCTTTGGGCAGCCCGAACTATATCGAAACGATGTCTGATTGACACAAAACTAGTCCCAAAATGTTCGTTACATCGAATAGATGATTTCACGTGTTGGACACTTCCCCCAAAAACCTGCCACGCGCCCAGGAGTGGCCTGCGCGTGGACCTCATGCGCCGACGACTATTCATCTTTTCCAGCGGGTGAACTGGTCCAGACCGGCCGATTCGATTCAGAGTATGCAACTGGACCGGTGTGACCGGTCCAGGCCTTCATTTTCCATATTTTTCATCCAATTCCTTCCTTCTCAATCCCAAACTTCCTATTTTCATATTTTCTATCATTCCCAATCCTGAAACCTATGCAAATCGGCCTAAAACTCCCCGTTTCCAAAACACTCTTCACGGCTCAAAACTCCCGATCACCTCATGGGCTGTTCAGCCCTTAACCGCCATCCAAACCACCCTCTACACCTTCCTATAACCTCAATAAACCTCATCTAAACATCCAAAACCGCTCATAACATCAAAATCAAAATATTGGATCTAAAACACCAAAACCGAGCAATCGGGTTTACCTTGCTATCACTGCCGTGCACGGAGGTCCAGAAAACCTCCTGCCACCGTCCTCAGCTCCTCAGCCTCCTCTCACTCTCCAGGTCCCTCGGATAAGATCATATGGGGTAAGGATTTGGATTGGGGTTGATCGGGTTTGGGTTTGGTTGAAACAAAGAAAATAATCGATGAAGAGGAATGGAAGATGCATGAATAAAAAGTGATGTCCAGTGGATGAGTGACACTTGTCACTCATCCATTGGGCAGCACAGAAATATTTGGGCCCCACTTAATTCCAAAAAGCATCTGTCTCGAATTTCGTGCAATAGTACGTTCGTACTTTTATGAGCCGTAACTTCTTCGTCGAACGTCCGAATTCAACGTGCCGCCTGTCTACGGATTCGTATCATCCTGATCTACGTAACGGTCCTCGACCCTCGGCCATCGGACCTCTCGGGTCAAAAGTCAACTATTTAGTCCTATTCGACCAAATTACCAAAACGCCCTTGGACTTCCGATCGTCCTAACTTCTTCCACGAATGTCGGAATCGAGCATGCCACCTGTCTATGAACTCGTGACATCCTGAACTACGTCACAATCATCGACCAAAGTCCATTTGACCTCCTGAACGAAAAGTCAATGATTCACCCATTCTAGGGGCAAAATCGTCATTTCGCTCTGCTCGTCCACTAATCCTCGTCTAATCTCTGATTAGTCTCACTAATTCGTAAATAATTCTTAATTAATCCCGTTAATTCGGGACGGGTCGTCACACATTAGCTTCCCGTTGCGTGTAGTTAGCTCACAGAGTAGGATTTTGTTCTTCTCTTATACTATTATCTATGCTCTGTGATATTGTTGACTTATTGTACAATAAGATGTATGGTAAGTTCTCCCTAGTCTGACAATGTGTGTGTTGTTGTTGTTATGGTTATTTTGGTAATTTGCGTTTATTTGTCAAACGGGAGCAGGATTCTTCCCAATTATCGAGGTAATAATCGGGGTGGGTCCTGTTGTCAGGACCCCTCCCAATCCCCTCAGGATTGACATGAGGCGCGCCTAATCCCGTCTGACATGGAGTGTCAGACAAGGGAAATTCCGACTTTAGCCCGTTCGGGGCTTCAGAGTATGCTAGGATCCGGAGGAGGTATGTGATGTCTCGGTCTCTGCTACAGCCCGCATCCGCGATCAACCTGAAGGGCAGTAAAAACATTTAAAAGCTGTGAGTGGAAAAACAAATAATTTATAAAAACATTTTCACGAAACACATTTATACCCTTCACTAAAAAGTATGCATGCATTCAAAAAATTACCAAACCATTAAGGCCTTAGCCCAAAATCGTAATGAAACCAAATACACAGGCCACTGCCCAACTCCATGTGGGACTCAGCCCAAAACCTGTATACATCACGTAACATATAAATATAAATCACATAACCATCCTGTCACGGTTTCTAAAGCTATACGCGTGCTACCCGAGGTCTCCCCAAGGTCCACCCAGGTCAATGTCCGTAGACCAAAGACCCTCCCTAGGGGTTATAATCCATAAGCCTTCCTGAGAGTAAGGTACCGAACGGGGGCGACTCCACTCAGTTAGTGCTCCGTGACTAATCCGGGGTCCATCCAAGCCAACGACCCTCCCTGGAGGAGACAATCCATAAATAAGGAAGGTATATGAATATATATATATATATATATATATATCGAAAACATTCTTAAAACCTTCCAAGGGATTCATGCCTAGTTCCCATAAACCGTCATGAATCCGGAAATCCATTTAGAGTCTCCGACCCAAAATCACTAATGTAAATTAACTGGGCCTCAAACCCGAACTCATTATTCTACTGGGCATTGTGCCCGATATCTCAGGGTCAGTCACGATTCCGATCGTAGTGATGCGTGCAACCATCCGTCCAGGACCGCCCTCAATCCTGGTATGTCGTCGTGAACCTATCAACCAACGTGACCACCTCTAGATCATGGTGCACCCATCACTGATCGATATCCCGAACCGTCAGCACTCCGAAGTCGAGCCTCTAGTGGCTGATCGATGACGGTACGTGCATTGTGACCTCTCCGGAAGGAACATATCCCAGTCCGGAGGCGAGCGTCGTGTCGTCTATAGCCGTGCACAAAGCACTTGCCGCGACCACGACTCAGACCCGTAGGTCATTAATAGGGCTACATGCCCGAGGCAAAACCAAATTGGTCTCATGCCCGAGTTTATCCTTTTTAAATCCAAACCTATTTCATTTAAACAATCATAGAAATACATACCCATATAGGCACCGTATAAGGCCGAAACCTTGAAATATGTGCCAATATGTAACCACACACAAATGCACTCATGACATCACAAAATATGTATTAAAACATATAATAAACATTTATGCATGCATAAATTTAGAAAATAAGGTCCACTCAAAGACTGTCCGAACTGCCGCCTCGATACGCGTGCCATACGGCTCTCCCAGGCCAAACACCATCATCGGGACTTCCAAACATGTCCAAATCACTTTATAGGGTTACTACCTTATTAACCTCTCACTAATGTCCCGTAATTTTTTCGAATTTTTAACTATTTTAAAATTCGATCCTAAACCTTCAGACACCCCAAAACCTATCGAAACGATGTCCGATTGACATGAAACTAGTCCCAAAATGTTCGTTACAGCGAATAGATGAAATTACATGTTAGAAGCTTCCCCAGAAGATGGCTCACGCACCGATAGGTGCAGCCTGAAGTCCCTGCGTGTGAAACCCACGTACGGGTACTGTTCATCATCCCTAACCTCTAGCCAGCCGGGTTTAGACTGGTTTTAACCGGTTTGGTCCAACCAAACCGGCAGTCACGGTTCACAGTCCATTCTCACTCATTTTCACTCCATTTCTTCCCATTTTAATTCCTAAATGTTCCTAACACTAAACCCAATCAATCCAGTCCTTAAAAACAGGAAAAACAGGTCGAAACCTCACCTTGAAGATCCATGGTTGAACCAGCCAACTGCAATCGATCACCGCCGTGGCTTCCGGCCATCCTAGCCCTCGAAATCGATCCAAAACTTCTCCTAAGGTCCCTAGAAACAAGACCCAACCTTTAGAATCAATTGAAAACCCCTAGAACTCAAAGTTCAAAATTCGAATGGCTTACCCATGGTTTCGGGTTTTCCCCGCCGTGGCCCGCCGTCCCTCACCGTGCCATCCTAGCCTCTCTTAGTCTCTCATGAACCCTCACAGAATCGTATGGATGCAAGTGGGGTGGTAAGCCGTGTGTGTGTTTGTTTGTTCCAAAAGAAAATGGAAAATGGAGGGGGGTCGGGTTTATGAGAGAAACAGAGAGGATGATGATCAGGTGAAAGAGTAGGGGGAATGGATGGCCAGGATGGAAGAAGGAAATATAGATGAAGGATGGAGATGAGAAGTGGGTATGATTATAAAATTATAAAATTATAAAATAATAATATTTTAATGGTTTAGATCCACTTTTTGGGGAAGTGGCTAATGGGATGAGTGACACTTGTCACTCATCCATGTATATTTGGCACTTATCACATGTCATACAAAAAGTATGTGCATCTTTAAATATTGTTGGCCAATAGAACTTTGACACGACCCATCCCAATCCCCCCGGGATTAACGCGGGATGTGCCATGCTCCCGTCTGACATGAAGTGTCAGACAATGGATAACTCAAAACCTCAGCCCGTACGGGGCTTCCAAGGTGCGCCAGGATCAGTGCAGGAGTGTGATGTCTCAGTCTCCGCTACAGCCCGCATCCTCTATCAACCTGAAGGGTATTAAAAACCATTAAAAACTGTGAGTGTACGAAAATAAATAATTTAATAATACTTATTTTATCAAAAACATTTATGTCCCTCACTAAAAAGCATGCATGCATACGAAAACCAATTTATTCCTCAAATCAAAGATAATAAAATAGTTAAATAACCAAAGCAATTTCCTTCTTCGAATCATTAGGGCCTTAGCCCAAAATCAATCATGTGGGAACTTAGCCCAAAACCATCAATATTAAACATCCCAAATGTCACAACCAATACCGTCACGGTTCCAAAGCTACATGTGCTACTCCGGGGTCTCAATCCCGAGTCTACCCAGGGTCCACCCTGGTCAATGATCCGTAAATCAATGACCCTCCCTAGGGGGAGGTTTTAACCACTAGCAATCATGCTCCTGAATCACTATACGGTCTGGTCGCTCTGTGTAATGACCCCTCGCTGGCAATGCTCCGTGACTACTACATGATACTACGGGGCGTCTAGAGGAGACAACCAACCACTCTTGAGGATGGTATATGGAAAACATTTCATAAATCATCTCAAACCGTTCAAAGGGCCTATGCCCGAGATTTCCACAAAACCATCGTAAATCCACAAGTCCAATTCCAGTTATGGTCTCTGAACCCAAAATCACATTTTATAAACCACAAATGGAACTCATGCTCGATATCATAACCAATTGGGCCTCAAACCCGATCATGTAAGTCAAATGGGTCTCCAGCCCGATATCTCATTAAATCAAATGGACCTCAAGTCTGATAGTTTGTAGATCAAATGGGTCTCATGCCCGGTTCCATATTTCCAAATCTGAAATCATACTGTTGAACCATTATTAAAACCACAATCACGAAGAAACACAGTATAAAATCATAAGCCTCGAAATACATGCAAATATGTGAATACTTAATACCACAATCATAATCATATAAATCACATATATAAAACATATAAAACAGTTATGCATGCATCATATTTCGAAATAAATGTCCACTCACAGACCGTCCTAGCTACCGCCTCGATACGCGTGCCATAAGCCTTCCGAGGCTAAATCACCATCACCGGAACATCCAGACCTGTCCAAATCACACCCCGAAGGTCACTAATCAATTATACAAGTCTATAGGATAAACCCCCAAAACTCGCAGAAAAGTCAACATATCCTAGACACTTTTTTCGAGGTGAAAAACCTCGATTTGACCAAATTAACCATCTCTAATCGACCCGAAACTACCACCATTGAATTTGAATCGTCGAAACCTTTAAAAAGACATTGGGCCCACCTCAAAATTTGGGCACATGCACCCCCACACGCCTGGTCAACGAAAAGTTAATGTTGAAAGGTCACGTCAGCACTGACAACTCTGACAGTGTCACGTGTTAAGTTCCTATTGCTCCTTGTCTGACATGTTAGTCTGACATTTTTAGATCTAACATGATGATGTCATTAGGATGACGTCATCGTTGACATCATTATGGCATCCCTGTCCTCAGTCGGGTTCTGCAATCGAGTTACCGCGACCCGCGACTTGACCCGTTCGTTTCTCCCTCGGTTTTCCACCATTTTTGACACAGTTTCTTCCTACATGCTCATCTGGACCTAATATAGAGTTCTATTGGATCAAAAACAAGAAAAACAATCCAAATCTTTACCTTTAATCGCAAACCCGTAGCCCATATTTTCCAGTCGTCGTCCTAGTCGTCTCAGGCCACCGTTTGCCTCGAAACCAGGCCCACTCTACTCGTCTCAACCCCTAGATCATGTTAGGATCGACCAAGTTAGTTTATAATCATGAAAAAAATCAAAATCTACTTTGAGGGTAATCGATTTTTTGGGTTTCTGGCCTACCTTCGTCGTGGACTAACAGGACCGCCCCCGATAGGGGCATCGATAACCGTGCCCGGTCCTGCTCCCGTCTGGCAAGTCGACTGAAATCCCCAAATTACCCTCAGTACGTGCCAGACCAGGGATAGCCACACGTGCTTACTCATGCCTCCGTCTCTCGAACAGCTTCGAACAATGCGCCACGACCTGGAGGGTCAATAAAAACAGAAAGGTGTGAGTGGACAAAAATAAATCAGCTTATAAAAACAGTTACAAAAGACGTTTTTACCCTCCACGTAAAACCAATGCATGCATACAAAAATCATTTCGCAATCGGTTAACATTTCCCACATAAGAAAACCGGTGTATCAAATTTCAACATAAGGAAAACTCGTATGAAACTCAAAATACTTTTTTACTTTCTCAACCATCGGGTCTTAGCCCGCAAACATAAACACCGGGCCTCAGCTCAAAACCACGAATCAAACCCAAATGCACAACATGATCCAAAACCATCAACCACATACCGGGCCACTGCCCGACTCAACCGAAACATCAGAAATTAATAATAAATCGCAAGTCAATCATTTTGCTGGATATCAAGTGCGTCCGAGTCTTTAAACTCAAAACCATGCGCATAAACAGGCCTTCCCGGGATATCAACGAGTCTTTAAACTCAGAACATAATCAATAGGCCTCGGGGGTATCACAGTAACCGAGTCTTTAAACTCACGAGTCTTTAAACTCATTAAGGGCCCTCCCCCGTCATCAATTAACCGAGTCTTTAAACTCAAAATGTGCTCCAGCAACAGCACCCGGGTCTTTAAACCCAAAACAGTTTTCAACGGGTCTTTAAACCCCAAAACATATAACAATCACAACAACGCGGGATCCATCTCGAAATCACATTTTTCACAACGGGACTCATGGTCCGAATTTCCACATTCAATTTCTCAAATCATACTTCAAATTACCATTAAACACGGGGCATGTATAATCATACCAAATCACTTTATTAAATCCTTTTCCATTCTCGAATTCGAATTCGCAATAATGATTCCGTAAGCCGGCATCCGGAAACATCATCCCGAACCCAAACCAAGAATCCACTTTCAATTTCCGAAAATCGTTATCTCGTTAATCAAAGTTACTTTTATGCCCCGAGCATCACGCCCGAAACCGTCTTTTTCAAAATCCATTTTTAATTCATTGAAATCACTTCATTTCTCAAATCTCATTATCAAGACATCAAAACCACAATTAAATTACCAAAATCACGATCAAATCACAACACACTCGAAATCTCGTAAAACGTGCCAAACCGTAAAATTCTCGAAATACGTGTCAAAATCGTAAACCATACTCGCAATCGAAATCCGACATCTTAAAAACATAATACGCACAAAGCATATGAAATCATACGTTAAATCAACATCCAAAACATACGGGAAACCATCTATCGAAATACGTGCAATTTCGTGTGCATATCAAAATACGTAAAATTACGAAAATCGAAATCAACCACCATTCATAATCATAATCATGGAAACCATAGAAATATTTATGCATGCATTAAATTTTGAAAGCAACGTCCACTCACACACCGTTCTTAAGGCTCGGTTTCGCGCCGCATGCATTCCCGTAATTTCCGGCATTTTCCAGAAACTCGAATCCTGTCTGAAAACACATTCCCGGGTCATTAAGGTCCCAAATAATATCATACTAATTCCCCATAATTTTTCGGGATTTAATCGTTAATTAAAAACGAGACATAGGCCTTCGGACCCTCGAAACAGCATCGAAACGGTGTCCGATAAATTCGAAACCAACCTTAAAATGTTCGTTACATTTTGAGCTCATCTTGAAAAACTGTCCCACGCGCCGTCACGCGCCGCCGTGAGTGGCTGCGCGTGACACCCACGCGCCAGCTACAGTTCCCATCACTGTTCACCTTCCTCACCCGGTTTCATTGTAAAACGGGTCCGGTAACCCGCGCGATGACCCGTTCCAATTCCTACCAAATCAACCTCCATCCCTTCAATTGAACATTCAAACATCTTCGGTTTAAGTCCAATTACTGTTCTGTAACATTAGATTTGTAAGAACTTACCTAAAATCCCACGACTCGACGATGGACATCGAAGAACAGACGAACACTGATCCTTCATCAATCTCGACCATTTTCGCTTGCTTCCTTGAAATTGATCCACTCAGCAGTTTCGTAGGGTCCCAGAGAGCAGAACAACAGGTTCAATTGCAAGCCTTAAGCCCTCCAACCGTCTGAACTCCAGCTCGACCCTTGTCTAGGAACTGAACTCTGGTTCGTGGGCAAAACTCGGCCATTCCCTTTCGGATTTTGAGTGTTTGCAGTCGACACCACCCCAGGAAGCTGCATTTGTTATCAGTTTGGGACCCCAAGACTCATAGATCAAATTTGGTATTTTTCCCTCCATTTTTCAATTTTTCCCGATTTCTGCCTCCCTTACTCTCAAACTCCCCAGTGTCCCTCTGTTCCTCACCGTCACTCCCCCCAGTTGATTAAGCTACCCTAAACCCAAACTCAGGGTAAATCGTGCTCTGATGAAACCACCCAGTTAGCATGAACCATTCCCCGTACTCTGCTCCTCCCATTCCTAATGGCACTCACCCGGTCTCAATCCCAGTTCCAGCCCACTCACACAGAACACACCCGTGCAAAGCCTCTGACCATGTCCCTCACTCAATTGTGTAAACAACCTTAAATCGTGCACGCTCACAACCAGCCTCTGTTCTCTCACCCAGTTAAACAAATCCATTCAACAAATGGTGCTCTGTCCTCCAGACAACACCCACACTGTCCCCAATTACCAACCCAGTAACGTATACCCATTATCTGTCCAAGACACCTCAATCTGCATAAACAAGTGCTAACACTAAGCCTAAGAATTTTGTTCCATAAACAATTTCACCCATGCTCTGTTTTCTGAGAAGTGTCTAGCACTATACACGGCTGTCGCACAAAATAGCAGCCAAAATTACCATTTTACCCTCAATCGACAAATTACCAAATTGCCCCTCACCTTCCGTGACCCGTAACTTGGTCACCCGATGTTCGTTCCACGCGTGCCGCCTGTCGTTGTACTCGGGGCATCGAGACCATCCTAACGGTCCTCGGCCCTCGGCCATCGGACCCCCCGATCAAAAAGTCAACATTTTCCCTTATTTCGTCCAAATTACGATAATGCCATTGGGCTTCCGAACGTCATAACTTTCACCTCGAACGTTGGAATCGAACGTGCCATCTGTCTATGAACTTGTGACGTCCCAAACTACGTCACGGTCATTGGTCAAAGTACATTTGACCGCCCGAATAAAAAGTCAACGTTTTACCCACGACTAGGGGCAAAACGGTCATTTTGCATCGTTCGTCCGATTCCACCCAACTAATCACCGATTAACCCTCATTAATCATGATTAGTTACTAACCTAATCCTGAATTCCGGGATGGGTCGTTACATGGACAGCCGTGGCCTCTTCCCTGGTGACACTCCTGGCCTCCTAGCATTCTTCCTCATCAAAACTCTCACTGTCCAGGGCAGGGTAGTGTAGCTTGGGTGTTTGTGGGTTTTTGGGTGGTTTTGTCCTTCACGGTTTTGGGAGAAGAAATGAAAGATGAAGATAAATTGATGATGATAATGAAGGGTGAGGATGAGAGGAAAATGATGAGAAGAAAAATGATGGACGGTGAGGGAATGAGAGATGTGGGAGGGTTTTTAAAATATTAAAAGTGACCAATGGGGCAAAATTCACTTTTTAGGGAGTTTGGGTCATGAGATGAGTGACACTTGTCACTCATCTAAGGGTTCTTAATTATTTAATCATTTATCAGATATTCATTATTTTATTATTATTTTAATTGAATCTCGGGACGTAAGTTTAACCGATCTTGATTCTGTGACCATAGCTTTTTCGTTGAATGTCCGTTTTCGACGTGTCGTCTATCTATGGACTCGTGACGTCCCAATCTACGTTACGGCCATAGGAAAAAATCCTAAAAGTCTCCCGGTTCAAAAGTTAACATTTTGTCCAATTTCAGGGGCAAAATGGTCATTTTATACCGTCCGTCCGAATTCTCTCGACTAATCCCTGATTAGTCACGTTAATCCATAATTAATTAATATTTAATCCCGATATTCGGGACGGGTCGTTACAACTCGGACTCAAGAACTTTTAAAGTTGTCCTCGTAGTCCCAAAATGACCACCACATGAATCAGAATGGCAAAACTTAAGTATATATTGAAATTCAGTTTCGGGCACACACCTCCATATAAGTTGATCAACACCATGTTTCCAAAAATAAGGATCATCCTAAACATAATAACGAGTAGTTTTATTTAATTTTTATTTGAATAAATAGTCATATTTTCAGGTATCCTCTTAGAGACAATGTAGTTTACAATATCAGCGTACCAAGGAACACTTACCTTGAATCTGAAGAGTTGCTCATTTAGAAAGGTCTCCACCAAAGGGAGTTGGTCCTCGTCATGTACCATGCAGCTTAGGTGGTCCTCCACACATTGCCGGTCCTCATCATGTCCTATATTTCCATGTCAAATTCTTGAAGTAAGAGGATCCGCCGAATGAGTCTAGGCTTGGCCTCGTTCTTAGCAAGTAAGTACTTTAAAGCTGCATGGTCAGTAAAGATATAAGAGAATAGCAGATTCTTGATATAAGATCGTAAGAAACAAGTTTTGTCATGAGGGTAAGTTTTTGAGTAACAAAAATAAAAACTTTTGAGTTTGATCAATTTTTTGATTGAGTTGTTTGTTGTCCCTTGAAAAAAAGGTGTCTTCTCCTTTTTTATAGGCAGGATGAGAGTGAGACTAGTCGACATATGCATCCATGTGTGCTCCTCCTTCACAATGAGTTTGTCGCACCTCTTCTTTGCCTTTAACTGTTTCGGCGCCTCAAGAGCGTGATTGCGTCAATCATGCTCGCGGTTCCCCATGATCCATCAAGTGGATGCTAGTTCAGCTTTGAACCTTAGTTAGATTGGGTCTTTAATTTGGGAAATCCTCACTCTAGCCTATAATGGATTTTTTCCAAGCGTAAACAGGATAATTGAGATCAACATTAGTGGGCCTCGATTGGTGGATCGTGTGGCACAGATTAGGATCATGATTTTATCTAAACTCAATCACTCAAAAGCTTGCTATTATACAATTTCTAGCCCAAGAGGCTATGTACTACTGGGTCAACCCTCGTTTCAGAAATTATATCACAATAAATATTTTTTTCCTTTCTTTGTTAAAAGGGATAAATTTACCTCCTTTTTTTCATGAGAATGATAATTTTACTTCATTTTTCAAAAGAATATACGAAAACTTCAAACAAAAAATTAAGGGGGGCTTTGATAATGATTTTAATTTTAGTTTTTAGTTTTTGGTGAGACATTTATCAATCATTATGTTTTTTGGGTACATAAAACATTTGAAATTATAGAAGAGATAAAATAGATGCCGAAGAGTGGTGGTGTTGCCTACTTGTTTTCTTTCTACATTTGCACTCAAACTTTTTTGCCCTGTCATCTTTCATTTTTACCTCTTATTTCCTCATATCTCATGTAAAAATAAATAAAAATTAAAAACAGAATAATTATCAAATAACAAGAATCATGTCCCCTTTTACAATTACGTCACATTTTAAAAAAAAAATTGTTGCGAAATCGATGTTTCGATGGGAAATGATGTGAATTGGTAATGGATGCTGCCAAATTTTTGCTACCTATATACAAGTTTTGATGAGTGAAGTGATCAACGCATCGCGGGCTGGGTGGTTAATTTGTAGGCGGCTTCTGTGTGCTTAAAGTGATTAATGATTTGATAACCATTAAAGTTTTAGTATGAAAATGAAGGAAATTGAAATAAAATAAAGACCTTTTTTAAAAATAAAGTGAGGAAAAAAGGACTATAATTATTTGGCTTCGCCCGGGTTCGAACCGGAGACCTTCAGTGTGTTAGACTGACGTGATAACCAACTACACCACGAAACCGTTGATGGTCTATCTTCAATATACCATGAATTAAACCATCGAAGCTGGATGATGAAGAAGACGACGACCAAATTAATTCAAACCCACCTCCAAACCCTTTGTTTTCTCCTCGCTTCCTCCGCCCAAATCCCAAAATCTAAACAGCCCATTACCAATCTCTCATCCTCAAATAAAAACCCTTTCAGGGCCGTCCAATGCCTCCCATGACCTCAATCGTTGGTTTCGAAAGGGGATGACTCGGATTACGTTGAAAAGAAAAAGATGGACGCTGACGGCAAGAAGATTAGAGCGATTCAAATGTATTTGAAGATCCAGTTCCCGAACCCGAACTTGAAGAAGATTCCAACCTCCTAAAGGTCTCTGAGGACCCCAACCGCCGCATATCGACTTCGCCTATCGAACAAACTGAAATCAATGGTAGCTTTGGATTTCCAGAAGAACTCCCTAATCTGGTTGTAAAGTACTTAAAATCTGGTTGAAGATGAAGTGATCAGGAAGCGCGACGTTGGAGACGGGAAGACGAAGTGCTTCCAGTTGCCTAAGGACGACGCGTTGTTTTTGAAGGGCCTCGATCGGATAAGGCTGAGCAAGTGTTTCTCTTTTATTGGATTTAAATTTGAAGAGATTCACAGTGTATTGATCAACCGCCTCGGAAGCCTTCAGCACCGAACGTCGCTATATCTGGAAGAAGAATTCAAGTTGCTTCTAGAAGATCGCTAATCAATTTCCTGGATATTCACAGGATGTGGTGGGCGGTCTGAACAAAATAGCCAAAGAGATAATTAAGGAAGAATTTGGAAAAGAGAAAAATACCCTTCCCCTAAACGGGACGACCTTAGTTAAATAATGGAACATTTTTTTTACGTGCTATTGTTCCTAATACCAGTGAGGGGCTGACCGGAAGCACTATACTTTCTTCCATACTTATGGGCAGCCTATTCTGATATAGTTATTTTAGTTTTATTTATAGTCTTTAAAGTTTTTTTTTTAAAAAAATATAGCAGTCCAATCCCAATATCAATATGTTTATAGTCCATTTTAATTTTATTATATAGCCAATTTCAGTTTCGTAACCCAATTCGAAATTAAAAACAAAAAAAGTTGCAGCAGTCCATTTCAATTTTATACATATTGAAGTTAGTAAGGGGAGCTTCTCCCACGGGCATATTGCAGAAGCAAAAAAAGTTTCATCCATATTTCTTTTTTCTTCTTCAGCTCCATCTTACTATTTTCTTCTCACTTATTTTCTTCAAAAAATTTTGGATGTGTACCAATTTTCTTCTTTTTCTTCGCTCATACCGTGGAATTTATTCAAAATTTAGTATATAAATTTAGCGCATCCGAAATTTAAGTTCAGGAACCGCCCATTCCTAATACAAAGTGGGTTAAATTTCGTTGTTGGTGTATTTTGAGACTGATTGATATATTTTTGGTATATTTTGAGACTGATTGGTATACTCTTGGTACATTTTAAGTAATAAGCCCGTTTATAATCAATCAACTTAATACAACTACAAAAGAAGTAATGAATCGAAATAATTCAAATATGTAGAAATAACAAACACAATGACCAATCAAGAATCGTTTCAATACTCATTATAAATGTTTACACTTATTATAAATAAGTAAACATGTCATTAGTGCGTATGCAAGTAACTCTTTTTTGGACTGAGGTGTAAGTAACTCAAGTAGTTTAAAGTAAGTCCTAATTCCCTGAAGTCCTCGTTTTCAGTTCCCCTTCCTGATTGATAATCACCTATCAAAGATCAAATATTAGAGGAAAAATTAGGTGAAGAGCCCTCAAGAAGGAAGAATGAGAATGTGACCTGCAATTAACAGGCAACAATGTGACATCAAACACACATTGTAATAAACTACCCCAAGAAACAGGTAGGCATTGAAGAGCAAGGCATGCTCCATTAAATATTTGAATTCTTTTTCTCTCTTTTTTTTTTGGGTATGTGGCATTGAATAAGTTGAAGGCCCCCAAAGTGGTTGTTTGTGGTAGTTAAGCGGCTACAAGGAAAATTGAACCAAAACCAAAGCCAAGAAGAGGGCTTTGTTGGTTGCTTACATCGCCCAAAACCAAATAGGTGGCGGACTCTCCAACCCATTTCAAACCCAAAACAAAACAAAACCCTCTCTTTGTTACCTCCTTCTATTCAATCTCCCTCCTTTCTATTAAACCATAAATTTAAAATCTTGTTTTGGGAAACATACTTGGAGGAAGCGGAACAGATCAAGAGGTCATCTTCTTCGTTGTCGTCATCGTCGTCATCATGGCTGGTATTGCTGGGCCTTATTCTTCTGGTGTTCTGTTTAGAACAAGAGAAGCAGACAGCAACGGAGCTTCTTCCATGGCCAAGTTTGATGGCTTTAGGCAAGTCGACAACATGCACAAGCCAGTCAATGGTAAAAGCTCAAACGGGTTTTCTTTTACTCCAGGTAATTTATATTCAATTTCCATTTCCATTCTTTTTCATGGAGCATTGTGATCATTAAGCAAAATGACATTAATGGTCTTGGGTTATATTATTTTTACCCTCTAAAAGTTCTGAACTTGGTTCATGTATCTGGTTCTACATCAATTATTCATGATTGAGTATAACTTTCTCAAAACTTAGCGGGTAAGGGACCCAAAATATAATCTCGATTGCAGTCTATCAATATGGCATGCCAGATATGTCGAAAAAAAAACATTTCATCTTTGTATTGTGGGGATTTATATTTTTTAAGGATGGAAGTAGTGAATTTTTTTGGTTGTCTCAATCGGATGAAGAGTTCTAACTTAATTATGCAATCAGCACCGAAATGCAGGACAATCAAAGCCATGGCAACAACTCCAACTGTTTCAGCTCCCAAAAGAGAAACAGATCCCAAGAAAAGAACTGTAATCACTGGAATGGGTCTAGTCTCAGTTTTTGGAAGTGACATTGACACATTCTACAACAGGCTCTTGGAGGGAGAGAGTGGGATTACTCTCATTGATAGATTTGATGCTTCAACCTTCTCGGTTCGATTCGCCGGACAAATTCGTGATTTCTCTTCCAAAGGCTACATCGATGGCAAGAATGATCGTCGTCTTGATGATTGCTGGAGATATGGCATTGTCGCAGGCAAAAAGGCCCTTGAAGATGCCAACCTTGGACCTCAAGTCCTTGAAACAGTAAGTCACATTCTGGTTCATTTCTGCAAAATGCATTTCGCTTTATCATTCCTAACAAAGCTGAGTCCATATATAGTTCATGTTAAAATTATAGAGTCAGTGTAATAACCCACCACTAATCTCGCTGTTATTAAGCACTACCTCAAGTACTTGAAACAGCCGGTTACATTCTAGTTTCCGTATAATTCATTGAGCACATGTATAATTCTATGTTAAGATTTTAGAGTCCGCCCTCCATTGGTCTCGGTGTTATAAAGATTGTTCACGTTAAGATTTCAAAGTTGATCCTTCATCGGCATCAGTGTCAACTAATTCCACATCCGTAGAGTTAATTGCGAATCAGCGATGTCAATATTTTAGAGTCAGCTCGCCACTGGTTTTGATGTGATAGGAACTAATACCATATCCATCATTTTAGAATTTCAAAGTTGGTCCTACGGACTACCGCTAACAATATCGACGTTCTAACTAAGTTAACCAGAGGTTTTATCTCAAAAGTGTCAATGTCATTATGAGTAAAACTTTTCCTACGTGAGTTTCATAATGTGTATTCTAAGTTGCTGACGTGAGATTTATATTGTTGGACAATTCATTGTTGTATATTGTAACAGATGGACAGAACAAGAATTGGAGTGATTGTGGGGACTGGCATGGGAGGCCTAACCGCATTTAGCGCCGGAGTTGAATCCCTAATTCAAAAGGGATATAAAAAAATCAGTCCTTTCTTCATCCCCTACTCAATCACCAACATGGGATCCGCGTTGTTAGCCATAGACACCGGCCTAATGGGACCCAATTACTCCATCTCCACCGCTTGTGCCACCGCAAACTACTGCTTCTATGCAGCTGCAAATCATATCCGAAGAGGTGAAGCAGATATTATGGTGGTTGGTGGGACCGAGGCTGCTGTCATGCCTACTGGTGTTGGTGGCTTCATTGCTTGCCGCGCTTTGTCACAGAGAAATGATGAACCCCACAGAGCATCAAGACCCTGGGACAAAAACCGAGATGGATTTGTCATGGGAGAAGGCGCTGGTGTATTGGTAATTCAAAATTCCTAACATGTGTATCTGATTTTAATTTTTTCGATTTTACTGAAAAAAAAAATTTGTTTGATTGAGGACAGGTTATGGAGAGCTTGGAGAGTGCATTGAAGAGAGGAGCACCTATCATTGCAGAGTACTTGGGAGGAGCTGTGACGTGTGATGCTCATCACATGACTGATCCAAGATCAGATGGGCTGGGAGTCTCTTCTTGCATAACCAAGAGCTTGGAAGATGCTGGAGTTTCCCCTGAAGAGGTAAGGGCATTTTGTTCTTCCGTCATCTCCTGATTCAACTAGGAAAGTTGAAAGGCATTGATCTTCAATTGATTTAGCTATGGTGGATTTTGATTTTGATGGAGGGAATTATAATTGGCAGGTGAACTATGTGAATGCTCATGCAACATCCACATTGGCAGGGGATTTGGCCGAGTTTAGTGCAATCAAAAAGGTTTTCAAGGACACGTCCGAGCTGAAGATCAATGGGACCAAGGCAACAATCCTCAATCCCGTTTGATATTTACTCTTTAAATTTCCGGCACACCTTAGTTGTGTGAAAACAGTGCATTTTTATGACAGTGTTGTTCTTGTTCTTGTTTCAGTCAATGATTGGACATGGTCTTGGTGCTGCTGGTGGATTAGAAGCCATAGCAACCATCAAAGCAATCAACACTGGCTGGCTCCATCCAACAATTAACCAAGATGTATATTACCTCCATTTCACAATTTTCTAACGGCCATAAAATTCAAACCTAATATAACAACTTCCGTAATCCTTTCATCTAATTCTAATTTTTGGACTTCTCGTGGTTCATAGGACTTGGAGCCTGCTGTCACAATCGATACCGTCCCCAATGTGAAGAAGAAGCATGAGGTTAATGTTGGTAAGTGCTTTGACACAGTGTTTGCAATTTCCTTGCATTTCAAGCTTCGATATTCGTAGTTAGTGATTGTTTACTAATCAAAGGTCCCCTTTGTTTCACTTGCAGCTATTTCAAACTCATTCGGGTTTGGAGGGCACAATTCTGTGGTTGTGTTTGCCCCTTTCAGTCCCTAAACGACGTTGAATCCAAGCAGAAAAGCTGCATTTTCCCCTCATCTTTCTCTAATTTGACCCATTGATTCTGTGATGTTTCCATTTCTCTGAAGCATTCAGGAGGGTTATGCCGTTATGATTATGAAAATCAAAAGCGCACCCACTGTGAGAAGCCTTCAAGCCCATTTCTGCCAAATCGTATTTCATCATGATCTTCGATGGGCCCGGTTTTAGTTAAGTTTTTTTTTTTCTTTTTCCAGTTGAATAAACAATAAAATCCTCATCCTCTATGTTGCTCTTGTTTAGTAGGGCATGTTCCTGATTCTTCTTTCTTTTTTTCTCTGTTTGTAATGCAAATGAATTTTGTATTGAGGAGTTGAAAACATTTTAGCCTATAAATATTGTAGAAATAATGTTGGGCTTAAACAAAACAGTCCTTTCATCTTTTTCTTGTCTGGGTGAATTTGGAAGCTCACAAAAAACCCTTGGCATTGAAATGGACCAAATGGGCCAAATCGTTTCAATGTCTAAGTAAGTCCAATGGGCCGAGTGTTATGATTCAGAGCTATCTTTATATCCACTCACTTCTTATTGTAGAATACAGTATTGTGTCAAAATAATTATTACACGCTGGAGTTCGGCCATACATAATTAGACAATTACCATGTAGATGCATAGAGGAAGCATGAAAGCGATCTGGGAATTAAGCACAGCCTGAGCTTGGACCGGGAAGTCGTCTGGAAGAGACTGCCATTTACTTTGACCAACATAAATATATATAATCTCAAATATCATTCTTTTTTTCCTCAAAACCTCTGCCTCTCATGAGTCATGTATAGCCATCATTAATGCATCAAGTATGCAATTGCCTTTTACTTTTGTATACAGATGGGATGTCACTCTCTAAGTGATGGTTTATCTAACCTAAGAAAAAAAAAAAGGGAAAAAACAAGATTTCTAATATTCCACTCACATAAATAATAAAGATAATATAAGAAGATATTAGGGAGGGCGATTATATTCATGGGTATCAATTTTGCTTTTACCAAAATTAAATTCGAAACATTTTACCGTATATATAGATATCATTATACTAATAATACTAACGAAAATTCAATACTTAACTAAGGTGGTTTCCTAGAAGAAAAAATAAAAATGAAGCAGAAGTGGAAGTTAGCCGTAGCTTTCAAGATGCATCAACAGGGTGTCTTAAGTTTGGCCATCGATCCAACCACTAGGAGCAAGTTGGTAAAGACTAATGCCCTTGTTAATGATTAAATTTTTAAAATTTTTTAAAAAAATGATAGGGAATCAGGTGAAGTTGGTTCAATTCAGTGTGAGGATGATGAATGTGTGGATAGTATTAGAGGCGAGATTAATTTAATAAAGCAGGCTTTAGGCCGACATTATTAAAGTAATTATTACTAGTAAACCCACTTGCAAATTGCAAGTAATTGGTAGAATAATGCTGATTACTGTTTGTGCCGTGGGTGGTGAATGAATCTGTACGTGAAAATGTGACCAACTATGATATTCCTATTCGCACATGGCATGGGTAACTTGATGCTGCTCACAATTAGGACTTGCTAATCACTCTCATTACCACCATTGTTTATACCGACGCCTTCTTAAGTACTTGTTTATAGGCATTCGATTTTTTTTATACCACTATATTTTATAAAGATAGAAAATAGATGGTTCAGATTAAGTTTAAAAAAAAAAGAAATTATTATTAATTTCTTAGTTTGACTCTTTCCTCAAAGTTAGCTATAGCTTGATATGTAAAGAAAAATAATTTATCAAAACGGAAAAAAATGGTTGTCCAACATGTTCTTCTTTGCCATTGCCATCGATTTGGGATTTTGGCACTGCATCTCCAATTTTGTAGAATTTGATATACTTTTCATTGCCATTGATATAGAACAATTCGAGCTCATCTCCCATCTTTTTTTTTTTTACTAGAGTTCATCTCTCATCTTATGTATACAAAGATATTGAATGAGAAATTTAAATTATATTTATTATGAAGTTTACATTGAATTACTGCTCCGAGATTTGCCCAATTTCGATTTTGAACATGAACGGGCGAGAGAGTTGTGATTTGGCATTTGTGGGTCCCAATTCCTTCAACATAGTCTACATGGCAAAAGTCTCAATTTGTTCTTATTTTTCACTGTCACTTAACATTTGTGACGGAAAAGGAGTTAAATGGCACAACTCAACAGTTTCATGCAGTTAAGTGAAAGAATAACGAATTTATGATGTAAGGTGTAATAAACGTAGGAGTTCAAAGTGTATTTAAACTAAAAAACCAAAAATGAAATTAAGTTGGTTGATTTTGTTTACAATGACATTAAGATATGTAGTAGAGTGGAGGGGGAGGACCAAAAAAACTATGCAATACCAATATGAACCTACTAACCTTATTATTCTTCATTTTTATATGGTCATTTAATAGAATCACCCCAACAAATCTGCCCATTAGTCATTTCCCTCCTCTCGAAATCCTGCCAATTTAATGTCATTATTAATAATTCAAAACCAGACATAAACAAGATTTTTTTTTTGTTTCAACAAAATAAAAGAAATTTAAGGACGTAAACATATATATAATGGATGTCGTTCATTATAAATTTTCAGAAAATGCGCAAATATTTATCAGCCTCCATAGATCTAGGGTTTAGTCACTGATTATTAGTAATATTATTTTCATACGAAAAAAAGAGCAAATATACTTAATAAATAAAGAAAAATATCATCAAATTGTAATGGGGATGGGGATGGGGACGAGTAGTTTTGTAGTTGTCCTTATTGTTGCTATTTGTCATGAAGCTTGCTTTGACCAAGATATAGTCAAACACAGCCCCCATTGATATACATGCCTCAACGGCTGATTATGTTTCATCTTTCGTAGTGTTGGTAGGTATGCTAACACTCCAACGTTAAACTCTTCGCCCTATTCATTATTTAATATAATAAATACAAGAAAAACAATTTAGTGTAATTAAGCTTAAGTATGCCATACATGGACTCGTTTAGCTGCAAATTTAAATTATAGATTAGCAACTTAATCGGATTACACGCATGATTGGGTTTGATATTAGCCGCCTACCTCTCTCTTACTTGTCAATGTCGATAAAAAGTATTTCGATGATAAAAAGCCAATTCGATAATCTAAATTTCGGTATAAGAAAATTATTATTTACTACCAATTTTAACATGTATAAAATAGATTGATTCGTAACATTTACATTATTGGTTACAGATTATTCTTTTATTTACGGTATTTTGTGTCAAAGATGTTGGTAAGAGTAATACGGTATTTTCTCGTTGGGGTGATTGGAAAATGTCAGGAAGTTTATGAAGAGTCTATGAATATGAATTGAAGCACTTAATTCATTGCCAATAGGGTTTGAGATTGACCAATGGGAGCTAAGTAACATGGAATTTGAGTTGATTAGTGATAATTAATCATGGTTGACCAATCTTATGGTACTAATATGGCTTGCTTTTGCATTGAAGCAGTTAAAATTGGGAGGAATCTTTGCTTCGTTAAAAAGAAGATTAGTTTGTTTATTTTTCATTCAAGGGATTGGTGGACCAAGTAATTAAGTAGATTGTTTTATTTTTAACATAACCCAATCAACTCATGGTGTTTCTGCTTTACACGCGTGCATATGCTTTAGGAGGAAGATTAATCTTTGCATCTATAGGAATAGCATTCGCAATCAAGGAATGCTATTTAGACATACAAAATTAATAATATTGATGGAATAATTAATAAATTGTATTATTTTAATAAATTAAATTATTTATATTTATATTAAATCATTTATTAATTGTTATATCAACGTGGTCAATTGAGTGTGTATGTATAGCATTGTTATTATCTTAAATACGAATTAGTTTTTTTTTTAAAATTATTGGTTGATTTATTTACTAGATTTGAATCAATTTGATTTAGAATTGTCCTTACTCTGTATTCATTGGAAATTAGGTTTTGTTATTCTGGTTAATATACGATTTGTTGCCTATTTAAGATTTGGCTTAGACTTGTAAACTATAACCCTTTAGAAACCTTTTGTAACTCTTTAGCATATAGAAATATACTGATTAGTTCTTAAAGTGCTTGCATCCCCAATGGGTGCATGGAGAGCCAGAATTCACATATTAAGAATTTCACTACATTAATTTTTCAGTTATTTATTTATTTGACATGATATAAAATCGGGCTTGATATGTCAGTTGTACTTCGTTTTTTTTTAGAGTATCAATTTGACATGGTATGAACAAACAAAAAAAACATAAAGATAGATCTTATAAGGGAAAAATAATAATTGAGCCGACCTAGATCTTTAAGATCAAATTAACCACCTAAGCGAGATAAAGCTAAATAAGAGCATAACACTACCATTTGTAACAATGTCATCGACATATAGAAGAAGAAATATGGTGTGGGAGCCATAGCAAAATATGAACAAGCGGACGTCAGCTTGGCTTCTTACAAAATGTATTGATAGAAGAAAGGTATATATTGAGGTGCCTAGACTAAGCCAGGGGAGCTTCTTTGAGACCATAAATTGCCTTATAAACACGATAGGGCGAGCAAGATCAATGAAGCTAGGGGCTGACTATTATACATTATCTAGAAGAAAACTGTGTAAAAAGGCTTTTTTGACATCAAGTTGACAAATAGATACCACCCACGAAAGACAGCAAGATTAACATTTTCGGATGGTGGTAGTTTTGGCAACATGACCGAAGGCCCCATCATAATCAATACCAGGGTGTTGATTGAAGCTCTTATAAACAAGACGAGCTTTGTAGCATTCAATGCAAGCCATCAAAGTTTTGTTTCATTTGAAAAAGGTTCTAACGACTAATCAATTGGTGGGTAGCGGGAAGAGAGCCTAGGTGGTTTTATTTTTTATTTTTTATTTCATTGCTATATGATTATACAATATAATGTTTTATATATAAATGTCTACTTTAGAAATGACTTTTTTGAATAACTCTTGAAGCTGACAGTAAGTCTCACTTTACCCCCCAATTCGAAATTTATAACACTAAATCTCCCACCACCACTGCTACCGCGTTCACGCACTCTCATCCCTTCTTATTATCCCCACGCCGAGTTTTGTGATTTTCTTGTTGAATTTTGTAATAAAAACAACCGGTCATTTGCCACGGCAATAAAATTGGGAGGAAGAACAACAAAATCAATACTAACAAGAAAAAATTCGAGCAATAAAATTAACAAGGAAGAACAGGCATCGGTTTTTTTTTTATATAAAAGATCACTCATCGGTTAAGGCATTGCGTCTTCATTCAATAAGGATTCATTTTATATGGTGGGAATCAAAGGAATGGATAATAATTGTTGTGTCATGCATAGTAATTGTTGAGATGGGTGGACTTGTCATTGGAAAAAAGGTATACTGGTCAAACAAGTCTCTCTTGGATAGTTCCTACCTCTCTTCAATGAAAAATAAAAAAGAAAACCAAAAACTAAACCCTAGTCAGCGGCCCTAACTTTGGTGGTGGAAGTCCTCTCCCTTCCTTCTTCCCTCTTCCCTCTCATCTCTAACTATCTTTTGAGATTCTCACTTCGTAACCTTCTTTCTACCTTCCTGCAACGGTCTGAATCACGAGAAAAGTGAAATTAGGTAAAAAAATGATTTTGCCCTTGAAAAAGTCAAAATGTTGACCTTGTGCTATGGATCTCATTTGAGAATTCTGAGAATACTGTTACGAAGGTCTCGAAACTCTAAGTTCATGGACAGACGGCACATCCAAATCGGAGATCGGGTGAAGTAGTTGTGGGTCAAAATAGTGAAAGGTAAAATGGTAATTTTACAATCAAGAGCAATTTGGTCTTTTAGTAAGGACCTAGAGTACCCTAAAAAGTTCTAAAATTTTCTTCCCATTTTCCTACTACCGACCTACCATATATATATATATATATATATATATATATATATCTTCATGCTGTTATGTGGAAGTGGAGAAAGGATTTGGAGTGGTCGATGGGTTCCATCGAAAGGAAGAAAAAACTTGGACCGTGAAGGAATATGAGGGAGATGAAGGAAAAGAGGCCAGAAATGAAGGAAAAGAGGTCAGAAATGAAGGAAGAAGAAGTGTGGAAAGGAGGGATCAAGGGAGAAAGGAGAATAGAGTGACATAGAGAGGGAGTAACATGTCGTTGATCAAGAAACTCGTGAGCCAAGTTTTGGCCGTGGTTCGTGGAACTTGTGAGATTGTTCCACGCCCAACCAATGATTCTAGAGTGTTGGAAGAGTCTGTAAGACTGTTAAGGGACCAAAAAGGACGAGATGTGAATGCAAAAAGGTCGATGAATGAACTTAGTGTCATGGCTGTGAAGCTTGGAAACTCGAATTGTGAATTCGAGGTAAGTTCATGTTGTTTTGATGCCATAGATCTCCTTTTGGGCTTGATTAGGTGAGGTTAGATGTTTAAAACGATGAAAACATACGTGAAAATAGTGTGTTCAAACCGGATTGGACTCGCGGGTCTAACGACCTGTTTTGTAGGAAAATGGGTCTGATGACCTAGGAAGGCGATGAACAGTGATGTGGCGCGTGAGGCCCACGCACAACCACCTTGGGTGGGGCATGGGGTACGTACCACGTCTTCTTGAAAAATAGTCATCATGAAAGCTCATCCTTTTGATATTACGAGTCCAACGGTAAAATTTTCAAGGCGATTGGACATAATCTCGGAGTAGTTTGAGATGTCCGAAGATTTAGGGCTCGTTTTAATTCATTTAAAAATCTGAAAAAATTATGGGATTCACGTGTAAGTTAATTAGGGTGGTTAGTGACCATTCAGGGTGATTTTTGGCAGGAATTGACGTTCTCGGATTACGGAAAGACGTGTGATTGGTCCGATTATGTGTAAGTTACCTGTGAGTGGACGTTTATTTTTATTAAAACATTATGCATGCATATTTAATTGTTTTGAATTTTTTTTTATGTTTTTTTAAGGTATTTGAATGATTGGAAATTTATGTGAATTTTGGTATTTAATTAATATTTTACTAAGCATTTTTTGAGATTTTTCATAAATTACGTTTTTGAATTCCGTTTCGATTGTTGTTTCAAATTGAATATGACTTATGACATGCGAAATTGTGATATTGGTTTTTTTTTTGTGGTTTTCATATGGTTTTTGGATATACTTCGATGGCACGTTCTATAGAGATTATGTTTGAGTTGTGGTTTTGGGCCTATGCCTGAGGTTCTAATTATGGTTTTGAGTTGTAATATGGATATATAGTTTCTCGGTATTTGTGATGTTAAATGTTATGATGATGTGTGATGATTATGGATAAACCCTCCTCTAGGTATGTGTTGGTTAGTACTCTCAGACGTCAAGCTGAGGGCTCTAGATCCCGAGACTGGCTTGGTGCTAACTCAACCGTAGAGCCGGGCTCTAGATACTGAGTCAGTTCTCACTCAGATATCGAGCTGGACTCCGGATCCTAAGTGAGTGTGTGAGGTCCACGCTCAGACGTTGTGCTAGGTTCCAGATCTCGAGTGGTGTTCTTACTGTTAGTGCAATGGACATGGTGATTAATGTTGTGCATCGAGGATGAGTTAGTTGTGGGTTGGTTGTGTTGATTTTTGTGCTGGTCTTGTGTTGATTGCTTTGCTGGTCTTGTGTTGATTATTGTGTGACTAAAGTGCTGGTTGTTAGGATTATTGATGTTTCTTGCATTACAGTCAGTTAACACGTTTTTCGAGGTCCATGATTATGTTCTGTTTTACTTGTGGTTTAATTGGTTTTATATGCATGCATAGTTGTAGAAAACGGAGGGTAAACTATTATGTTTCGAATTATGTTTTTAAATTATTTATTTTGTCCACTCACACGATTTTTGTGATTTTCATAACCTTTAAGAATCATTGGATGAAGTTCGGGACTGAACAAGTGGCGGAGGCATGATTAATAAGGTGAATATCCCTTGTCTAACAAGCTGAGGATAATCTTAGCACTCTGCATTTCTTGTTAGACGGAAACAGAGCACGAACGTGATTTATGAGACGTTTTCCCGGATGGGTCCTGTCACTTCCCTTCCCTCTTTATTCCTTATTCCTTCACCTTTCTTTCTTCGTAGTCATTCTCGGATCTTGTCTCTAGATCTCCTCATCCTTTTGGTGAGGCAGTGTCTAGAATGTTGACTGTTGCAAGAATTCATTTTGACGAGATTTTGGACATTATGGTGATGGCTTCGACTTATGGTAATTCCATCTCTTTCTTGCGGATGAGGCTGAGGTTGCGGCTACAGGGTTAGTAATTTCCTTTATTGCTTGCGGTGACACTTCTCATGCTTGCGGCTTCGGCTTCTGATGCTACTTCTACGGCTATGTCTTGCGGCTGCGACTCCACTTTTGGCTTGACTTTCCTTTGGCTTCCAGCTGTGACTCTACTTCAAGCTCGGTTTGAGGCCACTTTTGCGGCTACAGCTCCGCTTGCCGAGTTTGGGCTTGGATTCTACACTAGATCTGGTCACTATTGTGATTTTTTGGTTTATTTAAATTGGTTACAGGCTACAACCATGGGCTACTATTGTATCTTATTTAGGGTTAAAAAAATTTTTACCTTAATTATCTCTAGTTTGTTAAAAAATTGTTATAATTCTGAATATACCTATAGTAGCTCTTACTTTGTCCAAAGGTGTGTTTTCATTGATTACTGTTTATTTGTGGGTGACTACTTAGTTGAGTTTCCTGTTTTCTCCCTGAGGTTTTCCTCTTGTAAACATGTGATTTAGCATGAAGGGTAAATATCAGCATCAAAAAGGTGCAATTGTAGTCGGTTTAATTTGAAAGTTCAACGAATGACTAGAAACTAGAAATTATAAATTATGTCTTTAAGGAGTTTTTATTACATTCAATTGTTGACATGTCTTATAAGTTGATAGCCCGTAGTTTAAAAAGAAGAAAAAATCCTAGGAAACTCGCATTTGTAAATCATACGTTAATATAAATAGGACCTGTTGATGCAGAAATCGTCCGGTTCTGTGAAATTCCTTCTCGATCCCTACACACAATAACGAAAATGAAACGGGGTTAAGGTTGATCCCGGGGGGTGGTTGAATCGAAAACGCTCCGATGCTTAAGTCAGTTTTCTGAGAGAGAATAATCTGACAGAGTGTTTGCAGAAGTTTTTTTATTACCTTTAGAAGTGAGATGAGGTCTTCTATTTATAGTGAAGTCTTGAAAGTCACCGGAGCGTCTGATTGGTTGAAAGAGAAAGTATTAAATAAGTGATTGTACGGAGTGTAATCACTTATTTATTAATGAATAAATAATTCGCTGGGAAGTTATTTATTATCGGTATTGATCTGATTAATTAATATATTTAGCTGGTAAATAAATTGAATTAATACGGAGAGCGTAACATGTCGATGTCAATATTATCAAGGGTAATATTGGCATTATGGGAATTGTTGGTCACGTGGCAGCTCCAGAATATTCCGGTAATTTATGGTTCCACAAATGCCCCCACATCGCTAAGGAATTCGAGGAATCTTAAGAGATGTAATTTTCTTGTGGTCCCAGTAAACTACGTTTTAATATTTTTATATGGAAATATGACTCTTCTTTCCCAGATGTAGTTGGAGATTGACAATGATCTTGTCCCAATGGGCTTGCAATCCTGTTTTAAGTTGGCTTTGCGAGCCCAATTCACTACTAGAGTTTGCTTAATTTTCTTTATTTAAATGAGAGTATGTGACTCTGATTTTTATAAAGCAAAACAAACCCTAATATTACTTTATTGCTGAAGGAGGCTGACGTCTGAAATGAATTTGGCAGGGGAAGGATTTGCGTCTCTGTTGGGGAGGTTATTAATTTATCTCTTTCTCTTTACGTTCTCTTGATTTTTGCAGACGCTTTCATATCAAATTTCGAAAGGGGAAATAGTAGTTGGTGCAACTACTATGTTGGATGTCTGCGTGGGGAGAGAGAAAGAGTTGCTCGACTGTCTTCTTGGTGGAGTTCGGCGGGCAAGAGGGCTGCTGCAGAGGTAGGGCAAGGCCCACGCGTTGGGAAATGGGAGCTAGGCGCGTCAGTGATTGGCAGTAGATGTCTGCAGCTGCAAGTAGGGCAGATGTCAGTGCACATCCGGAGGTTACCTTGGCGCGTTTGCACGACGCGCGCTGGCTCAAATTTGATGGCTTAGGCGGGACCACTTGACAGGGACCGTCAGGCACGTGTAGTGGCTTGTCGGCTCGGTGGAGGTGGCTCGGACACCACAGCTACACCTCGGCGGCTCCATTTTTGTCCTTATTTCAGTAGCTTTTTTTTTTATAGCTGCTTTTTTTTTTGGTTCAAAATATGTAAGTAAGTATGTATTAATTAACAAAATACATACTTACCTTTCCTGTTTTTGTACATATATGTAAGTAAATATATACTAAAATATAAAGTATATATTTACCTTTTTCGTTATAGGTAATAGATATATATATATATATATATGTGTGTATATATATTTATTTTTGAAACTGACCAACTTTGTTCCCTTTTTAGCTATGCTGCTCTTAGATGTTCCAAAGGTTCGAAGTTCTCGATCGCAGCGATCTCAAGGATGTCAAGCGGGAAGCAAGAAGTGAAGTCAATGAAGCTGCACTTGTGGGAACGAGGAGGCTCACATAGCGGGCGTCCATTCGTCGGGGAGCAGAACAAGCTACTCGACCTTGACGAGTTTGAGAAGTGGAAGAGTCTCCATGAACATGCTTTCCCTGAAGGCGTGGTTGTTGCGCTTGGCGACGCGTGTGGAGCTACGAAGGCCCCGATGAGAGCTGTTTCCAGAAGCAAGAATGTGAAGCTTCTCTGGTGGATCCAATTTCACCCTCTGATCATCAAATGGAGTTTCAAGTTTCCGTTTTCGAAGCTATTCACCAAGATCATCTGCCAGATGGGGTGTTGCCCTTCCTAGCTGCACGTCGACACTTACCGCCACATCATGTGCTTTGAGAAGCTGAATGAGCTCTACAACTTGGAGCTTACTGAGGATGAGTTCTAGCATTGCTACTCAGTGGATCACAAACCAATCCCCGGCACGCGGAGTACACATGTGGTCCCAAAGGTTGAGCTTTTCGTGGGCACGTTGTTTGATGATGAATTGTATCGAACTTCATGCAATGAAGTTGGTGGCGATTGGGATCGTAATTGCATCAATGGTCTGAATATTGCTTCGCGATACCGTGGTCCATCTGACTTGTACACCATCACCAAGTTCCATGCTGACACCAAGAAGGTTGATTGAGTTTTCATGGTTCCTGCGCAGTTTCATGAGATGAGCTGGTTACTTAATCCTCGCAGATGCATGGCTGGTGAGCGTGCTCCCGCAGACTTGATCAGAAGCTGGTTTATTGCACCCAGGCATAGGAAGCAAGGAGTCCAGTCAGTGTGCACGAGTCAAGACGAGTTGGGCGCCCTTCTAGAGAAGATGCTCAACCAGCCCGTGCCCCCAAGCGGCACTTCCCAGACCGTGTCTTGTCCATCGAGCCCGGCGGGATCATCGAGCAAGCGCAAGTCTTCAGGCGAGCCTCAGAGAAATCCGGTGAAGAGTTCAGTCTGGTCCCCGAAGAAGCTGAAAATTGTTCACGCTCCTTCCATAATTCGGGTGGTGCCCCCTGCCCGGGTGTCGGCTACATGTTCCTCTTTGAAAAGACTGACTTCAGATCCCTCGAAGAGAACCTGCGGTAAGGTCCTGGGCACTGATCATGGAGGAGTCAGAGTTACTTTCGCGAAGGCAGGGAGTTCTCAAGTCCGCGAAGGCGAGATGCCCTCGAAATGCGACAAGGGTGGATTAGCGCAGGAAGTTCATGACAAGGTCGCCAAAGAGCTCGAAATTGTAAAGGCGGGGGCTCGTAAGCTTGCCGGTATACTGCGCCTCAGGGCCAATATCCAAGCTAAACTCAAAAAACTCAAGTTCGAGCACACCGTACTTCAAGAATCTCACACTCAAATTCAACGAAAAAATTAAGATTTGGAGAAAGGGTTGGGTTTGCTAGAAGCCAATTTGGATGAATTGAGGAGCTTACAAGATGAGAAGTTTTTGGCGGAGAGTGAGCGAGATGTCGCTCTTGACGAATCTGATCTGCTGCGCGGCTCTCTTCAAGACTCTCGGGAGAAGATTGGGCTCCTGGAGGCTGAGGTAGTGCGAGCTCGTGCTGAGATTGAATGTTTGAAATCTTAGCCGTACTCGCATTCTTGTGCTCCCCGAGCCTCGCGTCACAATGTAGAGGAGCTCAAAAATTTTGTGGAGGATTTGAAGCTGAAGCTGTTCGTGGCAGGTTGCGGTGAGCCCGAGATGGAGGCACGCCTTGCTCATGAATACATCGAAGGGTATCTTGATTATCAGAACAACATGTCCCCTAAGTACGCGATTCAGGAGGGAGACATTAAAGATGCGTCCCGGCGGGCTGCAAACTTAGAGCAAGAAGCGCAACATGGAGAAACGATCCCACCTGAGGTGCCAGGTACTGTGCCGCTGGGTTTCCCAGAGCAGTTTGGTGATGACCCTATTCCCGACATTGGCAACTCGTTCTACGATGGGATTCCTAAGCTATCCAGCAAGGACTGGGCCCATTTTACACATTCAATGGGTACAGAAGAAGTGATTTCGAACTTTCCTTAGGCTTGTAGTGGGGCTTCTCCATTTTTATGTGTTTTATCAAACAAGCTGTTGAGCAGTCGACTTGTGACTCACCAACCTTTTTTTTTGTTTTAGTTCAAGTGGTTGAGCAATCAGTATGTGATTTGCCTACCCAGATTTCTCAACATTATCAATATAAAGTCTTCCTTTATTTTCCTTCAATCTTCGTAGAATCTTTACCTTTATAGGCTTTGACAGGACCCGCCCTGACCCCACAGGGACCACAAGGGGACGTGCCCTACTCCCGTCTGACACCCAATAATTTATACCAATTTTAACCTCAAACATCAAATGTATAAATAACCAAATTTAAGTCATACATCAAATCCGAATTAAACAGATGTCAGACAAGGGATGAAATCCAAAATTACAAGTTGCGAGCACGACTCTAACATAAACCTGCGGGTAAACCACCTAGCAGGGGTTCAGGTACGCAGAAGTAGATCTATGCCTCAGCCTCAGGTTCCTCCTCTACCTCAGTATCATGACCTGAAGGGGTTACCAAAACATTAAGGGTGAGTGGACCGAAACTCAAGTTTATAAAATCATTTGATAAGTAAAACATATAATTTACCCCTTCCGTTTTCCAAACATGCATGCATCATCATTTAAAACCATAAATCATATAACATGAATCATAAGGCATGTAATAAAACCATAAGTATAATTTTAGCCACTGCACTATACACTCCAATCCGACATCCCTGATGTCTGACGTCTCAGACGTCCAATAAGGTCACAATCACAAGGCTACGCGTGCCACTCGGGTCTCAATTCCGAGTTCAATCCCCGAACCCCGTTCGGGTACAGCATCCCCGATGCTTAGCGTCATAGACGCTGGACGTTCTAGACGTCCGTGACCTCTCCGGGGTACCTCATCCGGAGGAGACAATATCATATGGATGAATCTATACAGTGCAGTACCAAATACATTTTATTGATATCCACATGCAAAGCATATATTTACATAGATAAAATCCGAACCAATCATTAAGTTTCATCAGACGGGTCTCAAGCCCAAATACCGTGAAACGTGCCATAACCATAATTTTCGTATCATCAAAACCATTATTTGTTTTTAGCATGTGAATATGTGTAATAAACCAGAAAACATTTATGCACGCAAGGGTTTAAGAAAACGGCCCACTCACAGTACAATCCCGCTGAAAACCGAACGTATACCCTCGTTCTGGTACAATTATACAATCCCTGTCATAGCCAAAGTATACGTAAAGGTCAATACAAACCCCTAACATTTAACCATGAAACCCTAGACCGAAACCGGTCCGAAAAAGCCGCCCGGACACGCTTCCCAAGGCCATAAACCTCATTTTGACCAACTTAATGATCTCCGATAAACCCGAAACCACCGCCATTGGATCCGGATCGTCGAAACCTAAAGAATGGTGGTGGTCCCACCAAAATTACTGTTCACACACGCCCCCACGTGCCGGTCAACGCGTCGGTTAACGCAGGAACAGTCCTTGCTGACGTCATCTGACAGCTGTCAGGTCTTACATGTCAGACTCTGACAGGTGCCACGTGTCAACACCCGATTGGTCCACCTCACTGATCTGTCAGGCCACGTGTCAGATCTGACATGTGCCACGTGTCAGCACGGCACTGGTCCACGTCACTGACATGTCAGTGACACGTGGCGGTCCCTGACTGGGCCACGTCACTGACATGTCAGTGCTGACTGTGCACTGACATGTGACACGTGTCGGCTCACGGTTGGTCCACGTCACCTGACAGTCTGACAGGATGCCACATCATCACCTCTGTCCTCAGGCGGGTTGACCCGTATTTCTGCAACCAGGGTCGATTAGACCCGCGATCATGACCCGGTCACCATTCCTTCAATTCTCAACCATTTCAGTCCTAGTTTGTTCCTAGATGTTCGTCTCAATCCCAGGAAGGGTTCTATGGAATCAAAATCGATAAACACAGATAGGATCGAAGACTTACCTCGATGAACAGACCCGGTTCCCGTCGCCGTTTGTACTCCGTTCAGGCTACCTCTGGTCACGCAATTGATCCCAATAGGTTCCTAACAGTTCCTAGAGTTGATTAGGGTAAATAGAAACCAAAACTAAACGTTGGAATTCAAGTTACCAAATCCTGGGTTTTTGAAACCGTTTCGGGTTTTAAAGCCGGCTCACCTCGCCGCCGTCTGCCGCCGTCCACCGCCGTGCCTCCGTCCTTCCCCGTGAGTCCAGCAACACACAGACACAGAGACAGGGTGTAGTGCGGGTGTGATGGATGAAATGGGCAGTGTGTGGGTTCGGGTGAGAAATATATAGAAGTGGAGGGAATCTGATCAAATGGAACGGATGGTCCAGATTTGATCTCAAGGATGAGATCAAAGGCTGAGATCAGATCTGGGGGTTTCAGATCAATGGCTGGAATTAAAAGTTGGTTTTAATGGTATTTAAACCCATAGTGGATCTGATCCAATCTAGCCAATGGGTGAGTGACACTTGTCACTCACCAGGTGTCCTCCAATCAGAAATTCAGAATAAAATATTCGACACGAAAATCGAGACACGAATCTCCCGATTTCACGTTTCTGACCATAACTTCCTCGTACGAAGTCCGATTTCGGCGTGCCGCCTTTCTACGAACTCAGGACGTCGAGACCTACCTAACGGTCCTTAAGTCGCGTGAAAATTAGTTGTCAAACGAAAAGTCAACATTTTCGCCCCTAACGTCCAAATTACGGTAAAGCCCCTGAACTTCCGATAGTCGTAACTTTTTCCCTGATCGTCCGAATTGGACGTGCCACCTGTCTATGAACTCGTGACATCCCGAACTACGTCACGGTCATAGGTCAAAGTCCATTTAACCCACCAATCAAAAAGTCAACAATTTGGCCACATCAATCACAAGGGTAAAAGCGTCAATTCACACATTAAATTACAATATTAAAATTCTCAAATTTCCGGGGTGTTACAGGCTTTCTTTGAGATGTAGAAATTTGAGAGATGTTGAATATTTGAGTTTTGTTGAATTAAGTGCAACTTAGGCTCATGTGTTGTTCCGCGAGGGTGACCTTTGTGTATAGAAATGCTCGTCGGGAACTTGACATAACTCGGAATTGAGTGAGATTGATAAGGTTGGAAAGTTAAGTTCCATACCTTTCTACTGCCACCATGTTCGTTCCAAGATGATCCGAATTGAGCTTTGTAGGATCAGTCGAATCTTGAGCTCGTGCGCTGGTACGTACAATTGACCTTTGTGTACAAAAACGTTCGCTGGAAACTCGTCTCAACTCAGAATTGTGTGAGACCAATGTCGTTGGAAGGCTGACTTCCATATATTTCTAAATCCGTCGACCTAACGTCAGGGTGATGAAAATTCCGTAGTCTAGGACTGAAGGAATCTCGTACTCATGCCCTGGCACGTGCAGTTGACCTTCGTGTACAAAAACGTTCGCTGGGAACTCGTCTCAACTCGGAATTGTGTGAGACCAACGGAGTTGGAAAGATGACTTCCATATATTTCTAAATCCGTTGACCTCACGTCAAGGTGAGTAAAATTGAGCGACCTATGATCAAATGAATCCAGTAGACGTGCGCTGAAATGCAGAATTGGACTTCGCATATTAAAACATCTGCACATTGTTTGTCGTGGCCTAATGGTTGCTCCTCTTGGTGGGGTTGGAGGTGTTTTTTTAGTAGCTTTCCGAACCCACCAAATCTAGATTGTGGATGGTTTCATGTGCTTTTCCGAGGCGGGCCTTGGGCCTTTCGCATGACGAAGACTTGAGTATTTTGAGTGACGAAGATTTGAGCGCTTCGCGTGGCGATGGCTTGACGTGCTTTCCATGGCAAAGGCTTGGCGTGCTTCGCATGACGAAGACTTGAGTCCTTCGAGTGATGAAGACTTGAGTGCTTCGCGTGGCGAAGGCTTGATATGCTTTGCATGGAAAAGGTTTGGCGTGCTTCGAGTGACGAAGACTTGAGCGCTTCGCGTGGCGAAGGCTTGATGTGCTTTGCATGGCAAAGGCTTGGCGTGCTTCGCATGACTAAGACTTGAGTGCTTCAAGTTACGAAGACTTGAGTGTTTCGTGTGGCGAAGGCTTGATGTGCTTTGCATGGCAAAGGCTTGATTGCTTGGCATGGAGAAGACTTGATGTGCTTTGCGTGGCAAATGCATGATGTGCTTCGCTTGGCGAAGGCTTGACGTGCTTTGCATGGCAAAGGCTTGGCGTGCTTCGCATGACGAAGACTTGAGTGCTTCGAGTGATGAAGACTTGAGTGTTTCGCATGACGAAGGGTTGATGTGCTTTGCACGGAAAACGTTTGGCGTACTTTGATTGACGAAGACTTGAGTGCTTCGAGTGACGAAGACTTGAGTGATTCGAGTGACGAAGACTTGAGTGCTTTGAGTGACGAAGACTTGAGTGCTTCGCGTGGCGAACGCTTGATGTGATTTTCACGGCAAAGGCTTGGCGTGCTTCGCATGACGAAGACTTGAGTGCTTCAAGTGACGAAGACTTGAGTGTTTCGCGTGGTGAAGGCTTGATGTGCTTTGCATGGCAAAGGCTTGACGTGCTTCGTATGACGAAGACTTGAGTGCTTCGTATGACGAAGACTTGAGTGCTTCAAGTGACGAAGACTTGAGTGTTTCGAGTGGCGAAGGCTTGATGTGATTTGCATGGCAAAGGCTTGATTGCTTGGCATGGCGAAGACTTGATGTGCTTTGCGTGGAAAAGGCATGATGTGCTTCGCTTGGCGAAGGCTTGACATGCTTTGCATGGCAAAGGCTTGGCGTGCTTCGCATGACGAAGACTTGAGTGCTTCGAGTGATGAAGACTTGAGTGCTTCGCGTGACGAAGTCTTGATGTGCTTTGCATGGCAAAAGCTTGGCGTACTTCGATTGACGAAGACTTGAGTGCTTCGAGTGATAAAGACTTGAGTGATTCGAGTGACGAAGACTTGAGTGCTTTGAGTGACGAAGACTTGAGTGCTTCGCGTGGCGAGCGCTTGATGTGATTTTCACGGTAAAGGCTTGGCGTGCTTCGCATGACGAAGACTTGAGTGCTTCAAGTGACGAAGACTTGAGTATTTCGCGTGGCGAAGGCTTGATGTGCTTTGCATGGCAAAGGCTTGACGTGCTTCGCATGACGAAGACTTGAGTGCTTCAAGTGACGAAGTCTTGAGTGTTTCGCGTGGCGAAGGCTTGGTGTCCTTTGCATGGTAAAGGGTTGATTGCTTCACGTGGCGAAGACTTGAAGTGCTTTGTGTGGCAAAGGCATGATGTACTTCGCTTGGCGAAGGCTTGACGTGCTTTGCATGGCAAAGGCTTGGCGTGCTTCGCATGACGAAGACTTGAGTGCTTCGAGTGACGAAGACTTGAGTGCTTCGCGTGACGAAGGCTTGATATGCTTTGCATGGCAAAGGCTTGGTGTGCTTCAAGTGACGAAGGCTTGAGTACTTCGAGTGAAGAAAACTTGAGTGCTTCGCGTGGTGAACGCTTTATGTGCTTTGCATGGCAAAGGCTTGGCGTGCTTCGCATGACGAAGACTTGAGTGCTTCAAGTGACGAAGACTTGAGTGTTTCGCGTGGCGAAGGCTTGATATGCTTGCATGACAAAGGCTTGACGTGCTTCGCATGACGAAGACTTGAGAGCTTCAAGTGACTACGACTTGAGTGCTTCAAGTGACGAAGACTTGAGTGTTTTGCGTGGCGAAGGTTTGATGTGCTTTGTATGGAAAAATCTTGATTGTTTCGCGTGGCGAAGGCTTGATGTGCTTTGTGTGGCAAAGGCATGATGTGCTTCGCTTGGCGAAGGCTTGGCGTGCTTTGCATGGCAAAGGCTTGGCGTGCTTCGCATGACGAAGACTTATGTGCTTCGAGTGACAAAGACTTGAGTGCTTCGCGTGACGAAGGCTTGATGTGCTTTGCATGGCAAAGGCTTGTACATCAAGGCTTGGCGTGCTTCGCATAACGAAGACTTGAATGCTTCAAGTGACGAAGGCTTGAGTGTTTCACATGGCGAATGCCTGATGTGCTTTACATGGAAAAGGCTTGATTGCTTGGCATGGCAAAGGCTTGATGTGATTTTAGTGGCAAAGGCATGATGTGCTTCGCTTGAAGAAGGCTTGACGTGATTTGCATGGCAAAGGCTTGGCGTTCTTCGCATGACAAAGACTTGAGTGCTTCGAGTGACGAAGATTTGAGTGCTTCGCTGACAGGACCCATCCCAATCCCCCTGGGATTACCGTGGAATGTGCCCTGCTCCCGTCCAACAAGGAGTGTCAGACAAGGGATACCCAAGAGCCACTGCCCAACCGGGGCATCCAGAGTGCGCAAGGACCGATGGAGGAGGTGTGCAATGTCCCAGTCTCTGCTGCAATCGCATCCGTAATCAACCTGAAGGGCATTAAAACCAAAAGCTGTGAGTGGACAAAAACCAATAAGTTTACCAAATACATTTATAAGACATTTATGCTCTCCAATAAAAACGTATGCATGCCACGAAAACCAGTAACCAAAACGTTTGCTCAGCCGAGCCATTATGGCCTTTGCCCAAAAGCCGTTAACCAAAAACCAAGTGTGGGAACTCAGCCCAAAACAGTGGAATACCATAACCATACATATTAAAACCATGTGGGCCACCGCCCAAAGCCATAAACATAAATCCATAAATCCAAAACCATTTAGGGTCCCTGACCCGACATACCATTTCATAACCAATAATCCATTTTTACCACATAACACATATCCAACCGAAAAGCCATTTCATAGATCCATTAATCCATATTTTACCATTACCATCACCAGCATCCCTGATGCTTAGCGTCCCAGACGCTTGACGTCCCTGACGTCATATCTCACGGTTTCGTAAGCTACGCGTGCTGCCCGGGGTCTCTCCGGGTCCATATATCTGACATCCCTGATGTCTGACGTCCCTGACGTCAATCATAGAAATACTGCTCCTGAGTCATCATACGGTCCGGCTGCTCCGTATAATGACCCCTCGCAGGCAATGCACCGTGACTTCCCCAGTGTCCCAGACATCTGGAGGAGACCATCATATATCCTTGTATCCAGATGGTATATGGAAAAACAGTTTTATTAAATCCTTTTATCACATCATTACCATTGGGCCCTGCCCGAAATTTCCATAAAACCATGTAATTCCATTTAGGGTCCCTGACCCAAAATCACAATTATTAAACATAGGGTCCCTGACCCGAAATCACAATTATTAAACATTGGGTCCCTGACCCGAAATCACACTTATAATCCAACTGGGCCTCATGCCCGATTTTATGAACCACTGGGCCCATGGCCCGATTTGTAAACCAACTGGGCCCCTGGCCCGATAACATAACTCAAATGGGTCTCAGCCCGATTTCATACCAACTGGGCCCCTGGCCCGATTTCATTAACCAACTGGGCCCCTGGCCCGATTCTCAAATGGACTCCAAGTCCGAAATTTCCAAAACAAGTGGGCCTCAAGCCCGAGTTCATATTTCCAATTTCAAAACCATTTCATCATATTATATCCAAGTCATAAATAGGGAAAATCCATGTAAAACCGGAAAACCTCGATTTACGTGCAAGCACGTAAATCGCCTCGAAATACGTGAAACCGTACAATTTACCAACAACCAAATCAACATCATACAATCACAACCATAATCCATATAAAACATTTAAGCATGCATAGAATTTATAAAACCAAAGTCCACTCACAGACCGTTTTAACGGTATGCCTCGATACGCGTGCCACCGGCCCTGCCGGACCTCACCACTATCACCGGGACTCCCAATCCTGTCCAAATCACATTAGAGGGTCACTAACCTCATCATTAACATCCTATCAAAGTCCTGTAATTTTCCCGAAGTTTTACTTATTTTTAAACTTAATTTAAAACCTTCGGGCATCCCGAACAATATCGAGACGGTGTCCGATCGACACGAAACCAATCCCAAAACGTCTGTTACATCGAATAGATTAAAATTCATGTTGACCTCACCTTGAGATTCGTTCCCACGCGCCGTCACGCGCCACCGTGAGTGGCTTCGCATGAAATCCACGCGCCTGCTACAGTGCATCGTCCTAACCCGTATGTCTGGTAAACGGGTCCAAACTGCCCGCGACACGACCCGGTTCGTATTCTGTCAATTCGATCCTAATTCCTTCAATTGATCAATCAGTTAGTTTCGTTTTAAGTCCAATTACAGGTCTGTAAACTCAATTACACAAATCCTTACCCAGATTCCATCGATTCCACGATGAACACGAAGAACACTCCGGTCACTGTTCAATCATGGAATTCCCTCAATGGCTGCAGGTTTCATCTAATTGATGATCCCAGAAGCATCAACGGACCCTGAGGAACAATTCCCCCACATCAATTGCATCAATCCTGTGCTCAATCGTCACGACTCAAGCTCGAACACCGTCACTGTTCAACCATGGAGTTCTGTCAACCACAGCCGTTTTCTTTCAATTGATGAACCCAGAAGCGTCGTGGGATCATGAGAAGTAGTTTCCCCACCTCAATTTCGTCTACCGAAGCCTCCAACTTCACGACTCGAGCTCGATTTTCCTTCTCTGTCACCAAGTGTGATCAGAGCCAAAACAGCACCAATTCCCTTCGTTCTTTCGACGATTCTGATCGTTGTGATCCCAGGAAGCTGAAGGTAATCTCCAATTCGATCCTCACGGCCTAATTCTTCCATTTCGAATTTTCCCCCCAATTTTCCCGAAATCCAAAATCCAAAATTCAACACACACTCAATCCCTCGTGTTTCCCTTGGTATCCCAATCCATTAGTCTCTCATTTTCTCTCAAGAACAGCAGAAGAAGGGAGCCAAATCTCCCCAATCTGATTCCCCCAATTTTGTGCACGGTTTGAAGACAAAGAGGATTAATTTAGGGGAAATGGTGGATTAGATGATGATGATGTAGTAATGATGATGTTTGGAGGGAAACATGGAGCTGGAAATAAGGGATGGGTGACACTTGTCACTCATCCGGATGTGCACAGTCAACGGTCACTATTCATTATTATATTATTATTTTAATCCGAGCCTCGGTTCGTAAATTCGTTTCCTTGACCATAACTTCGTCGTCGAATCTCCGATTTCGGCATGCCGCCTGCCATTGGATTCGTATCGACGATACCTACATAACGGTCCTTGGCCCTCGTCCATCGGACCTCCCGGTCAAAAAGTCAACATTTGGCCCCTAATATGCCAAATTACCAAAATACCCCTCAACTTCCGAACCTCATAACTTTCTCTACGAATGTCGGAATCGAACGTGCCACCTGTCTATGAACTCGTGACGTCCCGAACTACGTCACGGTCATCGGTCAAAGTCCATTTGACCGCCCGATCAAAAAGTCAACATTTTGCCCACGACCAAGAGCAAAACGGTCATTTTGCACAATTTGTTCGATTCCGCCCTACTAAGCACCGTGCAACCTCACTAAACGAGATTAGTGACTAATCTAAATCCCGGAATTCGGGACGGGTCGTTACAATCTTCCCTCCTTAATAAATTTCGTCCTCGAAATTCCAACCGCTCTAATCTCAACGTACTTCCTTCCTTAATTGGTTTCGCTCTCGAAACTCGACTACCCTGATTCCACAAACACCCCGTGGAAAGTGGAATCGACCACGCAACACGTGTACACCCGTACACCAACTAACCAGACAAAACTTGTCTACACCCAAACGTACCAGTAGTACTCAAAACGCAACGACTACATTCGACCCCGTCGAATGACTGAAACTACTTGTTTCGAATTTTGACACCACTTGTCAAATCAACCCTCTCGTTGACGCAACAACTCGACGGTTCCTTTCCCACTCCCACTAGGAGTCAGCTGACCCCACTCAACAATCTATGTTGACACATCCTGACAAACTATCACCACACAGTTGTTGTCAGTCGAAAACTGACACTAGACTCACTCGTGGCCACACAAGCCACCAACTTACTTGACTTAAATACATCCTTACCGACATTTTCACCCGACTCGTGTGTAATTAAACACATCGGAAATACCATGACCCATTGCATAGTAATGTCTGGCCCACAACTAATCCAATGGTATCGGAACCAATCCGGCTACCAACACACTCACCGACAACCTCGGGTAAGACCCATCGACTAGACTACAACCACCTAGGTCGTAGCCAATACGTTCCAATAATGGAGTACATTTGCCCAATCCAGCATGAGACAAAATGAAACTCCACCCATCATCTATTTCTAATTCCAAATCCAAATCCGCAATTTCGTAAGAAATCCCGGATCCAAACCCAGACATCACATTTTTAATTCATTTCCAAATCAAAATCCGAAATCATTATTCCGTAAGCTAGCATTTGGAATAATCATTCCGTACCCAAATCCAGAAATATACTTTCAAGTTTCAAAATCGAATCCTGAATCGTCATCCAGAAATTCGATTCCAAATCCCGAAATCTCGTTCACATTTACCAAGACACACCAAAACCGAACCTATCGGTTACCCGTTTGATACCTCCAATTAACTTTATAGGGAAGCCAATCCAACCTCCACACGTCTAAGGTTGACAAAATTCAACTACCTTGAAAACCTACTCACCCGAGTAGAATACCCTACGGCCCCACTTCGAAAAGAAGTTCAACCCCGCCGTTTACGACTCACACCCCCAAGTTCGTATCGATCCTTGTCATTCCACCTAGGAAAAACCAAGGATGATAAAAAAATGATGACGCCAATACTCATCCTACGTGGATGCAACAAAACTCACTGCACTCACAACATCCTCTGCCACCAAGCAGAAAATGAGAAATCTCGTTTACCTAATTTTGAATACGCAACTACCCCTGATGACCCCACAACACACATGGGCTCACCAACCAATACACGCTCAACGTACTGGTAACTACAGTCAATGTCTGCCAGGGCAGAAAGCAAGAAGTCAACCCCAATGACTTCGGAATACCAATCACCAAAAACGAGCACCACTCTCGTTCCCTAATCACAACTCTCCTCGACACTAAGGTTCCAACCATGTTGGAAACAGACATGCTCCCAACAAGACGTCAAGTCTAACCACTAGACTTCCTACCTCCTCAACTCACTTGGACAACCACGTGTCCACAATCGATCCGTTATTATCCCGTTCGCACATCCCAACCTTTACAGGTTCAACACTCGGTTTTCCAAGTTCTCAATTATACCTTTTTAATCCACTCCTTACTGGTTATCTCACCACCATTGGGACTTATCCCAAAACATTACAATCTTAACTGGATCCCATCCAGTCCATCACTCAACCATTACCTAATCTCAGAGACCGAACATATGTTCATCATGACGGAGTCACACCCCAACTGTGGCTCATCGTCAACACCATCACCGACACTAGCACCAGCGCTAGTACCATCACCAACACACTATCAACAACACTACTATCAGCACACAGGCATCCATACTAGCATCAGCACAAAAGTACCAACCCACAAACATTCATACTTGCACACCGTGTGCAAATACGACAACCCTGGATCTCCGTTCATACCGAACGACGATCCCGTACCTCACGACTATGGGTACCACTATTCTGACAATCCACATCAGGAAAATGAACGTTCCCTGAACGTCCCCTGATCCCCAAGTATTATAACCACACCAATTACCCTCGATAGCCAGTCATCTCCATATGACTACCGACTAACTGTCATTGCTATCGTGATCCGCATCCACACATCACACCAATACCCGATCCAACACGGGATTCCATAATTTATCTCAGAACCGTATCCGTAAATCGAATCCCATAGTTCTGCCAAGACTCACCAGAGCCATCCACATGGTCATCCATGACCTCAGCCGTTCGTCGCAGCACAAGTTCTCATCCACTAGCCACAATTAAGGTTTACCTTTTTTAATACTAGGGTTCCACAATCACACCCTATGGTTCAACCGACCCAAACAGCTTTCCGTAATATAAAATCCACAACCTGACCGACCCCGCGGTCTAGACATCGAATAGACGTCAAACCCAATCCTACCATCCCATCAACGTGGGTTCCACCACTAGGTCATCGGCCAACTCCGATGAATCAACATCCCTCACACTAGAAACCACCACAAGGGTTCACATTTTTAAACCATTACTCACATGAGGTTCCCCGAACCTGGCTGCACCTAGCAGCACAACAATCCAATATCACATGGCCAAACCGACGGTCCCACAATACCAGTTCATCACAATCAACCCCACTTGGGTCGAATCACATTATCGCACGGCGTATCGGGCCAATCACACTCCATCCACTATCCAAACCCAAAAACTATCTATCAGGTTGATAACGAATTGCAGCCCAAAGAGACATCACACCCTCGACCTGCGCGCACAAAAGAGCAACCGTGCTCTGATACCAAGTTGACAGGACCCATCCCAATCCCCCTGGGATTACCGTGGAATGTGCCCTGCTCCCGTCCAACAAGGAGTGTCAGACAAGGGATACCCAAGAGCCACTGCCCAACCGGGGCATCCAGAGTGCGCAAGGACCGATGGAGGAGGTGTGCAATGTCCCAGTCTCTGCTGCAATCGCATCCGTAATCAACCTGAAGGGCATTAAAACCAAAAGCTGTGAGTGGACAAAAACCAATAAGTTTACCAAATACATTTATAAGACATTTATGCCCTCCAATAAAAACGTATGCATGCCACGAAAACCAGTAACCAAAACGTTTGCTCAACCGAGCCATTAGGGCCTTAGCCCAAAAGCCGTTAACCAAAAACCAAGTGTGGGAACTCAGCCCAAAATAGTGGAATACCATAACCATACATATTAAAACCATGTGGGCCACCACCCAAAGCCATAAACATAAATCCATAAATCCAAAACCATTTAGGGTCCCTGACCCGACATACCATTTCATAACCAATAATCCATTTTTACTACATAACATATATCCAACCGAAAAGCCATTTCATAGATCCATTAATTCATATTTTACCATTACCATCACCAGCATCCCTGATGCTTAGCGTCCCAGACGCTTGACGTCCCTGACGTCATATCTCACGGTTTCGTAAGCTACGCGTGCTGCCCGGGGTCTCTCCGGGTCCATATATCTGACATCCCTGATGTCTGACGTCCCTGGCGTCAATCATAGCAATCCTGCTCCTGAGTCATCATACGGTCCGGCTGCTCCGTATAATGACCCCTCGCAGGCAATGCACCGTGACTTCCCCAGTGTCCCAGACATCTGGAGGAGACCATCATATATCCTTGTATCCAGATGGTATATGGAAAAACAGTTTTATTAAATCCTTTTATCACATCATTACCATTGGGCCCTGCCCGAAATTTCCATAAAACCATGTAATTCCATTTAGGGTCCCTGACCCAAAATCACAATTATTAAACATAGGGTCCCTGACCCGAAATCACAATTATTAAACATAGGGTCCCTGACTCGAAATCACACTTATAATCCAACTGGGCCTCATGCCCGATTTTATGAACCACTGGGCCCATGGCCCGATTTGTAAACCAACTGGGCCCCTGGCCCGATAACATAACTCAAATGGGTCTCAGCCCGATTTCATACCAACTGGGCCCCTGGCCCGATTTCATTAACCAATTGGGCCCTTGGCCCGATTCTCAAATGGACTCCAAGTCCGAAATTTCCAAAACAAGTGGGCCTCAAGCCCGAGTTCATATTTCCAATTTCAAAACCATTTCATCATAATATATCCAAGTCATAAATAGGGAAAATCCATACAAAACCGGAAAACCTCGATTTACGTGCAAGCACGTAAATCGCCTCGAAATACGTGAAACCGTACAATTTACCAACAACCAAATCAACATCATACAATCACAACCCTAATCCATATAAAACATTTAAGCATGCATAGAATTTATAAAACCAAAGTCCACTCACAGACCGTTTTAACGGTATGCCTCGATACGCGTGCCACCGGCCCTCCCGGGCCTCACCACTATCATCGGGACTCCCAATCCTGTCCAAATCACATTAGAAGGTCACTAACCTCATCATTAACATCCTATCAAAGTCCCGTAATTTTCCCGAAGTTTTACTTATTTTTAAACTTAATTTAAAACCTTCGGGCATCCCGAACAATATCGAGACGGTGTCCGATCGACACGAAACCAATCCCAAAACGTCTGTTACATCGAATAGATTAAAATTCATGTTGACCTCACCTCGAGATTCGTGCCCACGCGCCGTCACGCGCCGCCGTGAGTGGCTGCGCGTGAAATCACGCGCTTGCTACAGTGCATCGTCCTAACCCGTATGTCTGGTAAACGGGTCCAAACTGCCCGCAACACGACCCGGTTCGTATTCTGTCAATTCGATCCTAATTCCTTCAATTGATCAATCAGTTAGTTTCGTTTTAAGTCCAATTATAGGTCTGTAAACTCAATTACACAAATCTTTACCCAGATTACATCGATTCCACGATGAACACGAAGAACACTCTGGTCACTGTTCAATCATGGAATTCCCTCAATGGCTGCAGGTTTCATCCAATTGATGATCCCAGAAGCATCAACGGACCCTGAGGAACAATTCCCCCACATCAATTGCATCAATCCTGTGCTCAATCGTCACGTCTCAAGCTCGAACACCGTCACTGTTCAACCATGGAGTTCTGTCAACCACAGCCGTTTTCTTTCAATTGATGAACCCAGAAGCATCGTGGGATCATGAGAAGTAGTTTCCCCACCTCAATTTCGTCCATCGAAGCCTCCAACTTCACGACTCGAGCTCGATTTTCCTCCTCTGTCACCAAGTGTGATCAGAGCCAAAACAACACCAATTCCCTTCGTTCTTTCGACGATTCTGATCGTTGTGATCCCAGGAAGCTGAAGGTAATCTCCAATTCGATCCTCACGGCCTAATTCTTCTATTTCGAATTTTCCCCCCAATTTTCCCGAAATCCAAAATCCATAATTCAACCCACACTCAATCCCTCGTGTTTCCCTTTGTAACGACCCGTCCCGAATTCCGGTATTATTTTAGTGACTAATCTCGATTAGTGAGGTTGAACGGTGCTTAGTAGGGCGGAATCGGACAAATTGTGTAAAATGACCGTTTTGCCCTTAGTCGTGGGCAAAATGTTGACTTTTTGATCGGGCGGCCAAATGGACTTTGACCGATGACCGTGACGTAGTTCGGGACGTCACAAGTTCATAGACAGGTGGCACGTTCGATTCCGACATTCGTATAGAAAGTTATGATGTTCAGAAGTTGAGGGGTATTTTGGTAATTTGGCTTATTAGGGGTCAAATGTTGACTTTTTGACCGGGAGATCCAATGGACGAGGGCCAAGGACCGTTACGTAGGTCTCGTCGATACGAATCCAACGACAGGAGGCATGCCGAAATCGGAGATTCGACGACGAAGTTATGGTCACGGAAGTAAACTCGATTAACCGAGACTCGGACTAAAATAATAATATAATAATAATATCTGATTACTTTAATCAAAACGAATCTGGACCCTTGGATATATGCCACGTGTCACGATCCCTTACATTCCCTAAATCAGGGGTTCTTGTTGGCCATTGGTGTAGGTAATCATTTCCTCTCATGGAATCCTCACCCTTCATTTTAAACTGAGATTGAATCTAGGCCGTTGATTCATTTCCTTCCCTTGTATTTGATCAGACAACTCACACACCCATTTTCATTCTCCCTCAAAACCGTGAGCACGGTTTCCTTCCTTGATCATGCACATCATCACCTCACAGCCCAGCCTCACACACCAGACGACACCAGGTAATCACCAGCCACCCCCAGACACCGGCAACAACCACCACGGACGGCGGCCCAGCCCATAAACCCCCCCAGACCCGAGAGGAACCAAATCGGCCCAAAACATCCAAACATCCAAACTACCTCACCAATCTCCTCTGTGTTGGTGTGTGTGAGAGATTAGCTGCACGGTGAGGCTTGAGAGATGACGGGAGACGACGGGAGACGACGGGAGACGGCGAGGCTTGCGGCGGAGAGGAAAAACAGGGGAGGTCCGAAACTCAGAAATTGGAATTCGTTGTGGGATGGTGTTTGATCATTTTGGAGAGGTGAATGGAGTTCCTGGAGTCAAACTAGGCGTGCTGGTGGCCACAGCTGTAGCCACGGCGGCGAGGTAAGCCTCGAACCCGTGAGCTTGTTTTCGGGTACAAAAATGATAGGATGGGTTTTAACGTATTACAATCGATTTAGTGACCAGGATGATGATCTAGGGGTTGAGACGAGCCTTTGGGGATCGTTTTGGAAAGGAATGGTGGCCGGGATCGTGCAGGCACGACGGTTGCAGGTGGCCGGTCTGCACACCTCCACGAACAGGTAGTCAAACGTGTTGGTTTCTCAGTTTTTAAATCATGGATCAACTGGAATTGATGAGACGATCTTGTAGGAACAAACAGAATTGAAAATGATCGAGTAATGGCTGAGAACCAGTCGGGTTGGGCTGCGGGTCACGGTGACCCGTTTATCAGACAACCGGGTCAGAACGATACACTGTTCACGGCGCGTGGGTTTCACGCGCAGCCACTCACGGCGGCGCGTGACGGCACGTGGGCATGAATCTCGAGTTGAGGTCAACATGACTTCTGTCCTATTTAATGTCACGAACATTTTGGAATTGGTTTCGTGTCGATTGGACACCGTCTCGATATTGTTCGGGATGTCCGAAGGTTTTAAATTAAGTTTAAAAATAAGTAAAAATTCGGGAAAATTACGGGACTTTGATAGGATGTTAATGATGAGGTTAGTTACCCTCTAATGTGATTTGGACAGGATTGGGAGTCCCGGTGGTAGTGGTGAGGCCCGGGAGGGCCGGTGGCACGCGTATCGAGGCATACCGTTAAAACGGTATGTGAGTGGACTTTGGTTTTATAATTCCTATGCATGCTTAAATGTGATATATGGTTTATATACATGATTTCTATGATGGTATTTGTGAGTATTGATTTTGGGTATGTTGCACGTATTTCGAGGTGTTTTCCGTATTTCATGTGTATCGGGATTAACGGTTTATTTGTGGTTTTGCGTGCTTGTGGTTAAATAAATAATATGATAAAACGGTTTTTATATTGGAAAGATGAACTCGGGCTTGAGGCCCACTTGTTTTGGAAATCTCGGACTTGGAGTCCATTTGAGTACGTAATCGGGCTGCGGGCCCAGTTAGTTTATAAATCGGGTCGTGGGCCCAGTGGTTCATAAAGTCGGGCATGAGGCCCAGTTGGATTAAAATGATGATTTCGGGCCAGGGGCCCTATATTTAATAAATGTGGTTTCGGCTCAGGGACCCTAAATGGAAATGTGTTGTTTTATGGAAAATTCGGGCAGGGCCCATTGTGATGTAATAAAAGGATTTAATAAAACTGTTTTCCATATACCATCTGGATACAAGGATATATGATGGTCTCCTCCAGATGTCTGGGACACTGGGGAAGTCACGGTGCATTGCCTGCGAGGGGTCATTATACGGAGCAGCCGGACCGTATGATGACTCAGAAGCAGGATTGCTATGATTGACGTCAGGGACGTCAGATATCAGGGATGTCAGATTATGGACCCGGAGAGACCCCGGGCAGCACGCGTAGCTTATAAAGCCGTGAGATATGACGTCAGGGACATCTAGCATCAGGGATGCTGGTGATGGTAATGGTAAAATACGAATTAATGAAATGGCTTTCCGGGTGGATTTGTGATTATATGATTTTAATGGATTGATGTTCATTTATGGTTTTGGGTGGTGACCCACATGGTTGTTTATGTATAGTTGTGGTATTTCACAGTTTTGGGCTGAGTTCCCACACTTGGTTTTTGGTTAACGGTTTTTGGGCTAAGGCCCTAATGGCTCGGTTGAGCAAACGTTTTGGTTACTGGTTTTTGTGGCATGCATACGTTTTTATTGGAGGGAAAAAATGTCTTATAAATGTGTTTAATAAACTTATTGGTTTTGTCCACTCACAGCTTTTGGTTTTAATGCCCTTCAGGTTGATCACGGATTCGATTGCAGCAGAGACTGGGACATTGCACACCTCCTCCATCGATCCTTGCGCACTCTGGATGCCCCGTTTGGGCAGTGGCTCTTGGTCATCCTTTGTCTGACACCCCTTGTTGAACGGGAGCAGAGCACATTCCATGGTAATCCTGGGGGGATTGGGATGGGTCCTGTCACCCTTGGTATCCCAATCCATTAGTCTCTCATTTTCTCTCAAGAACAGCAGAAGAAGGGAGCCAAATCTCCCCAATTTGATTCCCCCAATTTTGTGCACGGTTTGAAGACAAAGAGGATTAATTTAGGGGAAATGGTGGATTAGATGATGATGATGTAGTAATGATGATGTTTGGAGGGAAACAAGGAGCTGGAAACAAGGGATGGGTGACACTTGTCACTCATCCAGATGTGCACAGTCAATGGTCACTATTCATTATTATATTATTATTTTAATCCGAGCCTCGGTTCGTAAATTCGTTTCCTTGACCATAACTTCGTCGTCGAATCTCCGATTTCGGCATGCCGCCTGCCATTGGATTCGTATCGACGATACCTACGTAACGGTCCTTGGCCCTCGTCCATCGGACCTCCCGGTCAAAAAGTCAACATTTGGCCCCTAATATGCCAAATTACTAAAATACCCCTCAACTTCCGAACCTCATAACTTTCTCTACGAATGTCGGAATCGAACGTGCCACTTGTCTATGAACTCGTGACGTCCCGAACTACGTCACAGTCATCGGTCAAAGTCCATTTGACCGCCCGATCAAAAAGTCAACATTTTGCCCACGACCAAGGGCAAAACGGTCATTTTGCACAATTTGTCCGATTCCGCCCTACTAAGCACCGTTCAACCTCACTAAACGAGATTAGTGACTAATCTAAATTTCGGAATTCGGGACGGGTCGTTACATTCGCGTGGCGAATGCTTGATTTTCTTTGCATGGCAAAGTCTTGCACATCAAGGCTTGGCGTGCTTCGCATGACGAAGAGATGAGTTCTTCAGGTGACGAAGACTTGAGTGTTTTGCGTGGCGAAGGCTTGATGTTCTTTGCATGGAAAAGGATTGATTGATTCGTGTGGTGAAGGCTTGATGTGCTTTGCGTGGCAAAGGCATGATGTGCTTCGCTTGGCGAAGGCTTGACGTGCATTGCATGGCAATGGCTTGGCGTGCTTCGCATGACGAAGACTTAAGTGCTTCGACTGACGAAGACTTGAGTGCTTCGCGTGGCGAAGGCTTGATGTTCTTTGCATGGAAAAGGCTTGGTGTGCTTCAAGTGACGATGACTTGAGTGCTTCCCATGGCAAATGCTTGGCGTGCTTTGCATGACGAAGACTTGAGTGAATTGAGTGACGAAGACTTGAGTGCTTCGCGTGTCAAAGGCTTGATGTGCTTTGCATGACAATGGCTTGATTGCTTAGCGTGGCGAAGGCTTGAGTGCTTCGAGTGACGAAGACTTGGGTGCTTCGCATGGCGAAAGCTTTATGCGCTTTGCGTCTTCTAAATAAAAATGTAAGCGATAAGAAAAATTCATTAGACGTTGAAACAAAACTTCTTGAATCTTATTTGAAGATACTATGTGAGCAAAGTAGGCGTTGAGCCGAATTTTATCCACATGTTTTGTGTCTTTAATGATTATTTGGTCATTGAATCAGTATCCTAGACGTAGTACTTCCGAAGGTGATGGGCATTCTGTGCTCTGCTTACAAGTTTCCCGTCCATGGTCTCCAAGATGTAGCTTCCTTTCCCACCCACTTGTTGGATGCGGTAAGGACCTTCTCTAGGGGATTGAGCTTTTGAGACCCGGGGCGGTTTGGTGTTGCAAATTTCTTCTTGAGGACCAGATTGCTTGGAAGAAATTGTCGAATCCTTGCCTTTTTGTTGTAGAAACTTCTAACTTGCTGCTGGTAATTGCAGATACATTTGTCGACTTGTTCTCTCAACTCTTCGCTTAAGTCAAGGGATGTTCTTAAGGCCACAGAGTTGACTGTAGGATCGTCAAGCTCCGTGAAAGGTGCCGGAACGATGCCGTGTGGCGAGATGACAGTGTTTGTTCCAAATGCAAGTGTAAATGGGGACTCGCCTGTCGCTCATCGCGGGGTCGTCTAGTAGGCCCAAAGTGCACCGTCTAGCTCTTCCTCCCATAGTCTTTTTTTGTCGTTGAGCTTTTTCTTGATGCAATCAAGGATGGTTTTATTTGAAGCTTCGGCTTGGCCGTTGCCTTGAGGGTAGTATGTTGTTGAGGTGAAATGCTTTATTTTCCACAATTCGAAGAACTCCTTGATTGACGCGCCAGTGAATTGCGTTCCATTGTTAGTTAATATGACCTTCGATATTCCAAACTGACAGATGATTTGGCTCCAGAAGAATTTTCGCACATCCAAGTGAGTGATGGTCACCAACGCTTTGGCTTCTACCCACTTGGTAAAGTAATCGGTGGAGATAATCAGGTACTTCTTATTTGGTGTCGGTGTAGTCGGTCCGACTATGTCAATGCCCCACTGCATGAATGGCCAAGGGTTGACTAGAGAGTGTAACTCTTCGAGGGGTGCTAGGTGGTTGGGCTTGTACCTTTGGCACTTATCGCATGCTTGGGCATATCTGACTGCATCTTGATTCAAAGTTGGCCAGTAGAATCCTACGCTAAGCGTATTTTGTGCGAGCGATCTTACTCTGGAATGGTTTCCACATTGCCCCTCGTGAATCTTGGCCAAAGATCTTCAATGTCTCAGGGTGCCTTAAACATTGTAAGTTTTCACCTGTGAAGCTCCGACGAAAAAGCTGACCGTTGTCGATGTAGTATCGTGCAGCCTTCATTTGAATTTTGCGAGCTTCTAGTCGATCGTCTGGCAAGGTGCCATTCACTAAGTAATCAACAAGAGGGTCTTGCCAACTTGGGGCGAGGTCAACTTCTCTCACCTCAACTTGCTTCATGTCAATGTTGCGCTGCTCTAGATACTCAATCGGGATCGAGCGTCTGAAGCGATAGTCGAGTGCCGATGATAAATTTGTGAGTGCCTCAGTTTGCTGATTGTCGGCTCTAGGGAGCTGGTGAAAGGTGAAGACTGTGAAGAAAGCGAGCAGCTTTTATACCTTGTTGTTGTATTGAAGCATCCTCGCATCTCTTGCAGCCTACTCCCCGATGGACTGGTTAGTGATCAACTGAGAGTCACAATGTATGACAATCTTCTTAACTCCCAGTTCCTTAGCAAGGCCTAGGCTGCAAATCAGTGCCTCGTATTTTGCTTCTTTTTTGGAGGCCTTGTATCCGAACTGGACTGCTTGCTCCATCATCGAACCATCGGGGGTTATAAGGATGATGCCTGCTCCTGCGCCTCTTTGATTTCACGATCCATCCACAAAGAGCTTCCAAAGTGGGTCGGTCATGGAGGAGCACAATGAGGATTGTCCGAGTGTTTTTTCACGTTGTGGAGGAAGCTTGGTCGGGTGGGAGTCCTTCTCAAGTTCCATGCCCCGAGTTTCTTCTGGTGAAGCTCGCGTGAACTCCACAATGAAGTCTAATAGGGCTTGGCCTTTTATCGCAGTCCTTGTGCAATAAAGCATGTCATGTTGACTCAGCTCTATTGCCCACTCTTGGTGAGGCGTCAGGTACATGGAGGAGTGACCGCAGGGGGTATTCCGTCATGACGATCACCCGGTGAGCTTGAAAGCAGGGCCTCAGCTTCTTTGTGGTAACCAGTAGTGCCAGAATTAGTTTCTCGAGCTTTGGATACCGTGTTTCAGCGTCGAGAAGAGCCTTTGTTGTGTAGAATACTGGGAGTTAGACTCCGTTTTATTCCCTGATTAGCGCAGAACTTACGGCCACGTCAAAAACTCCCAGGTAGAGGAACAGGTCCTCGTTGTCCTTTGGCTTTGATAGCAATGACGGAGATGCTAAGTAGCTTTTGAGATCTTGGAAGGCCTTCTCTCACTTCTCATCCCATTTATCCTTGGATGCTCTCTTCATTGCTTGGAAGAAAGGTCGACATCGATCCGTGGCCTTAGACAAAAATCGATTTAGAGCAGTTGCGCATCCTGTGAAACTCTGTATCTCCTTCAGACTTGATGGTGACTTCATGTCCTGTATTGCTTTGATCTGCTTCAGGTTTGCCTCGATTCCTCGCTGGGTTACAAGGTACCCCAGGAATTTTCCGGCAGTCACTCCGAATGTACACTTTAGAGGGTTAAGCTTCATCCCGTATTTCCTCAGCAACTTGAAAGTTTGTTTCAAGTTTACGATATGGTCTCCACGCTTCTCCCCTTTGATTATGATGTCATCGACATAGACCTCCATCATCTTCCCGATAAGATCCTTGAAGATGCGATTGACAAGCCGCTGATAGGTAGCGCCCGCGTCCTTGAGGCCAAAGGGGATGACCTTGTAGCAGTAAACTCCTCTTTCGAAGATGAAAGCTGTCTTGTCCTTGTCGTTTTCATGCATGAATATTTGGTTGTAGCCGGAGTATGCATCAAGGAAGCTAAGAAGCTTGTTACCTGTCGTGGAGTCCACCAGGAGGTCAATCCTGGGTAGGGGATAGCTATCTTTTGGGCATGCCAGGTTGAGGTCTGGGTAGTCAATGTAAACTCTCCATCGCCCTTCCTCCTTCCTTTTCACCAGTACAACGTTAGCTAGCCATTCTGAGTACATGACTTCCTCAATAGAGCTAGCTTCGTGTAGCTTGTCGATTTCAGCCTGAATGATTGCGACTTTCTTCGGGGAGAAGTTTCGCTTTCTCTGCTTGATTGGCTTGAAGCTTGGGTTGACGTGTAGCCTGTGGAAAGCGAATGTGGGGTCTATCCCGGGCATGTCCGACGGCGTCCATGCAATTACATCTTTGTGCTCGCGTAAGAACAAGGTGTGTTCTTCCTTTTCATCGGGGTTTAGGCGTTCCCCGATGCGTGCATACCTCTCAGGAAACTGCGGGTCAAGTTGTATGAGGGTGACATCGTCTTCTGGCTGTCATCCTTCAGGCGAAGGAGGTTCTTCAAGGATGTAGGGATCTTGACCCATTGTTGGCTGCTATGCGGGAGCTGGAAGCGTGGGTTTGCCCCCGGTGGCTTCCACTATCTGGGGGACGAATTCCGCTACCTTGATTTCTTTTAGCCCCTCGATGAGGTACTTGCGCGCCATGGCTTGATCTCCTTTTATTTCTCCGACTCCTCCTCCAGTAATGAGGAATCAAATTTTTTGGTACAAGCTCGAGGTGTTGGCCAGTATCTTGTGCATCCATGGCCTCCCCAGTATGCCATTGTAAGGTGAGTACTCGTCAAGGACGTAGCAACTCTGTTTTTTGAGACAATCGGGGAGGGGGATGGGGGGATGGGGATGAGGGGAGGGGGGGGGGGCAGTGGACATCGAGTTGGATCGTGCCAATGGACATGCTTGTTGACCCGTTGAAGCCTCGTAATCGGACCTTTCTCCCCGTCATGAAAGATTCAAGTCCCATCTTCCGGACTGCCTCAATGCTGAGGATGTTTACGGCAGTTCCCTCATCCACGTGAATTCGGTTGACTTGCGCATGGGCAATCTGGATTGAGTTGAAGAGGGCGTCGTCATGCGGCTAATCAAGCCCAAGCTTGTCCTGAGCGGAGAAACCAATGATCGGGTCATCGGTTCCTTGAGCTGCAGCGACATGTGAGACTTGGGTCACAGCGAGAACCTCGCGGATTTTGCTCTTCCTTTGCTTCCTAGTTGTTCCCTGCAACTCGGACTCAGAAATGATGGTGTCTACGCGAATCATCTTTTCGCAGGCTCCTGGTGGACTTTATCTCCGAGACGTTCTGTTGCCTTTTTTCTTGACGTACTCGGTGCAGTGTCCTTCCTTTAAGAGGTCCCAGAGGTACCTTTCTAAGGTCTGGCAGGTGCTTATGTCGTGTCCATAACAGTTGTGATAGGCAGACCACTTTGACTTGTCGCCCCTTTCTTGATCGCCTTTGACGGGAGCTGGTCTTTTGAACCACGACTTTTCCTTTATCTGATTGTATATCTAGAGGACATGTACTGAAAACTGAGTGTTCGGCCTTGTACCAGCAAACGTATTGGATGAAGGGTTCCCCTTGCGTTTGTTGGTCTTCCCGACTGAGTTCCCATGGTGGGCGCCGTCCTTCGGCTGCGCAAACACCTTAGTGGGATGCCCTCCATCTTCCACGTGGTTGGTGGCATGCGTGGTGTTTTTCTCGTCTTCCCAGCATGCATGTCGCTCTGCTAGGGACAACATCTTAGTGAGACTTCGAGCGTTACTCATGACGATGTCTCCATAGAGCTGGCTCTCCCGCGGTAGGCCTTGTTTGAATGCCATGGCCGCCACGAGATCTCTGCATCCCGTGATGCGGGATTTTTCTTCGCAATACCTCCTGATGTATTGCCGTAAGGTTTCTTTGGTCCTCTTTCGGACGGTGAAGAGATGGTCATCCTTGACTTCGATGGTGCGGAGCTGTGAGTACTCCTTCACGAAGGCAAGAGCCAATTCCTCGAAAGAAGCGATTGATCTCCGGGGGAGATGGTTGAACCATGTCATCGCCTGACCTTGCAACGAGACTTGTAAAACTTTGTACATGAGCGTATCATTGTGCTTGTGAGGTACCATGACCCCCCGATAGTAATTGATGTGCTTTACTAGATCAGAGGTTCCCTTGTATTGATTGAAGTTGGGAGTTGAAAACCGTTGCGGGAAAGGCTCTTCCTCAATGTCCCTCACGAATGGTGAAGATGATCACGTCTGAATTTGGCGCCAAGGGTCATCTTCCAAGTCTCCATCCACTGAACTCGTTGGAGGCGTCGATCCAGCATCCTTCGAATGTCATGCAAAGGTTCTTTGTGACGAGGGTTTCCGCGCCGGGTCAAATCGCGTCGACTCCCTCGAGTTTCTGCAGGCTTGGCTCTCGAGCCTACTGGCGAGTAAGTCTCGTCTTCCTCGCTGTGATCATCTGAGCGGGTGTGTGACGCACGTGAGACTGCTTATTGCCGTCGGCTATCGCGTGGGTACTCAATGCGGAAAAGTGCTCCGGGGCGTCCTCCGAGTCGTTCTCGGGCTGATGGCCTCGGTTGATCTTGTCGTCTTGCTCTGAGGGTGCAGCTTTCTTCCCCTGAGTCGCTCAACGACGTGTCTTGGGACATTGTCTGGCAGCGGACATGTTCCTTGCCAGCGCGTTTCAGGACGTACGCTAGCGTCTTGCGAGGTTCATTGCCTTTCTCGGAGATTCTGGATGTCCCGATGTCCCCCAATGACAGGACCCGTCCCAACTGGACGTCAAAAACCGTACCCGGTCCTGCTCCCGTCTGACAAGTCGACTGAAAGTCCGAAACTACCCTTCAGTACCTGCCAGACAAGGGAATTTTTGCGCCTGTGCCCGCACATACCTCCACCTCTGGAACAGCCTCGATCAACGCGCCACGATCTGAAGGGTTAACAAAACAGAAAAGGTGTGAGTGGACAAAAATGACCTCTTATAAAAACATTTACTAAATACATTCTTACCCTCCAGTTTTCACAAACTTGCATGCATATCGTAAAACATGAGTAATAGTATGAAATCATTCAAGTATGAACAGTGAACCGATAAAATCAAAACATATTTTCTCATGGTCCACAAAAACTCATGTTCACCAAATCAGTTTAACATCTCAAAAAGTTCACAGTTTCTTTAAATCATTTTAACCGCTAAACCACGGTTTCCTCAAAATCATTTTCCATAATCCATAGGACTTATTTCCATATCCTGTTGCTTAGAGTCACGTTTATCCCTGCAACGCGTGCATATCAATAGGCTCAAGGACCGCTCAAAATCCGAGCATCCGCTGCTGTGAACACATCATCAGTCAGCAATCCGTCGCTGGGAAAAACCTCACCAGCCGACGATCCGGATCTCGTGAACACATCACTTACCGATCCATATAATCCAGCACATCTGATCTGAGTCAAGCCTCCCCTGGGCTGCAAGACAAAGATCGTGCTACGTGACCTCTTCGGGGTAAACACTTCCATCCCGAAGGCGAGCGTTATCTCCAGGGTGCACTCCGGGAAAAAATATATTTTCTCCCGAAAGCCCTAAATATCCGCAACATATCACCATCACAAAAACCAGTGAAAAACAGTTGCATTGAAAACCAAATCATATATCAATACAGGGTCTCAGCCCCAAGTCCCGATTTACTTTATAAATCCGAAAATCATCAATATCATCATGTCATCACATGGAAATACAATTCCAACCAAAATCACAATTCCATTGGGTCTCAAGCCCAAAATATCAATATCACGTAAATCCGTGCAACCGTAAACCCGAGTTGCCACGATCACGTAAATCCATGAAATCAATCACTGACTCATAATCCGAGTCCAAATACCATTTTCAACTTCCTGACTCATAACCCGAGTCAAAACATCATTTTCAATCCGGGCTTAGCCCAAAACATCATTTTCACGTTCCTCGTAAAACGTGCCCGAAAGACTGATTAAAATAATCACAAAATCACGAGGATACCAAAAATTATTAAATTTATCAAACTCACATGTAACTCCAATTCCGAGTCAAAATCATTATTTACTTGGGTTCTCACGCCCACAATATCATTTTTAACCAATTTTATGATTTCTCGAAAATCGTGCCAGAATATAATAATATAATAATCACAAAACTGAGAAATCACCGAATTGAAATACCAATCATGCCAAAGCATATCAAATCACATAATAAAGCATTTAAATCATATATGCATGCATCACAGTTAGAAAACAAAGTCCACTCACACACACCGTTCAAAACGGTTCGTTTCCGAGCTGCACGTTTTTCCGTAAAATCTGGAAATCACAACTCCTGTCCAAAATCATTATAGAGGGTTACTAACATCTCAAATACTTCATATAATTTCCCCCAAATTTTTTCTGGAATTTAAATACGTGTTTTAAACGTAAAACAAAATTTCGGATACGCGGAACATTATAGAAACAATATCCGATTTCATCGAAATCAACGTCAAAATGTTCGTTACACTGAGAAGATCAAAAGTCATGTTGACCTCACCTTGAGACTAGACCGAACGCGCCCTCACGCGCCCCGTGAGTGGCTGCGTGTGAAACCCACGCGCCAGCTACAGTGCTGTCGTCTCAACCCGTTTGTCTGGTAAACGGGTCCTTTAACCCGCGACACGATCCGGTTCCAATCCTATCAATTCGACACTGATTACATCAATTGATCATCCAGTTAGTTTCTTTTTGAGTTCAATTAAAGGTCTGCAATCAGAATTACACGATTACCTGCATCAAACCTCACGATCGAAGATGAACACTCGAAGAACACTCCGAACACTGTTCATCATTCGAACACCTTCAATCTCAATCGATTTCCTTCAATTGATGCAACCAAAAGCATCAGTGGACTCCGTTAAACATTTCCCCCAACTCAATTGCATCAATCCATTGCTCAATCTTCACGACTCAAACTCGAACATCCGTACACTGTGCAACCATGGAGTTTCCACTTTGGCCACTGATTCCTCCCAATTGATGAACCCAGAAGCATCAATGGACCATGAGGAATTGTTTCCCCACCTCAATTTCGTCGTTTGATCACACATTGATCACGACTCAAGCTCGATATCTCTCACTGTTACCAAACCTGTTCAGAGCCAATTGGGCATGAATTCCTCTCGTTTTTGATTTGAAACAACTCGTCTCAACCTCAGGAAGCTATTTCCAATCTCCAATTCGATCATCACAACTCAATTCTTCCAATTTGATTTTCCCTTCCAAAACTCAAAATTCGAAATTCCAGTTCGATAGTTACCCTCAATCCCTCGTGTTTTCCTCACTCAATTAGTCTCTGAATTCTCTCCAATTTTCGTTCACAAGTTTAGTGGATAGGGAGGAGATTAAGGGTGGAAGGATTTTGAATTTTGGTGGTGCACGGGTTAAGAAAACACAGAAGAGAAAATGAAGGTTTAATGGAAATTAAGATTAATTAAGTAATTTAATATAATAAAACATAATAATTAGGTCTCCCCTAAAATCATGGATCCATGTTTTGTGCCTGATTTTAAGGGATGAGTGACACTTGTCACTCATCCAAGTGTGTTCAGTCACCGGGTACTGTTCATTATTAAAATATTATTTTATTCCTGGTTCGTTCGGTTAATCGAGCTCGATTCCGTGACCATAACTTCGTCGTCGAATCTCCGATTTCGGCATGCCGCCTGTCGTTGGATTCGCATCGACGAGACCTACGTAACGGTCCTTGGCCCTCGTCCATCGGACCTCCCGATCAAAAAGTGAACATTTGGCCCCTAACATGCCAAATTACCAAAATACCCCTCAACTTCCGAACATCATAACTTTCTCTACGAATGTCGGATTTGAACGTGCCACCTGTCTATGAACTCGTGACGTCCCGAACTACGTCACAGTCATCGGTCAAAGTCCATATGACCGCCCGAACTAAAAGTCAACATTTTGCCCACGCTAGGGACAAAACGGTCATTTTGCACGTTTCGTCCGATTTCACTCAACTAATCCTCGATTAGTCTTTCTAATTCATAATTAATTAATATTCAATCCCGATATTCGGGACGGGTCATTACACCCAACAGCTGTTGTAGGAGCTTCGATTGGGCCCGAACTTGGTTGCTCAGTTGCTCGACCTGCTGTGTCAGTCCGAGTCGGGGAGGTGACCCCCTAGGTGGTTGCTCGTGTAGAGTAGCACATCGGGGCGCATGTCGCGCGCTTTCAGACAGATGTGACGAACCATGTCCCCCTGGTTCCTAGATATTGGCCTGCAGGTTGTGCAGGGCGTCCAAGTGCCTCATTAAGTCCAAGTCAGCATGGAGCTGATTTGGGACTCTCAGAGATGCTTCTCCTGCCAGCAGACTGTCCGTTTGTTGAAAAAACGTTGTGCTGTCCCCGTTGCAGGTGGGGGGTTCACGGTAGTAGTGGTCATGGGGAACGTTCCAAAACTGAACATAGGTGTCCAATCTGGCCTTCCGATTGGTAGGTGAACTGACGTGTGGCGCGGGTCGTGCAGGAGACGGGAAAGTGATTCCTCTGGAATCGTTGGGAGAGGTTCACTCACGGCAACGATCGCAGTAGCAGATGAGGCATCCTCGGAGGCTCGTGTGGATCGGCGTGTTCTGGCCATGTGAAGAATGGTAAGTGTCGAAAGTATGATGATTGAGTTTCTTCAAGGAAAAACTAAAAAGCACGCTTTGAGTATTTCTCAAATCGGATCTCAATGAAAGCACCAGTTGTTAATGCAGAAATCGTCCGGTTCTGTGAAATTCCTTCTCGATCCCTACGCACAATAACGAAAATCAAACGGGGTTAAGGTTGAATCCCGGGGGGGTGGTTCAACCGAAAACGCTCTGATGCTTAAGTCAGTTTTCTGAGAGAGAATAATCTGACAGAGTGTTTGCATAAATTTTTTATTACCTTTAGAAGTGAGATGAGGTCTTCTATTTATAGTGAAGCCTTGAAAGTCACTGGAGCGTGTGATTGGTTGAAGGAGAGAGTATTAAATAAGTGATTGTACCGAGTGTAATCACTTATTTATTAATGAATAAATAATTCGCTGAGAAATTATTTATTATCGGTATTGATCTGATTAATTAATATATTTAGCTGGTAAATATATTAAATTAATGCGGAGATCGTAACATGTCGGTGTCAATATTACCAAGGGTAATATTGGCATTATGGAAATTGTTGGCCACGTGGCAACTCCAGAATATTCCGGTAATTTATGGTTCCACAGACCCATCAACAACACATGTATGGCTCTCTTGTATTAATGTGTGATTAACAAATGTGATTTTTCTAGCTTTTTCCTAATTTTAATCAAGTTGAAAGAAATGTGCTCGAAATAGAGGAGAAAGAAAGATGAAGATATAGAAAAATAGGTGGAAAGGGGAGAAAATCCGAAACCGAAGGAAAAAGTAAGTAGAGAAAACCCTAAATGAAGACTACCATCGTATGAAAATGATATCTATTAATTGAATTATAATGTGTAAATATTTATTTCGATACAATAATACGGTTATCAGTAGAATTGGAATATACATAAATTGGGTAACCTACACTAATCTAACAGAGGATCAAAATCTAGTTTTGGAAAGATTCCTTGTATACCAAGTTTTTAAAAGATAATAAGCCGACTATGCACCGAGCACAAAACACAAACAACATAACAATGAATATTTTGCACAAATCAAATACTAAAGTTAGCATAAATCCAAATACAAATCAAGCATTTTGCACAAATTCAATTTAGTTTAAATCCGAAAGTTCCCTTTAATTTTAACCTAAATTGCCCCTGCTAGCTTGGAAGTTTCTCATATTTAACTAATTTAGTTTAAATTCTTGATATTTTGAAATTTCGTTTCTCATATTTAACTAATTTAGCTTAAATTCTTGATATTTTGAAATTTCTCATTCATACACCGTCTAAATTAAATATTCAAAACACTATACCACACTTTGAGAAAAAAATTAACAAACTAATTAAGTAATTAAGTAATGAAACTAATTTGAAATATGATGTAATGATGCATCGTTAGACTTGTTTTTCTGAAAAAGAAAAAAAAAATTGCTGAGCATGACAATGATATGGAAAACAAAAATAGGATAAAAGCTTCAAAAGTCATTGTTACTTAATACTTCAAAAGCCACTTGTTACTTAATAATTGAACACCTTTCTAAATCTGATTGATGATTGCTTGATAGAGACGCAGGAGGATAGGGTTGGGTGTTGAGGTCCCAATTCTTTGTTGTAAGTATGAAATGGTAAATTCCAATAATATTATTATTTTACATATTATAAAAGAAAAAAGGATAAAAATGATTTGAATTATTTATATCATAATATAATATGATAATATTTAATAAATGCATAAATACTATATTAGAAAGTAAATAAGATAGTTACATTCTAAGTCATATTAATTCAAGAAAAATGCTTGAGTCTCTCTCCTCAGTCAAAAACGCTCTCTCCTCTCTCTTCCCTTACAATCCATCCGGCTCTAACTATGGAGTAGGGGTTCCATCATATCTCTACCTTTTGGTCGTATATTGAACTAAGCTTGTAACGGCTCGAAAATTCGAAAGAGGTAATTTCGGAAATTTAAAAAGGGATTGACGAATTTGCCCCTAGAGATCAAGGGTTGACTTTTCGCTCCGCGTACTTTTTGGACTTTCTATAAGAACCGTTACGTAAGTATCGAAATCCTAAATCCATATATAGGCAAACTTATCAAAATATTTTAGGAACGGGTCCCATCAACTTTGTATTAGAGTAAGGTTGTCACTAAATTGTGTTTGCCAATGGCATGCCTTCAAGATGCAAGCCATATGCATGACTTGATAGTGAAACGAGTAAACGAGCCCATGATAAACTTAGGGCTGGAACGGACCTTGGATTATTGGGTCGAATATTGGATGCCACGCTCCAGTATCAGAGGAATTGTGTGGGTCCGGATATTGAGCGAGCTTAGAGGCTAAGGCCATAGAATTTGAGAGCAAGTTTGACCCATATAATACAGATGAATGAGCTCCTCAGTTAGAATGAGTATTTGAGGTTTTGAAGTGACGAAAGATCCTCTGTCAGATCTGATGCGTATAGCGATGTTTTTTTCTTGATGATTAAGCATGCCAATGGCGGCATAGATTGCGAATATTGGATTAGGACTTGAATAGGAGTCAGGATATTCGATTAGGACTCGGACATGAGTTAGGATATTGGACTAGGAATTGGAAGGAATAAGAATCAGGAATTAAGGCTCGAGAAGAAGCTGGAAGGTGGAAATGTTGGTTATAGTTCCGAATATCGAATGAGGGTTCAGGAAAGAACCTATGACATCATTGCAAGTTCGGTAAATCCAGTTGACAGATTGATGGATTTGAATTTTGAAGATGAAATTCTTTAAGGAGGGTAGATTTTAACGGCCTGAAAATTTGAAAAAATGTAATTTCAAAAATTTAAGAAAGGAATTGACGATTTTGCCCCTAGAGGTCAAGGGTGGACTTTTCGCTCCAGATACTTTCTAGAATTTTCCTGTTGACCGTTACATAAGTTTCTAAATCCTGAATCCATAGGCATGCTAGCTTATCAAAGTATTTTAGGGGCGGGTCCTGTCAAAACCTCTACCCTCATGACCCCTACACCCTCTCTTCCTTCCTGCCCCTTCTCTACTAACCTCAATTTTTGCTGATAGGTTGTTCTCCCATGTCTGATTGAGTAGGACTAAGATTTCTATTCCTCTCTAATGTATTGTCCAGCGGTGGGTCTTTTTAACGTGCCGCCTATCTACGGACTCAGCGTCTCGAGACCTATGCAACGGTCTTCATGGAGAGTCCAAAAAGTGTCCCGAACAAAAAGTCAAATTTTGACCCCATTAACTGAGGGTAAAATCGTCATTTCTTTCTAAAATTTCCAAAATTCCTTTTTCCGAATTTCCGAGATTAGTACGTCTTGGTAGACGTGATTGGGATTAGACACTCTTCAGATATTAGTCAGGTGACCAGGAGAACCAAGATGGACGCTGGGTTGGATTGGATGATCTGTGTGGAACAGGATTGGACGGACAGGCTCCAGAGTTGAACCGTGATTGGCTACCAGCCATGTTGTGGACTGGTTTGAGGGTGTTTGTACGTACTACGTACATTGGGTGGAGGGCTACCCTTGGGGTGTTTTTTCATTTCTCGGTTGATTTTCTTGTTGGTTTTTTTCTGTTAGTTGATTTGGGTTTTTCCTTAGATAGTCTCCCCTTTGTGGGTGTTACCTTCCCTATGTGGTTGTAACCTCCACTTTGTAGGTGTGGTTTCCCCTTTGTGGGTGTTATCTTGCCTCTGTGGTGGTAACCTCCTCTTTGTGGATGTAGTTTGATGGAGAATCTTGGTAGTCTGTTGTGGGGAATGCCCATTCTATTCATAGTTTCTCGATTCTGCGACAAATCGAAATTCCTGATAGTTTTAATCTCTATCTAATTGATGTTTATCTAGTAAAAACTATTTGGTATGTGAAAAATCTTTCTTTGAAGGAGTCTATTGGCACCAAAATTCTAATGGATTTATGTTGTTGAATGGACATTGGGTTCTTTACAACAAAAAAAAAAAGTAAGGGCCAAAATTGGAAGGCTGAACTGAAAACTAGTGTGAATGTGTGGACAAAAATCAAATTAACTTTTCCACATCATTTTCTCACTTTCTTTGTTTGTTTAAAGAAAATACATGCTTACGTGGAGGCGAATTCCATGGTAGCTCTCCACCCACAAGCTCACGCTGAAAATCTTCAAGTTTGCCCCATCATTGTCTTCACATGGATTCCAACCCTAAATTAGTCTTTCTTTATTGTTTACAAGGTTCCCATAAACCAAATCTTCATTTTATTTATTTTAGAAAAAATTAAAAAACAAAATTTAGGGAAAGCTTTATACTTTTTGGGTTCGGATGTAGGGTACCTTACCCCACAGCAATTCTCCCATTTTTGTTTTTATTTTTCATATATTTTATAAAATAATATTTTTTTTCAAATTAAAAAAAATGAAAATTTGAACTAAATCAAACCATAAATAAATTGTAAACATGTAATATTAAAGTCTATATTTTTTTTTTATTGGGATGGAGTTTTCCAAAACCAAAGTCCTTCATTTCAATTTTATGCAACTATGTGAGTGCAGCCAAGCAACACCAACGAAATTGGTCTCCACATGGTGTGTGCATAAACAGTATCACATAGCCCACCAATCTTGCTACTTTTCTCTATCTCTTGTGACGAATATACAAAACATTAAAAATAAATAAATAAATAAATGTGTTTTCTTTCTTTAAATTTTGATTTCTTTCTTTTGATCTTGATTCTTGAGGCACATTTATTATACAATTTTCTTTAAAAAAAACATTTGTCTGTAGTCCTTAGTGATAAGAGCATTCCAGGTTTGAGGGGGTGCGGTGGGGTAAATAACAAACATGTCCCTCTCAAGACCCAAAGAGTGGATCAATACGAACCTCATCTGAATTAGAGCTCATCAAGATTGGAGCAGCAATTCTCAAATCTCATCCAACCCTTCAATTGCAATGAATCATTTGGACTTTTTTGGAGCAAAAACAAATATCAACCGTATGGAACCAAAATCATCCGAAAATTATGGAGCCGCCACGTGTTCCGTAATTCCCAAAAATGACCAAATTGCCCTTGACAAATAACACTGATCATTCGAAAAAACACCCGCACATTAAATAATCTATTTACCAGTTAAATACGTTATTTGATCGGGTTAAAGCCTCTGTAATATTGATATTCTCTCCGAGAGTTAATTATCGTTATTCTTAATAATGGATAATTAATATTAATATTAAAATACAATAAATATCATTACTATCATGATAAGCCATCATTATGATTATTAAATAATATATTTAATAATAATATATTATTTACTAATTAAATATTCAAACCGACCAATCAGAACTCTTCAAGGCTCCCAAGGTTTTCCTATAAATAGCAAGGCACATTTCATTTCCAAGGTACGTTGATTCTTCGTTTCGAAGTATATCCCTTTCCTCTCTCGAAGCTAACTTAGGCATCAGAGTGTTCTTGGTCGAACAACCCCCCGGGTAAATCGATCGAGGCAACGATAGCTAATTGTTTGCTGTTTGCAGGAATTGTGAGGACTTTTCGCGACGAGTTCAATCTTTGATTCAACAATTGGTGCTTTCATTGAGAGCTATTGAGATATACTCAGAAGAAGCTCTCTCATTTGTTCATCGTTCATCTTTCTTCGTTCGTCGTTCATCGACATTGTTCGAAGATTTTGAACGTTGTTCATCGCTCATCAGGATTTTGTTCATCGTTCATCTTTCTTCGTTCGTCGTTCATCGACATTGTTCGAAGATTTTGAACGTTGTTCATCACTCATCAAGAATTCGTTCATCGTTCATCTTTCTTCGTTCGTCGTTCATCGACATTGTTCGAAGATTTTGAACGTTTGTTCATCATTCATCTCCCTTCGTTCGTCGCTCATCGACATTGTTCGAAGATTCTGAACGTTGTTCAAATTATCCATCAACAGCTTTCTAACTCAACATTCTTCGAATCGGCATGGCTAAGGTTCGTCGATCCGTTCAGTCAGCTGGAGAAGGTGTTTCTGCATCAACAGCTCAGACGAGGAATGAAGCTCACACAGAAACTCCGGAGAAGCGCCCAACTCAACTCAGGTGTGTGTCCATAGAAGCGCCCATTGAGACACTCGAATGGAGGCCAACCTTCAGTTTTGGAGCATTCCCCTCTCCAGCTAAGCAAGTACCCGCGCTAGGGGATGGAACTTCGACTTTACCACAAGCAAACGAGAGGTTGATAGGAAATGCATCGCGACATGATCAACTCACAACAAACATGGTCCTAAGGGACTTTCTGGACGGGTGTCATGACATCTCAGGGAGAAGTCATCACCAACCTCCCCAGGACAACTTGGCGCAGCAAGTTGAAGGGTTAAGCAAACAAGTTCAACTTTAGTCAAAGCTCTTGTAGCAACTCCTAGCAGAGAGACCAATCCAGGAGCAGGACAGACGATCCACGTCACGTGGAAGACTAGAGAATGCCCAAAGACGTCCTGGGAAAGAGCAGGTTCGCTGCCAAACAATGTCACGAGATACTTCGCTAGGCGACTCTGGAGAAGAAAGTCACGCTCATCGAGCGAAAAGCCCACAACGCCTAAAACCGTTAGTACGTGAACATCTAGGAGGTAGGACTGGGGCAACTTCACGGGCAGAGCACTCACAACACTCACATGGGAGCAGGGGGCAACTTCGAGCTCTATACAAAAATCCAAAACGATCTGCCCACGGCAGTAAAGGGGAAAATGAAGCCTACTCCCATGCACGATCCCAGAGATCAGGGGGAGAAGCTCAAAGAGGTTCTCAACGATTAGCAAAAAGGGACTTATCGCCTCAGCAAGGAGCGTTGCAGGCTAATGATGTTCAAAAATGCTGGACATGCACCTTCGTGCTCAACAAGGTGGCGATCTAGAGGACGATCTACGTCGCCAGATACGGCTCTCTACGCCCTTTATAAGGGATATTGAGGAGGAGCCATTCCCCCAGAGGTTCGCAACGCCAAACTTCACTTCATTCAAAGGAGCCTTCGACCCGGTAAAACACATAGATCATTATCGAGGAGTCGTGATCCCCCACAGGTCTAACGATGCGCTCATGTGCAAAGTTTTTCAAGCTTCCCTTCAAGGCCAAGCCATGACTTGGTTCAATCATCTCCCCCCGAGGTCGATTGAGTCCTTCGAAGAGTTGGCTTTGACATTTGTGAAGGAATACGCACAACTTCGGACAATCGAGGTGAAAGACGACCATCTTTTCTCTGTCCGAAAGAGAGCAAAAGACACGCTGCGACAATACATACGAAGATTTTGTGAGGAGAAATCTCACATTATCGGCTGTAATGACCTTGTTGCGGCAATGACATTCAAGCAAGGACTCCCTCGAGACAGCCAGCTTTACGGGGACATCGTCATGAGCAATGCGTGAAGTCTTTCCAAAATACTTTCGCTAGCAGAGCGACATGCAAGTTGGGAAGACGAGAAGAGCGCCGCTCATACTCATGACCATGCTGGGACTAGCGAAAAGGTCTCCAATGAGGATGAACCCCATGGAAAGTCTGCGACTGGAAAGCTCAACAAGCGAAAGGCGGGGCAACACTCCCAAACGCCAGTTATGGGGAAGCCTAACTTGCAGCTATCTTTACCAGCCCATCAGATCCACAATGAAATTAAGAACAAGCCATGGTTTGAGAAGCCAGAGCCAGTCAAAGGCAATCAAGAGAATGCTGATAAAACCAAATGGTGCGCCTATCATGAATGTTATGGGCACAATATCAGCACATGTATATCTTTCGAAAGATATCTCCGAAATCTCCTGAGGGAGGGTCATTGTACAGACTACATAAAAAACAAGACTGTAAATCACATGGAGAACAAAGAGTCAAACGAGCCAGCGTCAAAGGTGATCCACATCAACTAGATGCAAGTCAACATTAGAAAGACATAAAATTCTATGAAGCTTTTCAATTTTGCTTTTCAAGTTGCCTTCTAAATTCAAGTATCAATGAAATGAGATTAACAAATTGATTTGTTCACCATGTACAATTTTCAAAAGCTTATTCTCTCTAGTATAAAAAGCCTTCGTTATCGAAGCATCCAAGCCTTCGTCATCGAAGCATGTGAGTTTTCGCCTTGCGAAGCATCTAAGCCTTCGCCACGCGAAGCACCTAAGCCTTCGTCATCGAAGCATCCAAGCCTTCGTCATCGAAGCATTCAAGCCTTCGCCCTGCGAAGCATCAAAGCCTTCGCCATGCGAAGCACCTAAGACTTTGCCCTGCGAAGCATCGAAGCCTTCGCCCTGCGAAGCATCGAAGCCTTCGCCATGCGAAGCACCTAAGCCTTCGCCCTACGAAGCACCTAAGCCTTCGTCATCGAAGCATCCAAGCCTTCGGCCTGCGAAGCATTCAAAGCCTTCGTCATCAAAGCATTCAAGCCTTCGTCATCGAAGCATCTAAGCCCCCTGAGTCCTGCAAATTTCTGCGCAGCAGGGAAAGCTCATCTCGAGCGGTATCTCGCTCATTTTCTATCAGCATCCTCTCAGCACAGCTCATATCCAACTTGTAACGACCCGTCCCGAATAACAGGATTTAATAATATTTAAGGTTGATTTACTAATCTGGGATTAGTTGTGTGATTTCGGACGAATTGTGCAAAATGACCGTTTTGCCCCTGGGCGTGGGCAAAATGTTGACTTTTATTTCCGATGGTCAAATGGACTTTGATCGATGACCGTGATGTAGTTCGGGACGTCACGAGTTCATAGACAGGTGGCACGTTCGATTCCGACGTTCGTGGTGAAAGTTATGATGTACAGAAGTTCAAGGGCATTTTCGTAATTTGGACAAATGAAGGGGAAATGTTGACTTTTTGACCGGGAGGTCCGATGGCCGAGGGCCAAGGACCGTTAGGAAGGTCTCGATGCTCTGAGTCCGTAGACAGGCGGCACGCATCAATCGGAGTCCGTATGACCGAGTTACGGGTCAGGATGCGTGAGGAGCATTTTGGTAATTTTCTGCACAGGGGCAGAATTGTAATTTCACGGGGGACTGTTTGATTGAAACAGCCGTGAAGTGGGAGGTTTGTGCGATCGATCCCATGGATTGTTTATCAATTAATGGACTGTTATTGGGGCAGCTTTGGATTGTGGTTGCACATGTGAGGAGCTGGCAACTGATTGCACTCACATGGACACTGATTTTTAATGGTTTCGGGTCTGTGCAGGGAAGCTTTGCACAGTGGGACTGCGTGGTGCTCTGGGGCACTTTTAACGGCTGTAATGGATTAATTGAATGATGAGTGAGTTGTGAGGACCATTCTGAGTTGTATGGCTGTCGAATTAGAGAGAAAAACCGTGGGAAACCATTTCGGGTTCTTGGAGGGAAAATTCAGAATTTGATTTCTGAGCATTGTTGGACCAAACCATGGACGGGTTTAGCTTTCTGGGAGTGTCTGGAGCTCAGCCGTATCAATTTCAAAGGGAACCAGCCACGGCTAAGCTGGGACGGTGGCCACTGTTTTCAGGGAAAACACAGTGCTGTAGACGACGACTTCCAGGTGAGTTCTTGTTCAATTGGTGGTGGTTTTGGGTTCATTTGAGTCCTAGTATACTTCCTGTGAAGTTAATTTGGAAATGGACTTGAGTTGGGTGAATTACTAAGGATAACCCGTTTTGCTGTTCGAGCTTGGGTTGGTTGATTTAATCCATGTCGAGGTTGGATATTGACACAGAACTGAAATTCATTGGTTAATGATTGTTGTAGGATCAAGAACGGATTGAATTGATGTCGAATTGGGTGTGATTGAACCGGATCCTATCGCGGGCTTTCCAACCCATTTACCAGAGAAACGGGTGAAGATGGTGACTGTAGCAGTCACTGTAGCAGGCGTGTGGCTTTCACGCGCAGCCACTCACGGCGGTGCGTGACGGCGCGTGGGCACGAATCTCGAGGTGAGGTCAACATGACTTTTATCCTATACAATGTAGCAAATATTTTAGCGTTGGTTTCGTGTCGATCGGATCCCGTTTCGTTATTGTTCGGGATGTCCGAAGGTTTTAAATCCAGTTTAAAAATACTTAAAAATTCGGGAAAATTACGGGACTTTGATAGAATGTTAATGAAGGGGTTAGTAATCCTCTAATGTGATTTGGACAGGATTGGGAGTCCCGGTGATAGTGGTGTGGCCCGGGAAGGCCTATGGCACGCGTATCGAGGCACTCGGTTAAACGGTCTGTGAGTGGACATCGGTTTTATAAATTCGATGCATGCATAACTGTTTCATGATTGTTATAATTGGGATTATATGATTTGTTTTGGATATCAGTGAATTTATATGTTTTCACGCATTTCGAGGCGATTTACGTGTTTGTACGTGAATCGAGGTTTTCTGGATTTGCACTGATTTCCAGAAATATGGATGGATATGATTTCATGAAACGGTTACGAATTTGATAAAGTAAAATCGGGCCAGGGGCCCAGTTAACTTGTTAATCGGGCCAGGGGCCCAATTGAATTATGAAATCGGGCCAAGGGCCCAGTTGACTTATGATATCGGGCCAGGGGCCCAGTTGACTTATATATGTGATTTCGGGTCGGGGACCTTAAAATGGAATTGAATAAACTATTTCGGATTTGATTCAACTATTTGGACTTATGACGGTTTTATGGAAATTAGGGGCAGGGCCCTTGTGATATTTTGGAAATGAATAATAAAATGTGTTCCATAAAACCATCTCGATATGAGGATATTTATATCCTGGTCTCCTCCAAGTGTCGGGGACACTGGAGAAGTCACGGTGCATTGCCTGCGAGGGCTCATTATACGGAGCTACCGAACTGTATAGTGATCCAGGAGCAGGATTGCTAGACGTCATGGACATCAGACATCGGGGATGTCAGACATATGGACCCGGGCAGCACGCGTTGCTTAATACCGTGAGATATGACGTCTGGAACGTCAAGCGTCTAGGACGCTAGGCATCGGGGATGCCGGAGATGGAAAAATAATAAATGAATATTACTGGATTGATGAAATAACTCTTGGATTGATTTTTGGAATTTGAAACTATGCTTTGGGTTCTGTGCTAAGGCCCTAGTGGTTATTTCTAAATAAATATGGGATTAATGGTTTTTGGTGCATGCATATGATTTTACTGAGGGGCATAAATGTCTTATAAATGTTTTTAACAGACTTGTTTATTTTCGTCCACTCACAGCTTTTGGTTTTAATGACCTTCAGGTTGATTCCGGATACGACTGCAGCAGAGACTTGAGCATCGCACACCACCTCCATCGATCCTTACGCACTCTGGAAGCCCGTTTGGGCAATGGCAATCGGTTATCCCTTGTCTGACGCCTCTTGTTAGACGGGAGCACGTCACATTCCATGGTAATCCCGGGGGGGATTGGGATGGGTCGTGTCAAGTGGTATCAGAGCAGGTTTTGCTCTTTTGTGCGCGAAGGACGAGGGTGTGATGTCTCTTTGGGCTGCAGTTCCGTTGTCAACCTGATAGATAGTTTTGGGTTTGCATGGTGGATTGGGTGTGTTTGGCCCGATACGACGTGCATTGATGCGATTCAACCCAAGTGGGGTTGTATACGATTAACTGGTAATGTGGGACAGTCGGTTCGGTCATGTGATGATGGATTGTTGTGCCACTCGGCACAACTGGGTTCAGGGAACCCCAGTGGAAAAATGGTTTAAAAATGTGAAACTCAGCTGAGTATTGGTCTAAGTGTTGGACCCTGGTAGTGTTGGCTATTGTTCGGGGTGTTGGTGCATCGGAGTTAGCCGATGACCTTCGTGGTGGAACCCACGATGGAACCCACGTTGAATTGATGATTGGATTGGATTTGACGTCTATGCGATGTCAGGACCGCGGGGACGGTCAGGTTGTGGATTTTACTGCAGAAGGCAGTTGGGTTCAGTGAAACCCTAGGGTGTGATGTTGGAACCCTGATTCATAATTGATGGGCAGGAAAAGTGAACTTTAATTAAGGATTTGTGCTGCGACGTGCGGCTGAGGTCATGGATGACCATGTGGATGACTCTAGTGAGTCTAGTCTGGATTATGGGATTCGATCCACGGATGCGGTTATGAGATAAAATATGGAATTCCGTGTTGGATTGAATAGTAGTGTGATGTGTGGATACGGATCTCGACAACGATGACTGTTGGTCGGCAGTTGTGTCGAGATAACTGGCTATCGAGGATATTTAGTGTGGTTGTGACACTTGGGGATGTTCAGGGAACGTCCATTGTCCTGATGTGCCAGTGGTCAAATTGGAGGTACCCATAGTCGTGGGGTACGAGTGGTGTTACAGGATCGTCGTTCGGAATGAACGGAGATCCAGGGTAACAACTTTGCACACTGTGTGCTAGCATGGATGTTCGTGTGCTAGCATGGGTGTTCGTGTGCTATGTATGGATGTTGGTATGGTGATACCTTTATGCCAATACTAGTATGGATGCCTGTGTGCTGATACTAGTGTTGATGATGGTGCGTTGGTGCTGGTACTAGCGCTGGTGCTGGTGTCAGTAATTGTGTCGACGATGAGCCACCAGTTGGGGTGTGACACTGTCATGATGAACCGATGATTGGTATCTGCGACTCAGTGGTGGTTGAGTCTTGGACTGGATGGGATCCAGTGGAGGTCGTGATGTGTTGGGATAAGTCCTAACAGGTATATGATGACAAGTGATGAATGGATATTAAGGTATGACTGAAACTTGAGGAATCTAGGGATGATGTTCCCTATGTCATGAGAATTGGTGGATTTGGAGTTGTTGTCAGCTCCGAGATTGGTAAGTTGTGTACTGCTTATATCCCCTGAGAGTACAAGGAAATTGTTGAGATTGGAAAAACCGGGGAAAACCATTCGTGGTATTGATGTGGGATATTGTGATTGTGAATCACTTGGAACCTGAGGATTGAACCTGTAGAGGTTGAGATGTGAGACGAAGGCTGTATGGTATGCACATCCAGGCAGAGTTGAGGAAATTTCCGTTCGGAATCGGGGTGTGTGCATACATGATTATTGGCGGACGTGAGGTCCGAGTAATGAATTGATTTTGGACACGTGGTGGTCCAAGTGAGGTATGGACATGGGCAGTCCAGTGGTTGGACTTGACATCTCATTGGAAGCATGTCTGTTTCCAACATGGTTGGAACTCCCGTTTCGGGGAGAGTTGTGATTGGGAGACGAGAGGAGTGCTCGTTTCCTCATCGGTGATTGGTATTCCGAAGTTTTTGGGGTTGACTTCTTATTTCCTGCCGTGGCAGATAATGATTGTTGCTACCAGTACGTTGAGCGTGTATTGGTGGGTGGACCCATGTTTGGCTTGGAGTCTTTGGACACAAGCAGTTGTGTATGAATTTGGATTTGGTGGTGAAATGCGAGGTCATCTTTCCACCAAGGGAAATTTGGCGAATGATTCAATTGAGGGTGTAAGACCCTACGATCAGCTTTCAGATGGATTGTTAGCTATGTGAGCATGTGTGGATCCAAGGTGGATCTGATTTGTGATGTTGTCGACTTTGGTCGATGCGACGATCTAGGATCGTGATGTTACTTGTCAGGTGACGTAGCGATGGATATGGGTTGTGATCTTGATGATCCAGAGGGGTGGAGAGTTTATCACTCTTACCTTGAGATGTGAGTCATAAATGACGGGACTGAACTTCTTTTCGGAGTGGAGTCCATATGGTTTGTTAATCGGTTGAGTAGGTTTCCGATGTGGTCAGATTTTGTCAACCTTTGACGTATGGATATTGGGATTGGCTTCCCTATGAAGTCAATCGAGTGTTTTGGGCAGGCAACCGATAGGTTCGGTTTTGTTACGTCTTGGTGGACGTAAACGAGATTTTGGGTTTTGGAATCGAATTTCTGGGTGACGATTCAGGATTCGATTGCGAAGCTCGGAAATGGATTACCGGATTTGGGTGCGGAATGATTGTTCCAATGCTAGCTTACGGAATAATGATTTCGGATTCGAATTTGGAAATGGAATAAAAATATGATGTCTGGGTTCGGGTTCGGGATTTCTTACGAAATTGCAAATTCGGATTCGGAACTAGAACTGGATGATGGGTGGAGTACGCTTTGTCTCAGGTTGGTTTGGACAAAGGTACTTCATTATTGGAACGTGTTTGGCTATGACCTAGGTGGTTATAGACAGATTGTTGGATTGATGTACGTACAAGGTACGTTATACGAGGATTGTTACTGGTTAGGCTGAGTGGTGCCTAATGGCGGTACATGGGATGTACCCGTGGTGTGTGGTTAAACGTGTTGGTAATCGGCTTGGTTCCGATATCATTTATTTGGCTGTGTTGTGGACTGGACATTGGATACTGTGCACTGTGCAGAGTGATTTTGTCGGGTTCAGTGATTGTACGAGCAGGTGCTCTTAGCCATGGTTGGCTAGTGGAACCCTAGTTTCGAGATGTGTGATCACTGCTGGGCTGGTATTCAATGTGTTCCAGTTACACCACTTGATTGTGTGAGTTGACGGTATACGTACACTCAGGATGAGTGAGTTGGTGGTCTGAGTAACCACGAGTAGCCTTGTGTGACTTGATCACACCGTGATTTCCCAGCGTTTTGGTTCGCTGAGGGAGTCTGCGATTATGGACATTGAGATCATGTGGTTGATCTTACGCTACATCGAGGGTGATGTAGTACGTGGGGTTGTCACGACGGACAGATGGTTGGAGCTTTATCAGGGTGGTAAAGTTTAGTGGTGACAATTTGACTGATGGTGTCAGCATAGACTGACAAATGAGATTTGGTGACTCCCAATGGGAGCAAATGTAAGGATTATTGGAAATGGGAAGGAACCGTTTAGCTGAAGGAGTCAGCTAAATGGTTAAGCGATTTTAGCGCGAATCAGGTGATTATCTCCACTCGAGGTGGTCGAGTGTTGTTGTTGTGACGTATGACCGTGATGGGATGTCTGGGTACAGACGAGGCTGGTGTTGACCTAGTAGTGGGTGTACAGGTGTACACAGATGTGTGATCGAATTGTTTTCCACGAGGTGTTTGTGGAATAAGGTTGTTGGTAATTTCGAGGACGAAATTCATTAAGGAGGGAAGGTTGTAACGACCAGTCCCGAATATCAGGATTTATTAATATTTAATGGTGATTTACTAATCTGGGATTAGTTGTGTGATTTCGGACGAATTGTGCAAAATGACCGTTTTGCCCCTAGGCGTGGGCAAAATGTTGACTTTTATTTCGGATGGTCAAATGGACTTTGACCGATGACCGTGATGTAGTTCGGGACGTCACGAGTTCATAGACAGGTGACACGTTCGATTCCGACGTTCGTGGTGAAAGTTATGATGTACGGAAGTTCAAGGGCATTTTCGTAATTTGGACAAATGAAGAGGAAATGTTGACTTTTGACCGGGAGGTCCGATGGCCGAGGGCCAAGGACCGTTAGGAAGGTCTCGATGCTCTGAGTCCGTAGACAGGCGGCACGCATCAATCGGAGTCCGTATGACCGAGTTACGGGTCAGGATGCGTGAGGGGCATTTTGGTAATTTTCTGCACAGGGGCAGAATTGTAATTTCACGGGGGACTGTTTGATTGAAACAGCCGTGAAGTGGGAGGTTTGTGCGATCGATCCCATGGATTGTTTATCAATTAATGGACTGTTATTGGGGCAGCTTTGGATTGTGGTTGCACATGTGAGGAGCTGGCAACTGATTGCACTCACATGGACACTGATTTTTAATGGTTTCGGGTCTGTGCAGGGAAGCTTTGCACAGTGGGACTGCGTGGTGCTCTGGGGCACTTTTAACGGCTGTATTGGATTAATTGAATGATGAGTGAGTTGTGAGGACCATTCTGAGTTGTATGGCTGTCGAATTAGAGAGAAAAACCGTGGGAAACCATTTCGGGTTCTTGGAGGGAAAATTCAGAATTTGATTTCTGAGCATTGTTGGACCAAACCATGGACGGGTTTAGCTTTCTGGGAGTGTCTGGAGCTCAGCCGTATCAATTTCAAAGGGAACCAGCCACGGCTAAGCTGGGACGGTGGCCACTGTTTTCAGGGAAAACACAGTGCTGTAGACGACGACTTCCAGGTGAGCTCTTGTTCAATTGGTGGTGGTTTTGGGTTCATTTGAGTCCTAGTATACTTCCTGTGAAGTTAATTTGGAAATGGACTTGAGTTGGGTGAATTACTAAGGATAACCCGTTTTGCTGTTCGAGCTTGGGTTGGTTGATTTAATCCATGTCGAGGTTGGATATTGACACAGAACTGAAATTCATTGGTTAATGATTGTTGTAGGATCAAGAACGGATTGAATTGATGTCGAATTGGGTGTGATTGAACCGGATCCTATCGCGAGCTTTCCAACCCGTTTACCAGACAAACGGGTGAAGATGGTGACTGTAGCAGTCACTGTAGCAGGCGCGTGGCTTTCACGCGCAGCCACTCACGGCGGCGCGTGACGGCGCGTGGGCACGAATCTCGAGGTGAGTTCAACATGACTTTTATCCTATACAATGTTGCGAACATTTTAGCGTTGGTTTCGTGTCGATCGGATCCCGTTTCGTTATTGTTCGGGATGTCCGAAGGTTTTAAATCCAGTTTAAAAATACTTAAAAATTCGGGAAAATTACGGGACTTTGATAGAATGTTAATGAAGGGGTTAGTAATCCTCTAATGTGATTTGGATAGGATTGGGAGTCCCGGTGATAGTGGTGTGGCCCGGGAAGGCCTATGACACGCGTATCGAGGCACTCGGTTAAACGGTCTGTGAGTGGACATTGGTTTTATAAATTCGATGCATGCATAACTGTTTCATGATTGTTATAATTGGGATTATATGATTTGTTTTGGATATCAGTGAATTTATATGTTTTCATGCATTTCGAGGCGATTTACGTGTTTGCACGTGAATCGAGGTTTTCTGGATTTGCACTGATTTCCAGAAATATGGATGGATATGATTTCATGAAACGGTTACGGATTTGATAAAGTAAAATCGGGCCAGGGGCCCAGTTAACTTGTTAATCGGGCCAGGGGCCCAATTGAATTATGAAATCGGACCAAGGGCCCAGTTGACTTATGAGATCGGGCCAGGGGCCCAGTTGACTTATATATGTGATTTCGGGTCGGGGACCCTAAAATGGAATTGAATAAACTATTTCGGATTTGATTCAACTATTTGGACTTATGACGGTTTTATGGAAATTCGAGGCAGGGCCCTTGTGATATTTTGGAAATGAATAATAAAATGTGTTCCATAAAACCATCTCGATATGAGGATATTTATATCCTGGTCTCCTCCAAGTGTCGGGGACACTGGAGAAGTCACGGTGCATTGCCTGCGAGGGCTCATTATACGGAGCTACCGGACCGTATAGTGATCCAGGAGCAGGATTGCTAGACGTCATGGACGTCAGACATCGGGGATGTCAGAGATATGGACCCGGTGAGACCCCGGGCAGCACGCGTTGCTTAATACCGTGAGATATGACGTCTGGAACGTCAAGCGTCTAGGACGCTAGGCATCGGGGATGCCGGAGATGGAAAAATAATAAATGAATATTACTGGATTGATGAAATAACTCTTGGATTGACTTTTGGAATTTGAAACTATGCTTTGGGTTCCGGGCTAAGGCCCTAGCGGTTATTTCTAAATAAATATGGGATTAATGGTTTTTGGTGCATGCATATGATTTTACTGAGGGGCATAAATGTCTTATAAATGTTTTTAACAGACTTGTTTATTTTCGTTCACTCACAGCTTTTGTTTTTAATGCCCTTCAGGTTGATTCCGGATACGACTGCAGCAGAGACTTGAGCATCGCACACCTCCTCCATCGATCCTTACGCACTCTGGAAGCCCGTTTGGGCAATGGCAATCGGTTATCCCTTGTCTGACGCCTCTTGTCAGACGGGAGCACGTCACATTCCATGGTAATCCCGGGGGGGATTGGGATGGGTCGTGTCACAACTCGCCCATTTTTGCTTCCGATGTGAAATTAGGACCTCAAGTTTTCTTAAGTTATCGTAATCTCACATCAACAACATAACTTTCCGTTTCTGCAAGCCCTTCGCATCAAGATGGCACATTCGAGGGACAAGGGTAGATAGGTTAGGAAAGAAGTTGCTCGGTATGCTTTTTGGTTAGGAAAGAAGTTGCTCGGCATGGTTTTTTCTCCCAAGAACCAATAAGTCCTTGTTTTTTGTCCTTCTTCTGAACAACGGTCTCCTTCAAGCACAGTGGAACGCACAACCACTCCTTGATCGGGATGTCTGAAAGCTTCTCGCCATTCATGGAGAGAGTAGCCGGCTCATGTCCCGGAACTCTAGAAGAACATCTGTCGCCAAGCTCCACAAGAACGTCGCTTGGAAAGGCAATTTGATTGCGAGCCTTCCACTCCATGAAGTCTTCGGGCTTCTCAGAATCCATATCTTTCCCTCGGAATGGACTTAGGCCACGAAAACCGCCACGCTCCCATAGGGCAAATTTGCTGGGTCTATCGGCATCTTGACGCATGGCGAGCATGTATGTGGTACTAGCAAGAGTCACAGCGAGTGTGACCCTGCCTACTGATGCTCACTAGTCACGTTTGCAAGTGCGCTCAGTCACCGCCAAGTCCCCGTCGACTGTTTAGCCAAACTCCGTCCACCACGTGGCATCGATAGTGCACCCGCTCCAACAAAATTTCTAAGTACCTTCGACGGACTCTTGACGCGTGGTAAGCATATTTGCGGTACTAGCAAGGGTCACGTTGAATGTGAGCCAGCCTACCAATGCTCACACGCACTGTCCAAACCACTCATTTTTCCAAGCAGGACGCACTTCCGTAATTTCCCACGTTTTCTGGGAATCTCGAATCCTGTCCAAAAACAAAGGGTCAATAATGACTCTTTGAATATCATATCAATTTCCCGCAATTTTCCGGGAATTAAATATTGATTTAAAACATAAACTAAAACTTCGGACCCCCGAAACAGTATCAAAACAGTGTCCGATTAACTCGTACCCAACACTAAAAATGTTCATTACATTAAGTATAGTAAAACACCTGTTGAACACTTCCCCAGAAACACATCCACGCGCCCTCACGCGCCGCCACAAGCGGCTGCGCGTGAAAGCCACGCGCGTAGCACAGTAACTGCTACAGTGCGTCTTCTCTGCCCGTTTCTCTGATAAACGGGTCGTGTACCCGCGACCAGACCCGAAGCAATCTCAGCGAAATCGACCCCAATTCCTTCGTTTCTTCTACTAGTTTTCATGTATCCAATCATATTTAGAGGTCCTTATGCTCAATTTCATAAAATTAGACCTCAATTCACTCGACTCAAAATGAAAACCCGATGGATCCTTAATCGGGTACCACCCAATTTTAGGCCATTTCTTCAAATTAATCACACAGAAAGCAACCTAAGACCATAATAAACATTAATACCAGGTCAATTGCACTAATATTTACCTCTAACCATTCGACTTCAAGCTCGATTTTTCGAGGATTTTGAAGCTTCTGTTCTTGCTCGATACGGCCTCAATCCTCTCCGTTTTTGATTTGGATCGGTTCGAATTAGTCCCAGGAGACTTAATCCAGTCTCAATTTTGATCCTCAAGACTCACGAATTCGAATTCGAATTTTCACCACAAATTTTCAAATTTTCGAAAATTTGTAAAACCAGCAACCCCTCTGTCCTTCGTGTTTGTTTTGATCCAATTCAGACTCTCCAATCTCTCATTCTCACAACCGAATTGCTCTGCTATTTAACAATATCAAAAGTTGGACAAAATGAGTGAGTTTTCCCTAATTTAGGGGTTAGGGTCCCTAAATCCTTGATTTCCTCCATGTTGTCTGGACAAAGCAACAAATATCATTGACAGGTAGCATGAGTCAGCGTCCACCGTTCGCTTGTCTCAAAAAGACCGTTTTGCCCTTCACTTCCAAAATTACGAAAATGCCCCTCGCCTTCGTAGACCCATAACTTTTGCATCCGATCTCCGATTTTGGCTTGCCGCTTGTCTATGGATTCGTATCGACTCAACCTACGTAACGGTCCTTGGCCCTCGTCCTTTGGACCTCCCGGGTCAAAAGTCAACATTTTGCCCTTACTTTGCAAAAATTACGAAAATGCCCCTCGCCTTCGTAGACCCATAACTTTTGCATCCGATCTCCAATTTTGGCATGCCGCCTGTCTATGGATTCGTATCAATTCGACCTACGTAACGGTCTCTAGCCCACGTCCTTTGGACCCCCGGGCTCAAAAGTCAACATTTTGCCCATGCTTGGGGGCAAAATGGTCATTTTTGCACATTATGACCGATTCACACCACTAAACCTAAATTAGTCATTCTAAAAATAAAAATGGACTTTTAACCCTTATAATCAGGGGCATAATCGTCAAATAAACACTGACTCGTTTCTTGTACCTAACAGTAAAAGCTAACCCGGTAAATATAAGATTCCAAACAATATACATCCCTCCGGATTCCCTGAATACCGAATCGATGTGGGGGCATTTGTTGAACCCAAAATCATCCGAAAATTATGGAGCCGCTACGTGTCCCGTAATTCCCAAAAATGACCAAATTGCCCTTGGCAAATAACGCTGATCATTTGAAAAAACACCCGCACATTAAATAATCTATTTACCAGTTAAATACGTTATTTGATCGGGTTAAAGCCTCCGTAATATTGATATTCTCCCCGAGAGTTAATTATCGTTATTCTTAATAATGGATAATTAATATTAATATTAAAATACAATAAATATCATTACTATCATGATAAGCCATCATTATGATTATTAAATAATATATTTAATAATAATATATTATTTACTAATTAAATATTCAAACCGACCAATCAGAACTCTCCAAGGCTCCCAAGGTTTTCCTATAAATAGCAAGGCACATTTCATTTCCAAGGTACGTTGATTCTTCGTTTCGAAATATATCCCTTTCCTCTCTCGAAGCTAACTTAGGCATCGGAGTGTTCTTGGTCGAACAACCCCCCGGGTAAATCGATCGAGGCAACGATAGCTAATTGTTTGCTGTTTGCAGGAATTGTGAGAACTTTTCGCGACGAGTTCAATCTTTGATTCAACAAACCGTAGTATATCTTCAAGATTTGGCATGGAATTTTAATCAAACAATAAGATTTAGCGTAAGGTACGAGAAAATGATTTCATGGAAGTATCCATCTAATGGATTCATAATTTAAGGGTAAATTTTGATTGGGCTATTTTGATTACCTTCAATTAGGGTTTTTTTTTTAAATAAAAATTCTTTTATATAAGATATGAAATTTGATTTATAGATAAGAATACAAAATAAAAGGTAAAATAGACAATAACTTCACGATGAACATATTTAAATACACTCAATCATAACTTGAATTCCCAAAACAACATTAACGCCGCTACTTCCAAAACAACTAATTTGTAATCTCACAAGATGATAAATTAACTGACATAGCTAACCCACAAAAAAGCCGCTGAAATTATTTGGTGAACTAAATTAGAATAGAATAATTTTTTAAAAGAATAAAACAAAATAATCCAGTAAAAGGAACAAATGAGCAACTTCTATTGTTGTTGTTGTCAATCACTATCATTAACGCTGCCTTCATGGAATACCGAAGAATACTATGAATATCTTCCATTATTGCCATATTGCAGACATTTCAATCCATCATGATTGACCCCACTACTACCAAACCGATTGTTTAATCAAACCCACAAGGGCGCGTCACGAGCCAAACCCCATGAAGGCAAATCAGGCCCTTGAAGGAAAAACTTCACATGCAATCCGCCAGGACACTAGAACCTATGGATATTACTGACACCATTATGATAGAATGTGTAACGACCCATCCCGAAAACTTAAAGGATATTCAAAAAATAAATTGGGAATGGACGGATTTACCCATGTTTTTATTAAAGGTCCAAAAGTCAGTTTAAATTCACGAAACTTCTTAAAAGTTTTGATTAGACCATTGTGTGAGTATCGAACTCACGAGTTCATAGACAAGAGTCTCATAGAAAATAGAGTTCGCTTGAAAAAGTAATGGGTCTAAATGTCCAAAGGCATTTTGGTAAATTGAAAAGTATGGGCATTTTAGTAATTTCACGTAAGTTGCTTATGGGTGAGCCACCAATCTGAGTAGATTACTATGTGAGTGAAAAGTGTCACTGTAACGACCTGCCCAGAATATCGGGATTAAATATTAATTAATTATGGGTTAGAATGACGAATCGGGGATTAGTTGAGAGATGTCGAACGGACTGTGCGAAATGACGATTTTGCCCCTAGAATTGGCAAAAAGGTTGACTTTTAGTTCGGGCGGTCAAATTGACTTTGATCGATGACTGTGACGTAGTTAGGGACGTCACGAATTCATGGACAGGTGGCACGTCCGATTCCGACATTTGAGGACAAAGTTATGATATTCGGAAGTTCAGGGGTATGTTGGTAATTTGGTTGAAAATGGGCAAAATGTTGACTTTTAACTGGGGGAGTCAAACGTACAAGGGCCGATGACCGTGACGTAGATCGGGATATCACGAGTCCGTAGATAGGCGGCACGTCGAAATCGAAAGTCAAACGACGAAGTTATGGGTCTAAAATGGAAAATGACACTATTACACGTAAATCGAGAATCGGGGACATGTGGTAGGCTTTGATTGGGGAACCTTCTGGAAGGAACCACCAGATGAGTGACAAGTGTCTCCCATCTGATTGGTCAATCTCCTTAAAATGGGGATCTTGTCCATTGGCCCAATTAATTAATGGTTTTAACATCACACCACTCACATCTCTCATCTTTCATCAGAGTTGTCCATTTCACCCCAACCTCTCCATCTCATCCCTCCATTTCATCAGCCATCACCTTCATCCATTTTATTTTCCTCCCACCCACACCATCTTCATTTTCATTCTAAACAAACAAAAACACACAGACACATATCACGCACCATCCCTCTCTGTGTTCATGTGCTAGATCAGGAAATGGGTGTGAGTGAGAGGTAGAAAGGATGACGGCGGTGAGCTGAGCACGACGGAGCTAGGCTAGGAATCCGAAAACCCGAAACCCTTTATTTGTCCAAATTTGAAACTCGCACTCTTAACGTGTAGGGGCTATTCTTTTGGTTTAAGTGTGATTGTAGGGACAGAGACGAGCATGATGGATGTGGTTTCAAGGCAAGGGATGGCCTGAGTCGACAGGGAGGATAATCGAAAATTTGAGCTACGGGTTTATTTTCAGAGGTAAGGATCTAGATGGGTTTCCTTGTTTTTTATCCCATAAAACTCTTAGTTAGACTTAGACGAACACGTAGGTGGAAACCCAATAGAAAATGGTGGCCGGAATTGGGAGAACCAGCGGGGTCGGTTCAGCGATTCGGCTAAACCGATTCAAACCAATGAACCGGGTCCAACGCGAGGTTGACGATGATTAGTGTTTGGCACGTGGGCTTCACGAGCAGCCCCTTTGGGTGACGCTTGGGGGCGCGTGAAGGGTATTTTGGGGAAACTTCCAACATGACTTTTAATCTATTCAATGTAACGAAAATTTTGAGATTGGTTTTGTAACACCCCGGAAATTCGAGGATTCCCATATTGTAATTTAATGTGTGATTTGACGATTTCACCCTTGTGAATGGTATGGTCAAATTGTTGACTTTTTGATTGGTGAACTAAATGAACCTTGACCTATGACCGTGACGTAGTTCGGGACGTCACGAGTTCATAGACAGGTGGCACGTCCAATTCGGACGATCAGGGTAAAAGTTATGACTATCAGAAGTTCAGGGGCATTACCGTAATTTGGACTCTCGGGGGAAAATGTTGACTTTTCTTTTGACAACTAATTTTCAGTTGACTCAAGGACCGTTGGGTAGGCCTTGACGTCCTGAGTCCGTAGATAGGCGGCACGCCGAAATCGGACTTCGTACGAGGAAGTTATGGTCAGAAACGTGAGTTCGGGAAGTTCGTGTCTCGGTTTTCGTGTCGAATATTATATTCAGGAAATCTGATTGGAGGACACCTGGTGAGTGACCCATTGGCTAGATTGGATCAGATCCACTATTGGATTAATTAACATTTGAATCAGCTTTAAATTTCAGCCCTTGGATTAAAAACCCCTGATCTAATCTGAGCCCTTGATCTAATCTGGAGATCAAATCTGGGCCGTCCGTTTCCTTCCCTCCATTTCTTTATATTTCATACCCGCAGAGCACATTCTGCCCATTTCGATCAAACATCCCAGCAAATCATCCACTCTCTGTGTCTGCGTATTGGGGACTCACCGGCGAGGCTGAGCGACGGCAGTGACCACGGCGGAGGACGGCGGCGAGGAAGGAATCAGGGAACCCGTGGCGGTTTTCAAACCCAGATTTTTGGTAAATCCATTTCCCACGTTTAGTTTTGTTTTTGATGGATCCTAATCGACTCTAGGGACTGCCAGGAACCTTCTGCGATTGAACTCGTGGCCGGAGGAGCTCAGGGCGGTGACTAAACGGCGACGGAAACCGGTTCTGTTCTTCGAGGTAGGCCCTCGATCCTATCGGTTTTTCTCCATTCTTTTTACACTGAACCAATCTAGGGACTCAGACGAGTAGTTAGGAATTGAAAGGAACGAAAATGATCCAGAATTGAAGTTATGGCAACCGGGTCATGATCGCGGGTCTGATCGACCCGAGTTGCAGGTTTTCGGGTCAACCCGTCTGAGGACAGCGATGATGACGTGGCACCCTGTCAGTCTGTCAGATGACGTGGACCAATCGTGAGCCGACACGTGTCACATGTCAGTGCACAGTCAGCACTGACATGTCAGTGACGTGGACCAGTCAGGGACTGCCACGTGTCACTGACATGTCAGTGACGTGGACCAGTGCCGTGCTGACACGTGGCACATGTCAGATCCGACACGTGGCCTGACAGATCAGTGTGGTGGGCCAATCAGATGTTGACACGTGGCACCTGTCAGAGTCTGACATGTCAGACCTGACAGCTGTCAGATGACGTCAGCATGACGTCATGCTGACGTCAGCAGTGACGTCAGCGATGACGTCAGCAGGAACTGTTCCTGCGTTGACCGCCGCGTTGACCGGCGCGTGGGGGCGCGTGTGAACAGTGTTCCTGGTGGGACCACCACCATTCTTTAGGTTTCGACGATCCGGATCCAATGGCGGTGGTTTCGGGTCGATCGGAGATCATTAAGTTGGTCAAAATAAGGTTTATTGCCTTGGAAAGTGCGTTCGGGCGGCTTTTCCGGACCGGTTTCGGTCTAGGGCTTCATGGTTGAATGTTAGGGGTTTAAATTGACCTTTGCATATACTTTGGATATGACAGGGGTTGTATAATCGTACCAGAACGAGGGTATACGTTCGGTTTTCGGCAGGACTGTACTGTGAGTGGGCCATTTTCTTAAACCCTTGTGTGCATAAATGTTTTCTGGTTTTATTATACTTATTCACATGCTAAAACAATAATGGTTTTGAGGATATGGAAAATATGGTTATGGCACGTTTCACGGTATTTGGACTTGAGACCCGTCCGATGAAACTGAATGATTGGTTCGGATTCTATCTATGTATATATATGCCTTGCATGTGGATATCAATAAAATGTAGTTGTTACTGCACTGTATAGATCCTTCCATATTATATTGTCTCCTCCGGATGAGGTACCCCGGAGAGGTCACGGACGTCTAGAACGTCCAGCGTCTATGACGCTAAGCATCGGGGATGCTGTAACCGAACGGGGTTCGGGGATTGAACTCGGAATTGAGACCCGAGTGGCACGCGTAGCCTTGTGATTGTGACCTTATTGGACGTCAGGGACGTCAGACATCAGGGATGTCGGGATTGGAGTGTATAGTGCAGTGGCTAAAATTATGGTTATGGTTTTATTATATGCCTTATGGTTCATATTATATGGTTTATGATTTTGATTTATGATGCACGCATGTTTGGAAAACGGAGGGGTAAATTATATGTTTTACTTATCAAACGATTTCATAAACTTGAGTTTCGGTCCACTCACCCTTAATGTTTTGATAACCCCCCCAGGTCGGGAAACTGAGGTAGAGGAGGAACCAGGACTGAGGCATAGATCTACTTCTGCGTACCTCAACCCCTGCTGGGCGGTGTACCCGCAGGTTTACTTTAGAGTCGTGCTCGCAAATTTGTAATTTTGGATTTCATCCCTTGTCTGACATTCGTTTAATTCGGATTTGGTGTATGACTTAAATTTGGTTATTTACGCTTTTAAATGTTTTGAGGTTAAAATTGGTATGAATTATTGGGTGTCAGACGGGAGCAAGGCACGTCCCCTTGTGGTCCCTGTGGGATCGGGGCGGGTCCTGTCAGCTTGGTATCAGAGCCAGGTTGTGGTCAGTACTAGGGTATTGGTCAGCATGCTAGACTAGCGATTAGTACTAGTTACTTTTCGACTTTTAAGAATATTGTTTTCTAATCTATGCCTCTTAACAGTTGGTTATGCCTCCTAGGAGAATTCCTCATACTCGAACGGACGAGGATCTAGAAAGAGAGATGGAATGCGCGAGCATCGAAAGGGCTCAACGGTTGGGAGCCACTCCTTTCTGCGGGGGATCAAACCCCGAGGATGCTCACGACTGGATCACCAAGTGGGAGAGGATCTTCTCGGTGATGCACTGCCCTCCGGGCTAACGAGTGACTCTGGCGGCCTTCTAGCTGGAAGGAGGAGCCTACCAGTGGTGGCACGGACTCGAAATGTCCGGGTGGTCTGTCCATACCACTACCTGGGAAGCTTTCCGTTCCAGATTTCTGGACCAGTACTACCCGCGATCCTTTCGCGCGGCGCGGGAGGCGGAATTCCTGCGGCTGGAGCAGGGTGACATGTCTGTTGCAGACTACGAGCAAACTTTCGGGAAACTTTCCCGGTTCGCTGCCTCATTCGTAAGCACGGAGGAGGACAAATGCCAGCGGTTTGAGCTTGGACTCCGAGGGGAGATCCGGGCCAGTGTGACTGCTACCACTCATGCTTCTCTGAGGGATATGGTCGACGCAGCGGTGCGTGTCGAGGCCAGTCTGGCGGCACACCAATCACGACAACCTTCGGGGGAGGGGCGACGTCAGGATCGCCCACATCATGGGCCATCGGGCCGTAAGAACAACAAGGGAGGGAGCTACAGGGGAGCACCCTCATCCTTCAAGGGTCGTGACTGGTCGGGTCGACGTGGAGGCTCTCAGGGCAGAGGATCTGGATACAACTCTGGGCAACGCTCATCTTGGAGCGGTGCTTCTGGTGGGCATTCGGACAGGCCAAGGCCAGTAACTTATTTTGCTTGCGGAGAGGAGGGCCACTATGCCTGTGATTGTCCGCAGTTGTCCAAGAACAACGACGCTGGGGGCTCGAGTGTGGTGCAGAGCACGGCTTCCCACACTAATGGAGGTCGCGGTCAGGGAGGTGACCGTGGTGCTGGACGTGGCGCGCGCGGGCGCGGACGGAACGGAGGGCCGAGGGCCCAAGTGTTTGCAATGACCCAGCAGCAGGCGAGGACTGCTCCAGGCGTGGTCACAGGTACACTACATATCTTTAACCTTCTTGTACGTGTATTAATGGATGCGGGGGCTACACATTCTTTTATTTCGAGGAGTTGTGCTGGTATGCTTGATTGTGTGGTATCAGCCTTAGATTGCGAAATGGGTGTTGGCACCCCGATGGGTACCGTGTACCTTGTGAATCAGGTGATTCGGAGGTGCCCGGTAAGAATTGAGGATGTGGATTTACCAGCAGACTTAATTATTCTGGATATCCACGACTTCGATATAATCCTAGGGATGGATTGGCTGTCGGAGCACGGATCGCTCATCGACTGCTGTAGCAAACCAGTGATTTTGCGGAGCCCGGGTTTGCCGGAAGTTATCTTTCAGGGGGAACGTGATGGTTCGCCTCCTGAAGTGATTTCGTCACTTACTGCTACCAAACTTCTACGGAAGGGATGCCAGGGTTATCTGGCGCATGTCGTGTCGGAACGGGTCGATACTCCGGTTATCGACGAAATACCAGTGGTCTGTGAGTTTCCGGATGTATTCCCGGAAGACTTACCTGGATTGCCACCATCGCGGGAGATTGAGTTTACTATTGAACTACTCCCGGGTACCCGACCCATATCCCAGGCACCATACCGGATGGCGCCGGCCGAGTTACGAGAACTCAAGACTCAATTGCAGGAGTTGGTAGATTTGGGATATGTCCGACCGAGTACTTCACCGTGGGGAGCACCGGTGTTGTTCGTAAAGAAGAAGGAAGGAAGTCTCCGTTTATGTATTGACTATCGACAACTCATCAAGGTGACAATGAGGAACCAGTATCCTCTACCCAGGATCGATGACCTTTTTGACCAGTTTCGGGGAGCTCAGTGCTTCTCGAAAATTGATTTGCGGTCTGGGTATCACCAACTGAGGATTTCGGAGGAGGATATTCCGAAAACTGCTTTTCGAACCCGTTATGGACACTACGAGTTCCCGGTTATGCCATTTGGTTTGACGAATGCTCCAGCAGCATTCATGGATCTGATGAACCGGGTCTTCCGACCCTACCTGGATAAGTTCGTGATCACTCAAGGAGTGCCCGTGCACATGAGGAACATCTACGGCTGGTCTTGGAGAAGCTGAGACAAGAATAGTTGTACGCCAAGCTGAGCAAGTGTCAGTTTTGGCTGAACAGTATGGGTTTTCTGGGACACGTGATATCGATGGATGGGATTTGCGTGGATCCCCAGAAAACAGAAGCGGTGACCAACTGGGCTAGACCGACAACAGTGACTGAGGTGTAGAGTTTTGTCGGATTAGCAGGTTACTACCGGAGATTCGTGGAGGGTTTCTCCAAAATTGCTGCACCATTGACTCGTTTGACTCGGAAGGGAGTAAAGTTTATCTGGGACGAGCAGTGTGATCGGAGTTTTCAAGAGTTGAAAGATCGATTGACCACTGCACCTGTCCTTGCATTGCTGGACGACAGTGGAGAGTTTGTGGTCTTCAGTGATGCATCGCTGCAAGGTCTGGGCTGCGTGTTGATGTAGACTGGCAAGGTTATCGCCTATGCATCCCGGCAGCTGAAGACTCATAAGTTGAACTACCCTACCCATGATTTGGAGTTGGTGGCGGTGGTTCATGCTCTAAAAATCTGGAGACATTACCTGTTCTGCGCAACGTGTCGGATATACACCGACCACCAGAGTCTTAAATACCTATTCACTCAGAAGGAGCTTAACATGAGACAACGAAGATGGTTGGAGCTGCTGAAGGATTATGGCTGTACGATTGAGTACCATCTGGGTAAGGCCAATGTGGTGGCAGATGCACTCAACAGGAAATCAGCGGGATCAATTGCACACCTGGGGATGGTGTACCTTCCTTTGCTGGTGGAACTCCGGAAGGCGGGAGTTATTTTGGGTACGGATGAGCATGGAGCTTTGTTGGCCAGCTTTCATGTACGACCTGTACTGATTGATCGGATCATCGAAGCACAACTTCAGGATCCGATACTCTGTATTTACAGAATTGAGGTCGATGCAGATGGGAGACAGGATTTTACCATCTGGGATGATGGAGCACTAGTGAAGTTGGGCCGTTTGTGTGTACCTGCAGTGGCAGAGTTACGGGTCGAGATTCTTGAGGAGGCCCATAGTTCGGCCTATGCTATGCATCCAGGGGGTACAAAGATGTACCGTACCCTCCAGAACCATTATTGGTGGTCAGGAATGAAGAAGGATATTGCTGAATTCGCGAGCAGATGCTTAACCTGTCAGCAGGTTAAGGCGGAACGGCAGAGACCGTATGGGCCTATGCAGCCACTTCCGATTCCCGAGTGGAAGTGGGATCACATCACCATGGACTTCGTCTTTAAGTTACCAAGGACTCAGAGTGGAGTTGACGGAGCGTGGGTGATCGTGGACCGGTTAACCAAATCAGCCCATTTTCTGCCAGTTCAGGAGACTTATAAACCTAACCGACTGGCTCAATTGTTCGTGAAAGAAATCATACGATTGCATGGTACGCCGGAATCGAACGTGTCTGATCGTGATTCGCATTTCACTTCCAGGTTCTGGCGAAGTTTGCAAGCTACTTTGGGAACAACCTTACGTTTCAGTACTGCCTTCCATCCACAGACTGATGGACAGTCTGAGAGAACCATTCAAACCCTGGAGGACATGATGAGGTCATGTGTACTACAGTTTCAAGACTCTTGGGATACTCATTTGCCATTAATGGAATTCGCTTACAACAACAGCTATCAGGCGAGCATTGGGATGGCACCATATGAGGCACTGTATGGCCGACAGTGCAGGACACCTATCTGCTGGACGGAGGTAGGAGAGCGAGCGGCTGTAGGGCCGGAGATAATGGACTTAACCATGGAAACTGTTCGCGTGATCAAGGAGAGATTGAAGGTGGCACAGGATCGCCAGAAGAGTTATGCCGACCGACGGATTCGAGACTTGGAGTTTGAAGTGGGAGATTTTGTCTTCCTGAAGTTGTCTCCGTGGAAAGGGATTATCCGTTTTGGCCGACAAGGGAAACTGAGTCCGCGTTTTATCGGACCTTATGAAATCGTGGAGAGAATTGGCAGTGTTTCTTACAGATTGGCACTACCTCCAGAACCATCGAGAGTTCACGATGTTTTCCACGTATCGATGTTGCGGATGTACGTACGTGATGCTTCTCATGTACTTGGGGAACAACCTGTTGAACTACGGGAGGATTTGAGCTTTGAAGAACAACCAGTACAGATCTTGGATCGGAAGGACAAGGTACTACGACGAAAGACGATCCCTCTCGTGAAGATTCTCTGGAAAAACCAGAATGTGGAAGAAGCCACATGGGAGCCTGAGGCTCAGATGCGAGAACAATTTCCTCATTTGTTTCTTTGAAATTTCGGGAAGAAATTTCTTAAGGGGGGAAGGTTGTAACACCCCGGAAATTCGAGGATTCCCATATTGTAATTTAATGTGTGATTTGACGATTTCACCCTTGTGAATGGTATGGTCAAATTGTTGACTTTTTGATTGGTGAACTAAATGAACCTTGACCTATGACCGTGACGTAGTTCGGGACGTCACGAGTTCATAGACAGGTGGCACGTCCAATTCGGACGATCAGGGTAAAAGTTATGACTATCGGAAGTTCAGGGGCATTACCGTAATTTGGACTCTCGGGGGAAAATGTTGACTTTTCTTTTGACAACTAATTTTCGGTTGACTCAAGGACCGTTGGGTAGGCCTCGACGTCCTGAGTCCGTAGATAGGCGGCACGCCGAAATCGGACTTCGTACGAGGAAGTTATGGTCAGAAACGTGAGTTCGGGAAGTTCGTGTCTCGGTTTTCGTGTCGAATATTATATTCAGGAAATCTGATTGGAGGACACCTGGTGAGTGACCCATTGGCTAGATTGGATCAGATCCACTATTGGATTAATTAACATTTGAATCAGCTTTAAATTTCAGCCCTTGGATTAAAAACCCCTGATCTAATCTGAGCCCTTGATCTAATCTGGAGATCAAATCTGGGCCGTCCGTTTCCTTCCCTCCATTTCTATATTTCATACCCGCAGAGCACATTCTGCCCATTTCGATCAAACATCCCAGCAAATCATCCACTCTCTGTGTCTGCGTATTGGGGACTCACCGGCGAGGCTGAGCGACGGCAGTGACCACGGCGGAGGACGGCGGCGAGGAAGGAATCAGGGAACCCGTGGCGGTTTTCAAACCCAGATTTTTGGTAAATCCATTTCCCACGTTTAGTTTTGTTTTTGATGGATCCTAATCGACTCTAGGGACTGCCAGGAACCTTCTGCGATTGAACTCGTGGCCGGAGGAGCTCAGGGCGGTGACTAAACGGCGACGGAAACCGGTTCTGTTCTTCGAGGTAGGCCCTCGATCCTATCGGTTTTTCTCCATTCTTTTTACACTGAACCAATCTAGGGACTCAGACGAGTAGTTAGGAATTGAAAGGAACGAAAATGATCCAGAATTGAAGTTATGGCAACCGGGTCATGATCGCGGGTCTGATCGACCCGAGTTGCAGGTTTTCGGGTCAACCCGTCTGAGGACAGCGATGATGACGTGGCACCCTGTCAGTCTGTCAGATGACGTGGACCAATCGTGAGCCGACACGTGTCACATGTCAGTGCACAGTCAGCACTGACATGTCAGTGACGTGGACCAGTCAGGGACTGCCACGTGTCACTGACATGTCAGTGACGTGGACCAGTGCCGTGCTGACACGTGGCACATGTCAGATCCGACACGTGGCCTGACAGATCAGTGTGGTGGGCCAATCAGATGTTGACACGTGGCACCTGTCAGAGTCTGACATGTCAGACCTGACAGCTGTCAGATGACGTCAGCATGACATCATGCTGACGTCAGCGATGACGTCAGCAGGAACTGTTCCTGCGTTGACCGCCGCGTTGACCGGCGCGTGGGGGCGCGTGTGAACAGTGTTCCTGGTGGGACCACCACCATTCTTTAGGTTTCGACGATCCGGATCCAATGGCGGTGGTTTCGGGTCGATCGGAGATCATTAAGTTGGTCAAAATAAGGTTTATTGCCTTGGAAAGCGCGTTCGGGCGGCTTTTCCGGACCGGTTTCGGTCTAGGGCTTCATGGTTGAATGTTAGGGGTTTAAATTGACCTTTGCATATACTTTGGATATGACAGGGGTTGTATAATCGTACCAGAACGAGGGTATACGTTCGGTTTTCGGCAGGACTGTACTGTGAGTGGGCCATTTTCGGCGGGTACACTGCATAGATCTACTTCTGCGTACCTGAACCCCTGTTGGGCGGTGTACCCGCAGGTTTACTTTAGAGTCGTGCTCGCAAATTTGTAATTTTGGATTTCATCCCTTGTCTGACATTCGTTTAATTCGGATTTGGTGTATGACTTAAATTTGGTTATTTACGCTTTTAAATGTTTTGAGGTTAAAATTGGTATGAATTATTGGGTGTCAGACGGGAGCAGGGCACGTCCCCTTGTGGTCCCTGTGGGATCGGGGCGGGTCCTGTCAGGTTTCGTATCGATCAGACACCGTTTCGATATGTTTCGGGGTGTCCGAAGGTTTAGGATTTAATTTAAAAATAGTTAAAAATTCGGGAAAAATACGGGGCTTGAATGAGGGGTTAATGAAGTGGTTATTGACCCTCTAGTGTGATTTGGACAGGTTTGAAACTCCCGGTGATAGTGGTGTGGCCCGGGAAGGCTTATGGCAAGCGTATCGAGGCGTAACGTATGACGGTCTGTGAGTGAACTTTGATTTTATAAATAATATGCATGCATAACTGTTTTCTATGTTTTATATACGTGATTTCTATGATGATGATTGTGATTATTGATTTTGCGTTTGTTACACGTATTTCGAGATGTTTTCTGTATTACACGGATATCGAGGCTGACGGTTTTATTGTGGTTTTACGTGCTTGCGGTTTCATGAATGATGTGATGAAATGGTTTTGAAATTGGAAAGATGAACTCGGGCATAAGACCCAATTGTTTGTTTCGGAAACCTCGGATTTGGAGTCCATTTGAGTTACGTAATCGGGGCGGGGCCCAGTTGTTTACGAAATCGGCCTGAGACCCATTTGAGTTATATTATTGGGCCAGGGGCCCAGTTGATTTACGAAATCTGGCCGAGAGCCCAGTTGATTTACGAAATCTGGCCGTGGGCCCAGTTGATTTACAAAATCGGGTCGTGGGCCTAGTTGGTTTACGAAATCGGGCATGAGGCCCAGTTGGTTTATAAATGTGATTTCGGGTCGGGGACTCTAAATGGATTTAAATAAATGGTTTTGGATTTGAGAAATTAGATGTTTGGACTTGTGATGGTTTTATGGAAATTCAGGGCAGGGCCCTTGAGGTGTTTTGAAATGATTTGATAAAACTGTTTTCCGTAAACCATCTTAATACGAGGATATGTGGATGGTCTCCTCCAGCTGTCTGGGACACTGGAGAAGTCATGGTGCATTATCTGCAAGGGGTCACTGCACGGAGCGACCAGACCGTATAGTGACTCAGAAGCATGATTGCTATGATTTGACGTCTGAGACGTCAGACATCAGGGATGTTAGAGATATGGACCCAGTGAGACCACAGGCAGTACGCGTTGCTTATACCATGAGATATGACGTCTAGGACGTCGAGCATCTGGGACGCTAGGCATCTGGGATGCCCAGGATGGTTTAAACATGTTTTTCTTGAATGGTATTTATGGTTATGGTTTTGGGCAGTGGCCCACTTGGAACTGGATTTGATATTTGGATGACTGATTTATCGAATATATGTTTTGGTTTTCGGTAATCTTGGATTTGGGCAGGGACCCACATGATTTGGTTTTACGAATTTTGGGCTAAGGCCCTAATGGTTTCTTTTAGTAAATGGTTTATTTACTGGTTTCGATGCATGCATACGTTTTAATGAAGGGCATAAATATCTTTGTGAAATGTGTTTTATGAACTCCCTTTTTTTCGTCCACTCACAGCCTTTGTTGTTTTTAATGCCCTTCAGGTTGATCACGGATGCGGACTGTAACAGAGACCGGGACATCGCATGCCTCCTCCATCGATCCTTGCGCACTCTGGAAGCCCCGAATGGGCAGTGGCATTAGGTTATCCCTTGTCTGACACTTCGTGTCAGATGGGTGCATGGCACATCCCACGGCAATCCCGGGGGGATTGGGATGGGTCGTGTCAGTCACCGTAGGATGGATGGAGGTGGCTTTCACTACCTTGATCATACTTGTTCAAAGGGAATGAAGAAAGAAAATAGTACACACAATGGAAAGGGATTTTTTGTTGAGGTCTCTTTCTCTAGTTACTTGAATTAATACCAAAGGACTGTTACAAAGGTCATGGCACCTCTAGTAAGGCGAAGAGCAAGAAAACAGAGAACCAGGTGGAAAAGGAGAAGTGCGGCCCTTCGAAGATGGAACCTCTGGGTTTGGATATTAAGGTTGGAAACTAAGGATTAACTCATGGGAGGAGCCCAAAATTAAGCTTGAAACCAGGCTTGAACTTGTGATTGACAGTTCAAGGAACCGAGATGAGTTGGATTGAGCTTAAGAATTGGTGTAAAAATGGAGGAATTAGAATGGATTTGGTCGTCGGGTCGAGACCCTATTGCAGACTCGTGGGTCGACCTGTAAGAGACGACCTAGGTGTTTATGGCACATGGTGCGTAGGGGAGTGACGCACGTCCATCCACACGCACGTGGCAGCGTGTGACTGAGTTTCTCTTGTTCCAGTCAACATGAAAGTTTGTCCTTTTGAAATTATGGATTCATTGGTACAATTTTTGAAGGAATCAGATATTGTTTCAATGTAGTTTTATATGTCTGAAGTGACGTTGTTGCTAAGTAAAATACATATGGATCTTCTAGGGTTCAGAAGATTTATACAGGTTCCTTATAGGATTAGGACGTCATAACAGAATTAGGTAGAGTCAGGATATCATGATGGACTCGAAAGGAGTTTAGGTATTAGATTAGGGCTGGGAAAAAGCCGAGGTAGTGGGTTTCGCTATTCGTTGGGGTCAGTGTGTTGGTATGGGCGGTGTGTCAGGGCCCACCCATAATCCCCCGGGATTAAGGGCTAAACCCCGTTCCCGTCTAGCTTGCGCCTGACACGAGGGCCAAACAGACGCCTAACCTCCGTGTGACACGTAAGTCGGATAAGGGAGTTCCGATCCAACCATCTCGGCAACTTCGAACTTTCCAGAGTGCGCTGAGTCTACTGTGGATTGTGCGTGTGATGTCTCCATCTCTCTCGACCGACAGCCCGCACTGCAGCAACCTGGAGGGTATCGAAAACACGAAAAGACTGTGAATGGACAAAAATAAAGTTTAAGTTCAAAAACAGTTATTAGAAAACACATACATTTATACCCTCCGCGTAAAAACCAATGCATGCATATCAATTTCATGTCATAAAACCGTGTACGAAAAACTAAACACATTTTTCTTTTTCCAACTCCCGGGCCTTCGCCCAAAACCGTCAAAAACCGTTTCATCCGGGTCACTGCCCAAAACATCATCATCATCAAGTCTCAGTGAAAACCCAAAACACATTTAAAGCCACATTCTCATCCATCGAACCTGCTGGATCTATCCGAGTCTTTAAACTCCCTAGTCTTTAAACTCAATCCAGGCCTCTATAATATCCGAGTCTTTAAACTCCCGAGTCTTTAAACTCAACAGGCCTACAGGGGAAATATCAATATATCCGAGTCTTTAAACTCAACAGGCATACGAGGGAAATATCAATATATCCGAGTCTTTAAACTACCGAGTCTTTAAACTCAATTCGGGCCCGTCCCCCGTCAATCAATATCCGGGTCTTTAAACCCAATAACCAGATCCAGCAAATCCAATCCAAAACCATTTAAAAACCATTGTCCATTTCCATATCCAAACCCGAATTCGAAACAACTGGTCGGATGCCCTTCCGGCATCCAGAACCGTTATTCCGAATCCAGACCCAGAATTCATTTCCTTCTCATTTCCGGATCCGAGTCCGCAACCATCATTCCGTAAGCCGGCATCCGGAATAATCATTCCGAACCCAAACCCGAAAATCCATTTCCAAAACCACTTTTCTGAACTGGGCTTCAAGCCCGAAAACCCTTTTCCGAAATCCTTTTTTCTTCCTTTGAAATCAACTCGTATTTCGAATCCCGAAATCAATTCAGAAAAACCAGGTTCAAATTACGATACTTATCAAAACCTCATAAAACGTGAAAACCGTCTTTTTCTCGATAAACGTGCAAAAACCATAAACCATCACAATCATAAATCGAATCATATAATCAAGTATAGAAAACATATAAAAACACATATGCATGCATCAAGAGTTAGAAAGTAAAGTCCACTCACAGACCATTTCAGCGTCGCCTCGATACGCGCGCACTTACGCCGTCCCAGGCCATTCGCTATCCTTGGCTTTCCCGAACCTATCCAAATCCCAATATAAGGTTACTAACTACTTCACGATACTCATACTAAAATCCCATAATTTTCCCGAACTTCTAAGCGTACTTCAAACAGGACCCTAGACCTTCGACCTCGTGGAACTAACCTCAAACGACGTCCGATTAACCCGGAACCAATTCCAATAGACTCTTCACAACACCTAGACCAAAAACCATGTTGACGGTTTTACCAACCGCCGCCGCACGCGCCCCCACTCGCCGCCCAAAGTGGCTGCGCGTGGGCCACACGCGCCAGCTACAGTACCATCATCTACCTCGAGTCGACCCGGTCGAACCAGTCTCTGCAACTTGAACCGGTGAGAACGGTTCACCGCCGTGCCTACACCGTCTTCCTCCCTCTCTTCACCATCCTTTTCATCCAATCTTGAGCAATCCAGTCCCCTCACTCAAACACCTCGACACCGTCCCTAACCCGTCGACTCGAGCTCAAAACCAAAACCCAAACTGTCCCCTGTTTTCTACTCTGGCCACCCAGGTCTTCTCCTGTCACAATAACCACCCTAGACGATGCCTAGGACCTCCCTGAGCCTCGCACCACTCACCATAACCGTCGACTCAACCCCAGACTGCACGACTTCCCGTTTGAACATCGCGGCAAAACAGAGTATGCGCACGGGGAAAACAATTACCTGCCTGTCGATCACCGCCGTGCACACCGTCGCGCTCCCTGGAGTCCACAGAGTCGCCTGAGCTACCCTTCGAGTCCAATTGAAGCAACACACAGCCACACCACCACCATGATCTCTCACCCCTTCTCTGTTTCCCTGCGAACTCAAACCTCCCACTCCCCTGATTATCTTTCACGAATTGCCCTCACTTCTCACTCACTGTCTCTCACTCGATTTCCAGTCTCTCATCCACTCACCAGAACACACAAAACTTCTTGCACTTGATCGATTTTCTCTCCAACTCACCCTCTGTTTCTCTTGTTCGAACACGACTACACACGGCTGCACAAATTAAACACACACCGTGCACGGCCTAGAAGCCACTACACACACTGCATGTGTCACCAATCCCTCAAACCTCACACAAAAATCTCCTCTCTGCTCAGGAAACTTGTCCCAATCCGGTTGAACCAAACCCAGAGTACCAAATGACCAAAATGCCCCTCTTTGACTCCAAAATTACCATTTTACCCTTACCGTTTTAGACCCATAACTTACACATCCTAACTCCGATAAACACGTGCCGCCTGTCGTTAAATTCAGGACGACGAGATCTATCTAATGGTCCTAGGTCAACGTGTCAAAACCCGATCGTCCAACAAGTCAACTTTTCCCCCTAGTTTAACCAAATTACGAAAATGCCCTCAAACTTCCGAACATCATAACTTCCTCCTCGGATGTCGGAATCGGGCGTGCCACCTGTCTACGGATTCGTGACGTCCTAAACCACGTCACAGTCATCGGTCAAAACCCAATTGACCCCTCGAACTCAAAGTCAACAATTTGCCCGAACTAGGGGCAAAATCGTCATTCTAGGCTAACGACCCCATCGAGACCAACTAACCCCCGATTATGCTCACTAATATCATCTTAAACACTTCCTTAACCGCAGTTCCCGGGACGGGTCGTTACAATCTACCCACCTAAAAAGAATTATGTCCCCGAAATTCCACAGCTCGTTCCCAACACTAGGGGTCTCCTACCCGGTAATCAATACTAGCTTAACAAAACCCTCTCCTGGGTTTCCTGTCTATCATCTCCACCTTGGGTACCACCACCTACCCCTTCCGGAATCAACTCACATCCAATCTGGTCCAAAGGGAAACCTGTCTACCGGTTCACACCCTTACGCTCCTCGGCTACTACTTCGACCACTTGTCGGAATAAACCAACAAAGTCTTAAAGGAAAACTCTAGATTGTGGATTGTCTTCACTTCAATAACCTCATATCGATCAGTTATAATCACTCATTTCCAATTCCTTCCGTCATCCTTCAACGGAACTCACAAGGGTCCCCAACTATCCCTGCGACCTTCATCCCACCGATGGTCAAACCTGTCCATACCAGCCTATGGTCATTGAGTATCAGTTGCTCTACTCTAATCAATCAACGACACCCTAACCAAACAACCACCACCTCGGCTACACCTAGCAGCACCATCTCCAATCCGGTCGTAAGTCGGCCCAAACCACAAGGACTACGATCCAGTAAATCCACAGGGTACCTCAAATCGTCCTCATCATTCGGGTTACCCAAACCCGCAATTACCACTCCACCCAACTGACCAAAGGTCACCAAGCCAAAACCATCTGGCCCAACCGGCCACCCACAATCGGCCTCCTCGGCCTCCGTATCTTACTAACTCCACGAGCTGCTCTCAGGCCCCTCAAGCCGACCAATCTACTCATCCGTAGCTCACCGGCTACCTTCCAGGTTACTTCTGCTAGCGTAACGCCGACCCTTGGTCCATCCATCAAGCACAGCCCGTGCCAACACACTAACAGTTCTGGTCTTAAGCCGATGTATGTCAAATCTCGAATCGTGTATCAAGCGACTAGCACCCTCAAACGCTGCTATCACTATCGTATCCAAGTTGCTGACGGGCTGTTCCACATCGAGACATCACATCCACAGTAGCATCACATCACCCAAGTCGACAAACCAACAACTCTGGGAACAAAACCTTATGCAGAACACACAAACCTCGCTCTGATACCAATTGTCAGGGCCCACCCCTAATCCCCCGGGATTAAGGGCTAAACCCCGCTCCCGTCTAGCTTGCGCATGACACGAGGGCCAAACAGACGCCTAACCTCCGTGTGACACGTAAGTCGGACAAGGGAGTTCCGATCCAACCATCTCGACAACTTCGAACTTTCCAGAGTGCGCTAAGTCTACTGTGGATTGTGCGTGTGATGTCTCCATCTCTCTCGACCGACAGCCCGCACTGCAGCAACCTGGAGGGTATCGAAAACACGAAAAGACTGTGAGTGGATAAAAATAAAGTTTAAGTTCAAAAACAGTTATTAGAAAACACATACATTTATACCCTCCGCGTAAAAACCAATGCATGCATATCAATTTCATGTCATAAAACCGTGTACGAAAAACTAAACACATTTTTTCTTTTTCCAACTCCCGGACCTCCGCCCAAAACCGTCAAAAACCGTTTCATCCGGGCCACTGCCCAAAACATCATCATCATCAAGTCTCAGTGAAACCCCAAAACACATTTAAAGCCACATTCTCAACCATCGAACCTGCTGGATCTATCCGAGTCTTTAAACTCTCGAGTCTTTAAACTCAACAGGCCTACGGGGGAAATATCAATATATCCGAGTCTTTAAACTCCCGAGTCTTTAAACTCAATCCTGGACTGTCCCCCTTCAATCAATATCCGGGTCTTTAAACCCAATAACCAGATCCAGCAAATCCAATCCAAAACCATTTAAAAACCATTGTCCATTTCCATATCCAAACCCGAATCTGAAACCACTAGTCGGATGCCCTTCCGGCATCCAGAACCGTTATTCCGAATCCAGACCCAGAATTTATTTCCTTCTCATTTCCGGATCCGAGTCCGCAACCATCATTCTGTAAGCCGGCATCCGGAATAATCATTCCGAACCCAAACCCGAAAATCCATTTCCAAAACCACTTTCCTGAACTGGGCTTCAAGCCCGAAAACCCTTTTCCGAAATCTTTTTCTTCCTTTGAAATCAACTCGTATTTCGAATTCCGAAATCAATTCAGAAAAATCAAGTTCAAATTATGATACTTATCAAAACCTCGTAAAACGTGAAAACCATTTTTTTCTCGATAAACGTGCAAAAACCATAAACCATCACAATCATAAATCGAATCATAGAATCAAGTATAGAAAACATATAAAAACACATATGCATGCATCAAGAGTTAGAAAGCAAAGTCCATTCACAGACCATTTCAGCGTCGCCTCGATACGCGCGCACTTACGCCGTCCCCGGCCATTCGCTATCCTTGGCTTTCCCGAACCTGTCCAAATCCCAATATAAGGTTACTAACTACTTCACGATACTCATACTAAAATCCCATAATTATCCCGAACTTCTAAGCGTACTTCAAACGGGACCCTAGACCTTCGACCTCGCGGAACTAACCTCAAACGACGTCTGATTAACCCGGAACCAATTCCAATAGACTCGTCACAACACCTAGACCAAAAATCATGTTGACAGTTTTACCAACCGTCGCCGCACGCGCCCCCACGCGCCGCCTAAAGTGGCTGCGCATGGGCCTCACGCGCCAGCTACAGTACCATCATCTACCTCGAGTCGACCCGGTCGAACCAGTCTCTGCAACTTGAACCGGTGAGAAAGGTTCACCGCCGTGCCTGCACCGTCTTCCTCCTTCTCTTCACCATCCTCTTCGTCCAATCCTGAGCAATCCAGTCTCCTCACTCAAACACCTCGACACCGTCCCTAACCCGTCGACTCGAGCTCAAAACCAAAACCCAAACTGTAACCTGTTTTCTACTCCGGCCACCCAGGTCTTCTCCCGTCACAATAACCACCCTAGACGACGCCTAGAACCCCCATGAGCCTCGCACCACTCACCATAACCGTCGACTCAACCCCAGACTGCACGACTTCCCGTTTAAACATCGCGGCAAAACAGAGTATGCGCACGGGGAAAGCAATTACTTGCCTGTCGATCACCGCCGTGCACACCGTCGCGCTCCCTGGAGTCCACAGAGTCGCCTGAGCTACCCTTCGAGTCCAATTGAAGCAACACACAGCCACACCACCACCATGATCTCTCACCCCTTCTCTGTTTCCCTGCGAACTCAAACCTCCTACTCCCCTGATTATCTTTCACGAATTGCCCTCACTTCTCACTCACTGTCTCTCACTCGATTTCCAGTCTCTCATCCACTCACCAGAACACACAACACTCCTTGCACTTGATCGATTTTCTCTCCAACTCACCCTCTGTTTCTCTTGTTCGAACACGACTACACACGGCTGCACAAATTAAACACACACCGTGCACGGCCTAGAAGCCACTACACACACTGCACGTGTCACCAATCCCTCAAGCCTCACACAAAAATCTCCTCTCTGCTCATGACACTTGTCCCAATCCGGTTGAACCAAACCCAGAGTACCAAAAGACCAAAATGCTCCTCTTTGACTCCAAAATTACCATTTTACCCTTACTGTTTTAGACCCTTAACTTACACATCCTAACTCCGATAAACACGTGCCTCCTGTCGTTGAATTCAGGACGATGAGATCTATCTAACGGTCCTAGGTCAACGTGTTAAAACCCGATCGTCCAACAAGTCAACTTTTCCCCTAGTTTAACCAAATTACGAAAGTGCCCTCAAACTTCTGAACATCATAACTTCCTCCTCGGATGTCGGAATCGGGCGTTCCATCTGTCTACGGATTCATGACGTCCTAAACCACGTCACAGTCATCGGTCAAAACCCAATTGACCGCCCGAACTAAAAGTCAACAATTTGCCCGAACTAGGGGAAAAATTGTCATTCTAGGCTAACGACCCCATCGAGACCAACTTACCCCCGATTATGCTCACTAATCTCATCTTAAACACTTCCTTAACCCCAGTTCCGGGGACGGGTCGTTACACGGTGACCACGGGATGACGAATTATGTTTGATTCGTATAAATAGACGGTGCTCATCCATTGTTTGACATGTTTCTTGTAGTATGGTTGTAAGTCCAAAAAGTAATTCTTGAACTTTAGTTGAGTTTTCAGATGGTAGTAAGGCCTTATACGGTTATTAAAGTGGTTTTGAGAAAGGTCCTATCAATTTGGTATCAGATCAAACCATGTAAGATTGTCTTGGGAATTTCAGAAAACTATTTAGCACGAGATTGGAATTTTTTGGTATCAGAGCAAACTAGGTAACATTGTCAAGGTTTTACTTTAAAAGCAAGGTTTTTGGATTTATTCTATGTACTGTTTTCCATGGGTAATTATCCTCGAGGATATGATATACCTTCAAATGTGAGTAAATCCTATGGAGACTCGTTCCTAGGGAGGCCATGATGTGTTCTTTCCGAGGCAGCTAAAATTAGAGGTTTTTCCCACACGCTTGCTACTCAAGGTTTCCACACAGCTAAAGTTCGGAGTTTTTCCCACACAATTGATGTTCAGGGTAATTTTTGCACACAGTTGATTACTCGGGGAATTTTCTAAGAAGCTAAAGTTCGGGTTAGTTCCCACGCAACTAAAGTTCAGGGTATTTCCCACACAGCTAATATTTTGGGTAGTTTCTCAGACGGTTGATTACTCAGGGTATTTCCCCAAACAGTCGAAGTTAAGGGTAGCTCCCAGGCATCCGAAGTTAGGGGTTTTTCCCACACGGCTGATACTCGGGGTATTTCCCAGAGGTGAGTAAATCCTATGAAGGCTCGAGGAATTGGAAGAGATTGATTCTTAACCAACATACGTAAATTTCGAGGATAAACTATAACGATCAGTCCTAAATTTTGGGATTAAATTAGTGACTAATGAAGGATTAGTGAGATTAATTGGTGATTAGTCGTGAGATTTCGGACGGATGGTGCGAAATGACCGTTTTGCCCCTAGAAGTGGGCAAAATGTTAACTTTTGACTCGGGCAGTCAAACAGACTTTGGCCGATGATTGTGATGTAGGTCGAGACGTCACGAGTCCGTAGACAGACGGCACGTCCGATTCCGACATTTGGCGGAGAAGTTATAAGGCTCGGAAGTATAGGAGCATTTTGGTAATTTGGCAGAAAGGGTATTTTGGCCATTTGTTTTCATTGGGAAGTATGCCTAATTGAAGTGGGACACTTGTCCCCTTCTCTGGAAGGCTGTGGTAGCCTGGACAACCGCCTCAAAATGGTTTTAAAAGAGAGAAATCGTGCAAGTGTGTGTATTCGGTGAGTGGAGGCTGAGAAAGGAGAAAAACAGAGAGTTTTGTAATCGTGACCTGAAACACCCTCAAATGTCATCTTTTGCCCGAGTTTTATGAATGGAAAAGATAGGTGAGGTCGAGACGAGTTCAGTGGTGGCCACGGCGGTGCACGACGGCGACGGTAGGTGAGTTTTCCGTGAAATTCTCTTTTGTGATTCAAAAATGGTAACTCATAAATTGTCATGTGTTGATCGATTCTATTAACTGGACAAGGTTTCTAGTGATTATATGAGTTCAGAGGGACTAATTTTGTGGCCTGAGGTGGCAAAAAACAGAGGAGGAAATTGAAGGTTTTGAATGATGATCGGGAAGGTATGATCTAGACTCGAATTCCATGTTTTGATCATGTAGATGGCTAGGAAATGTTGGGACGATGGTATAGTAGTTGGAAGGGTTGAAATTGGATAAGAAATAGCAGAGAACTAGTCATACCGGTTCAGTTGGACCGGATTACAATAAACCGGTCTGGACCGGGTTTGACAGAGGTTGAAGATGACACTGTAGCAACCCGTGGGTTTCAAGCGCAACCATTTTGGGTGGTGCGTGAGAGCGCGTGGACCGGTGTTTCGAGGAATGGTCAACATGTTATTTTATGTATTCGATGTAACGAACATTTTGGGATTGGTTTCAAGTCGATCAGACATCATTTCGATATAGTTCAGGATGTCCGAAGGTTTAGGATCAAGTTTAAATATGTTTAAAAATCTGGGAAAATTACGGGGAGTTAATGGAAGGTTATTGGACGTGTTAGTGACCTTAGAATGTGATTTGGACAGGTTCGGGAGTTCCAGTGGTGATGGATTAGCCGGGAAAGGCAGTTTGCACGCATATTGAGGCGGCAACTAGGACGGTCTGTGAGTGGATTTTGCTTTCTAAATTATGATGCATGCATAACTGTTTTATATGTTTTATATATGTGATTTCTATGCTTATGATTGTGATGTTTATGAATTCCATAATTGCACATATTTCGAGATATTTTATCTAATTATACGTATTTCGAGATTATGGTTTTATGTTATGATTTGATTATGGTTTCGATGATATGATTTTGGGATTTGAATTATGATTTGATTTCAAAGATTATAAATGGATTTGGGAAAAGTGATTTCGATAAAAGTGATTTCTGGATTTGGATTTGGAAATGAAAGTGGACTTATGGATACTAGTTTTAATGTGATTTCATATTTGGATTCTGGTTTCGAAATGGTGATTTCGAATTCGGATTTAGAAATGGTTTTTATGGATTTGGATTTGATAAAATGGTTTTGAATTGGATTTGCTGGATCTGGATTTGGGTTTAAAGACCCGGTGATTGATTGTGACGGATGACGGCCCTATATGTTATGTTATTGAGTTTAAAGACTCGTGAGTTTAAAGACTCGGTTATTAATTTCCCCCGAGGTCTGTTATTGAGTTTAAAGACTCGTGAGTTTAAAGACTTTTTGATTACCCGGGAAGCCTGATATGTGATTTGAGTTTAAAGACTCGGTGATATGTGATCTAGCAGGTTCGATCGAATGATATGTGCTTTGATGTTATAATGGTTTTCAAATGGTTTTCAGATGTTTTGATATGATTTGGATTTACGGATTTTTGGGTTGAGTTCCCGTATTTGATTTGATTTGATGGTTTTGGGCTAAGGCCCGAGATTCGAGAAAATGAAATGGTTTCTGGTTTTTATAAATGGTTTTATTACATTGGAAATGAAATGGTTTTCGAATGCATGCATTGGTTTTATGTGAAGGGCATAAATGCCTTTTTTTGATAAAATGTGTTTTATAAACTTATTTATTTTTGTCCACTCACAGTCTTTTTTGTTTTCGATGCCCTTCAGATTGATACGGTGCGGGCCGTTGGTGAGACCGAGACATCACACACATTCCACGGTTCCTACGCACTCTGGAAGTTGTTTTTGGACCGTTGACCTAGGATCCCTTGTCCCGCTTACTGTTGAAGAATTGGCTCGGCAAATACCAAGAATTAGTGTTTGACCAGGAATACTAGTTTAACTAGGATTCCAAGTTAATCTAGTGTTTCCATATAGGATTAGGAAAAGTATTTCATAGCCCTCTAGAGATTAGGAAATAAGTTATCTTTCCATCTCCAAAGAGGAATAGGAATTGTAATATGCTAAGGAGTGTAACCTAAGTCCTATACATTATAAATAGGCCTCTTAGGAGTCCTTACATATACACAGAAAAATAAGACAGCAGTAAACTAAGAAGTCATACACGGGTATAAGAGCAAAAGAGTGATTTGAGAGATCGTGAGCAAGGGTTTGGGGATTAGGTCAGGATTCTACATAAATTCTTGTAATCTTGTTATCTTCATAGTGCTAGTGATTTCTCAAGGAGGTCACACGAGGACGTAGGCAAAGATTAGCCGAACCTCGCTAAATTCTTGTGTTTGTGTGTGTGGCGTGTTTACTTTATTGTTCATCTATATTCCGCATTATCTTAGCATCATCCTATTGTTTGCATAGTCACCTAACTCTATCAAGAAACAAGATCAGTAAAGGGACAAAATTTACAACACTTACGTGTTATATGAAGGTTGAATGAGTGTTTGGCCTTCGTGTCACACGTTAGTTAGACGGGAGCATGACATATCCCTTAATCTAGGGGGATTGGGGATGGGTCGTGTCACAAACTTTCTGTAAAGAGGGAAGATTGTAACAATCCGTCCTAGAAACTTAAGGCATTTTAGGAAAATAAATTGGGAATTGATGGATTTGTCCCTATTTTTATTATTTCCAAGAAATTCAATTTAAATTTGGGAAACTTTTTAAATGTTTTGATTGGGCCATTGTGGTCTCGAACTTACGAGTTCATAGACATGCAGTATGTTGAAAATAGAGTTCATACAAAAACGTTATGGGTCTAAATGTCCAAGGGAATTTTGGTAAATTGAAGAGCATGGACATTTTATTAATTTCACTTAAGCATCGTGTGGGTGAGTCACTAGATTATCTGTGTGGATTACTATGTGCTGACAAGTGTCACCTTCGGACGGCTGGAAGTGGCTTTCACCGCTTTAGTCATACTTGTTCAAAGGGAATGAAGAAAGAAAGAAGGACGCATGATGGAAAGTGATTTTTGGTTGGGGTCTCTCTCTGGTTACCTGAATTAATACTAGAAGACTAGTATAACCGTCATGACATCTATGGTGGGGCGGAAAGCAAGAAAATAGACAACAAGGTAGAGAAAGAGAATTGTGGCCTTTTGGAGATGGAACCTCTGGGTTTGGATATTAAGGCTCAAACTAAGGCCATAAACATTTTCCTTGGGTCCTTGCGAGCAGAAATATCCCCAAATTCGAAGGATTTACTCGTTCCCCCAGAACTGAGCTTGAAACCAGCCCTGAACTTGCGATCGACTTTTCGAGGAACCGAGGTGAATTCTTCTTATTTCATGGTTGGATTATGGCATTTGAGAACAATTAGAGGGGTTTGGTTGGATTAAGCTTGATAAATGGTGTACAAATTAGGGAATTAGGACGAGGTCTGCTTACCGGGTTAGGACCCAGTTGTAGACCTGCGGGTTGAACCGCTAGAGGTTGAAGATGACCTCGGTGCGTGTGTTGCTTATCGGGTAGAGGGGCAGCACCCGATCGTCCACCGACATGTGGGTGTGTTTCTCTAGCTCCAGCCAACATGAAACTTTGTCTTTTTGAAATTATGGATCAATTGGTACAATTTTCTAGGAGATTGGATATTATTTCAAGGTAGTTTAATATGTCCAAAGTGACAGTGTAGCTAATTAAGATATAGATGGACCTCCCGCGGTTTAGGAGATTGGTTATGGATTACTTATATGATTAGGATGTGGGAACAAAAATTGGGAAAAGTCAGGATTTCAGGACGGAATTCGAAAAGAGTCGGGATATTAGATTGGGGCTCGGAAAGGGCTGAGTTATTGATTTACACTAGTCATCGGGGTCTCTGGGTTGGTGTAAGCGTGACCCTATGGGGATGAATTATTTTTGGTTTGTATAATGAGACAGTGCCCATCTCTTGTTTGACAGGTTTCTCGTAGTATGGTTGAAAGTCTTAAAGGTAATTCTGAAACTTTGGCTGAGTTATTAGATGGGGATAGGACCTTGCACGGCTCTCAAAGTGGTTTCTAGAAGGATCCTGTCAGAACGATAAGAAGAAAGACGTAGAAACTTCGATAAAATCGACACCTCATTTATTCAGTATATTCCTACTGGTATTAGGAGAAGCCCCTTAAATCTGAAGATAATTAGTCAAAGAAGAAATTTAAGGGAAAAAAAATTCTTGAAGGTGGCGAATAGTTTTTTCTATTCTTAAATATTGGTTATTAATTGGTAGTGAGTATCTATTTTTTTCTTTTCCTTTTCTTAATTTTTAGAGAGAAGGTGTGATATTCAATTCAATGAAAAAACTCATACAAGAGGACGCTGGATTCTGTAATTTACAAAATCGTCTCGATCAAGATGTTCATTGTGATTTTTTGTAGTTAGTAACTTAGTAATTTGCAAAATTTTCTCGATCAAGATGTACATTGTGATCTGGTGCATTTTTTGAAGCCCCCGTGTAAAAATTTACCACTAACATCCTTTTTGCATGGGGATGACGGTTTGGAGGCTTTCTCACTCGTCTCGACATGATCTGGCCTCCCAGCATGCATGACGTTTTGCCAGAGAGAGCATCTTGGTGAGACTTCGTACATTACCCATGACAATGTCTCCGTATAGCTGGCTGTCCCGGGGAAATCCTTGTTTGAATGTCATTGCAGCAACAAGGTCGCTACAGCCAACAATTCGTGACCTTTCCTCGCAGTACCTCCAAATGTATTGGCGGAGGCTTTCTTTTGCTCGCTTCAGGATGGCGAAGAGATGGTCTTCATTTACCTCAATTGTACGAAGTTGCGAGTACTTCTTCACGAACCCCAGAGCTAACTCCTCAAAAGAAGCAATCGACCTCCGAGGAAGGTGATTGAACCATGCCATGGCTTGACCTTGCAGGGAGGCTTGAAACTTTTTGCACATGAGTGCGTCGTTGTGTCTATGGGGAACCATGACCCCTCAGTAGTAATCTATATGCTTTACCGGGTCAGAAGTTCCTTTGAACGGATTGAAGTTTGGCATCGCGAACCCTTAAGGGAATATCTCTTCCTTAATATCCCTCACGAATGGTGTTGATAGCTGAATTTGACGACGCAAATTACCTTCTAGATCGCCATCACGTTGAACACGAAGGTGACGATCCAACATCCTTTGGACATTATTAGCTTGCAGCGAACCTCGTTGAGGCGGAGAGTCATTACGCGCTAACCCTCGGGAACCTCCTCGATCCTCTCCCCTTGACCTCTGAGGTAGTGCAAGTGAGTAAGCCTCATTCTCCCCCTCACTGCCATGGGCAGATCGTCTTGGGGTTTTTTGTGGAGTCTGATGTTCCCCTCTACTCCCATGTGAGCGCCCCACCCGTGAAGTTGTCCTGGCCCTACTTCTAAGCCGCTCATATACGGATGGCCTTAGGTGTCGTGGGATCTTTTCTCTGCGGGTGTGACTTTCTTCTCCAGAGTCACTTAACGAGGCATCCAGAGACATTGTTCGGCATTAGACTTTTTCCTTCCCTGGGCGCCTTAGAACATTCTCTGGTTCTTGAGTTGTTCTCTTCGCCAAGAGTCGCTGCAAGAGTTCCGACTGGATTTGAACTTAGTTTCTCAAGCTTTCTACTTGTTGAGCTAAGTTGTCCTGAGAAGGTTGGTGGTGGCTCTTCCCTGAGATGTCGTGGCGCCCATCCAGGAAATCCCGCAGATCCATATTTGCAGTGGGCTGACTCTACCTTGATGCTCTTCCCACCAACCGCCCGCCTGTTTGCTGCAAGGTTGAAGTTCCTTCCCCTAGCGCGGACACTTTGTTGGAGAAGGAAACGCTCTGAAGCTGAAGGTCGGCATCCTTCCCTGCGTCTCCATGGGCGCTTCTATAGACACACGTTGGGGTTGAGTTAGGCATTCCTCTAGAGTCTCTATGTGAGCTTCATTCCTCGTCTGGTCAGTTGAGGTAGAAACACCTTCTCCAGCTGATCGAACGGATTGACGAACCCTAACCATGCTGAATCGGAGAATCTTTAGTGGAAAAGTTCTTTGTCGAACGATGAACAACGTTTAAGATCTTCAAACAACATTTGATGAATGATGAACGAAGTAAGATGAACGATGAACGATCGTGAGAGCTTCTTCTTGAATATTTCCAAGCTCTCAATGAAAGCACCAATTATTGAAGCAGAATTCGTCCTTTAAACTCAAAAGCCTATTGGATCCCTATAAACAGTAAATAGTAAGTTATCGTTTGTTCAATGATCGAGACTTGGGGGGTTGTTCGACCAAGAACGCTCCAATGGTTAAGTCAGTTTTGAAAGAGAAATCTCAAGAGCTTAAGTAGCATTGAACCGAATTACCTTGGAAATGAAATGAGTTTCGATATTTATAGGAAATCCTTTGGAGCCTCGGAGCATTCTGATTGGTCGATTGAATTTGAAATTAATAAATAATATATTATTAATAAAATATATTATTTAATAATTATAATAATGGCTCATTATGATAATAATGATAATTATTGTGATTTAATATTAATATTAATTGTCTATTTATTAAGAATAATGACAATTAACTTTCATAGAGAATATTAATATTACAGAGACTTTTAATCCGATTAAATAACGTATTTAGTTGGTAAATATATTATTTAATGTGTAGGTGTCTACAAGTTATTAGTATTATTGCCATGGGCAATTTGGTCATTTTGGGAATTATGGGTCACGTGGCAGCTTCACAATTTTCTAGTGATTTTGGATTCCACATGTGTAAAATATACGAAATTACGTATTATGCCCGTGTGCATTTCTTTTAAAAAACACTTTAGTAAAAAAAATACATATTAATTTGTACAATTAAAAATAATATGTATGCATTATATAAAACTACTTAGTATTACGATATGATGGTATTCACCTTTATATGTTATGTGAGAGTCTTAGGTACGACTCTTGTATAAGATCAAACTAAATCAGGCACGAACCCAAAAATAAAAAATGAGGTGGGTTAAATTTTAACTAGGGTAATTTTTTTTTTATCAAATTTCAACAATATTAAGTGAATTTCATTGATTAAAAAATACATATTTTATGCAAAGAAATAACAAATAATTATACCAATAAAATATAATAACACCTAAAATTACAACAAACACATTTTTTATGTGGATAATACATCATATAATTTGCAAAAATATCACTAACTCTCTTATTTAAGTGTAAAATAAATTAAAATGTGAGCTGGAGCACACTCCAGCCCTTGGGGACAGCCCGTACCTGAACCCAATATGTATAATACAATCAATATGCACGTACTATACAAAAAATGCATATTCTCATCCCCTAATTTACTAAATAAAAGAGCATCACCAATTACACTCAATATTGACAAGTTATATTTTAGCTAAAACACTATAAAGTTATTGTAAGTGATTTCTAATTCTTTGCTACCCCAATCTTACTCTGTATATTAAGAGTCATATATGTTATTTTTATAAAATTATATATACTAAAAATATTAAAATAATAAAAAAATATAATATTTTTAAATAATAATGGTAAATAAAATTGGAATATTAAATTTTGAAAAATAACTATGAGCTCTTTTCCCTCCTCGTATTTAGGAGCTCTGATCTCTTAGTGGTTTCTTGTAGGAGCTTGATATATGCCTAATATAGTTGGAATATAATTTTGACTCATCTTCCTTTAAAATTTGATTTACCAACTCTTTTAACTAGCGGTAAGATACTTTAATCTGATTGATAAAAAGACACTAATCCTAACATTTTACCCGATGCCATTTTAATCACACAGTTGCTTGACAAAAATAAAAAAGAGGTTAATCACACACACCACAATACATACTTCAAAACGAATATATAATATGGGGTTTATTGTAAACACGCCCAATAATTAGTTCAAGTATAGTACAATCATCATATTAATCGGACAAGTGTCGGACCGTAAAGTTATGTAAAGACAAAAAATAGGTGTACAGCCAACATTACACACATAACCTAATTGTTATTGGTTTGTCCATACTCTCTTCCACGTTCTCTAATCAAAAAGTTAATACGACCCAACCCGAGAGCTCCTATACTTCTTATCACTTATCGGCACCACTAATCCTATTATTAATTAAATAATTAAACAACTTGCTCACTCCAATTCACATTGCTTTCATCAAAATATTGTGATGCATCCCCATCAACGCAATTCTAATCCACGTTTAAATACAAAGATATTCTACCTTAACAAAATAAATAAGCTTCATTAAACTCATTAATATTAATTATCATATTTATTTATGTAAGTAATTTAAATATATATATAGAAGACGTCTCACTTAAAAAAAAACGTATAAAAAATATCATTAAATCGTGACACTAGTAACGAATGATTTTCAATACTGACAATTAATGAATTATTTTATGTGCTTGCTTTTGTGAGGAAAGTAATTTAAGCGAGTAGCTAGGGTTTCTGACTTTGGGCAAAAGTAAAACAACTCTTGGGTTTAAATTACAGAAAGTGAGGGAAGCACTCACATAGTCAACATCACAATGTTGGTCTCTTTGCTTTTAGGCTAGTGTTTAAATTGATATTATTGACTTATTGTATGCGTTATGCCTCTTCACAAAAGGTAATCACTCCACAGCAGCATCACCAAAGAGTCTGCTAATTATTTTTCTTTTACAATTATAAACTCCATTATCTGTAGGGACCTATTATGCTATTACTGTATGTAAGTATTAAAATATCAACGGATATATCGCTAATCAAATTTACGGATATCTCGCCATAAATATCGATATCAATATCGATATCGTTTATGGTCAATAAAAATGACGGAAATTCGGTCTAAAAGTAGGAAATTTGGAATGAAATTTTGGGAAAAACTTAAGTACCAAATGATGGTTATATAGGACTAATAAAAACTATAAAATGACTTTGATATAATAAACATATGATGAATAATATGGTACAATAGAATTTTGTCGATGACTAGTAATATAAAAATTTAAACATAAATATAAATTGAAGTGAATTAATATAATTGAATGTTAATATAATTAAAAACATAACAATAAGCATAAAAAATTTGAATGGAAGAAAAATTATAAAATGAGTAAATACATTTAAGATTTGAAAAAAAAAAAGAAAAAAAAATGGAGTCCGTCTTTGTTCAAAAATTGGAAAAAAAAGATAAATATAATTGAAAATAAGAAAGAAAAAAAAACATTAGCAAGAAGGAAAAAAATTAAAAAGGATTGATATATTTAAAATTGGAAAAAAAAGATAAATATAATTGAAAATAAGAAAAAAAATGAAAAAAAAATTAGCAAGAAGAAAAAAAAATTGGAAATGATTGATATATTTAAAATTGGAAAAAAAAAAGATAAATATAATTGAAAATGAGAAAAAAAAAATGAAAAAAAAACATTAGCAAGAAGAAAAAAAATTAGCAAGCATGAAAAAAAATTGGAAATGATTGATATATTTAAAATTGGAAAAAAAAAGATAAATATAATTGAAAGTAAGGAAAAAAATGAAAAAAAAAACATTAGCAGGAAGAAAAACATTAAACCCGCGCCTGCCTGGGGTCGAACTCAGGTGGGTTTGAACTGAAAACAAGGCATAACCATCTCAACTAATAAACCCAATTAAAAATATAAGTATCCAAATACTATATAAAGTATAAATACTAACTTAAAAACAGTCATCCTCTACCTCGCGTGGATCTGTGATTCGAGTTTTTTTGACCAGGCGGCATGACCCGACTGGTTTACACTCATTTTACGTCTGATTTTCACCCAATTTAGACCGATCTCGATCGTTTTAAGTAAATAATGAGATCTATCTCCTTAAAACAAGAAAAAAAATATCGAAATTTCGTGAGATATCTATCCCCTATCTCTTATGTGTCGCCGGGCAATTTTAACGAAATATCGGAGACATTTCGCCGATATCCACCGATATTTTGTTTTCAATCCCTTGGTAAAAATGAATTTGAAGAAACGTGTATCAAAATGTGGCCAAAATCTTTATTTTAGTGCATATTGTTTCTGAATTTTTCTATAAATCGTCACTTTTATTCTTTTTTACTGCGGTGTTCTTTAAGTTTTTCGGCACCAAAAGTGTCCTTCAGCTTTTAGTGACGAAAATTTCATAGCAATCTTAGATTTTCTAGAAAATCTAGAAAAAATCAGAAAATTTCCAGAAAATTTCAGAACCATCTTGGAACGATTCCAAAGCCTCCAGCATATTCAAAAGCATCTAATAGATCAATTCTAATAGAAAAATGTAACAAGTGTGAGTGTGTGATATCAGCCTCTACTGAATATGTGACTTAAAATGATGATGCTGGAGTGATACATTCAGTTATTAATGTTCAGATGAAAGAAACCATTGCAAGAAAAAAGAGTAAAATTGAGAAATCACGATGTACACCAAAATTTGTTAATATATGTATACAAAAATTGTCCAAATAAAGAGAAAGTCTAGAATATGATTTATAAAAAGTGTTTGGATAATACCCAAATATTCATACTAGCTTATAGGATTTTTAAAATGTTTTTAAAATTTGTCATTTTAAAAAAAAATTAAAAAATTTAAATAGCCTAATCAAATACACCCTAAAATAAATGGTTTTGGTTATAAATAGAATATGATGGATGAATCCTATAGCACCATAAAAAGAAAGGTTATTAGTACTATAGTACTAGGTAGCTATATGATGATGGATGTGTGACATTAAAAAAAAATGATGGGGATTAAACTAATTAGTGAATAAGAGAGAGCATTAAAAGGGGTGTGTGTGGAAGGCATCTTGGATTTGATAATCATAATCATAAATGATAAGATATATTCTTGTAGGGGGGACAGAGAGTTGCTTGAGTTGTTAAAGATGCAAAGTAGCTAGAGGGAGGGAGAGGAGAAGACTAGTTAATTAGACTAGTCATTCATTTTAATTAATTAATTTCTTTAATTAACCCTAATCATAATAAAGCTGTGTTTAAACTAATCCATTACTTCTTGTTCATTGTTCTTCCGAGAAGAGAGAGGGCCAAAGCAAACCCTAATCTGACGTATCATGCATACTTTCTCATTATTTATTTTTACAATTTTCTGTGATTGTCGAGCTTCTTGCTGGTGCTACTTTTTAAACCTTACGGGTATTGTATAAAGATTTGTTTATGTACTTTGCTATGTGTTACAAGTTTTTTCTTAAAAAAATAGAAATAGTTAACATGTAAAACTTTATAGTTGTTAATAAAAATTTACGATTATCTACCAGGGCATAAATGAGTTGGTGAAAAACGAGTTGGACCATATTTGATAACTCTCTGATTATGAGTTTAAATCCCATCCATACTTGTCACGTTGTCAATTTTTTTTTATTTAACGATATTAAGTGAAAGATTTAAAAGTAAAATAATTTTTTTAGAAAATACAAAATTTTATTGATAAAACAAATATACAAAATAAAGGCAACCTAGAGTACAATAGCTTGACAAATCATGAGTTCAAATCCTACCCGTACTCGTTGAGTTGTCAATTTTTTTTTATTCAACAATATTAAGTGAAAGTTTTAAAAGTAAACTTGATTATTTTAGAAAATAAAAAAATTTATCGATAAAACAAATATAGAAAATAAAGGCAACCTTGAATGCAATAGCTTGATAAAAACATGAGTAAATACCTCTAGTCATCAGACTTGACATTTGTCGAAACGATTTAAAGTGAATAAAGAATCATCATGGTCATTACTGTCCAAACAACCATTCTTTGCAATCTTACAAAAGGGAAAATCTACAATAACTAACCTGATATAAGAGTTGTTGGACTTATTTGTACAAAATAAACCTAAAAAAGGAACCGAGAAAAATGTACAAATGGGCCACATTCACCATTATCGATGTCTATCACTACCGTTATCGTCACTTACGCTGAATTTTAAAGATGGTGAAGAATACCATCCACCATTATATCGTAGATATTGTGATCCATCGTGATTGACACTACCACCATCAATGGAGGACTACGATCGCTCGATCAAAACCCACAAGTCCACATCACGATAAAAAGCCTTGTGATTGCAGATCAAGCTCCTGAAGACAAAAGTTTCACCAGAAACCTGAATAGTTAGGAAGCCGAAATCAATACCATGATTGACACCATGCTGATATAATGAGAAAATGAAGGTTGAAGGCAAACAAATTTCGGTGAACTCAATCTCAAAATCTGTTGAATTAATCAATTCATTCATTATATTCCTATAGGTACTAGAGGGAAACCCCTTAGACCCAAAGGCCGAGAACATAACACCAGTCGACCTACCACACAGACACTAACCATTGAGCACTTTCAAACATAGGAATACGCGCTGCTTGCCGTTCTCTCTCAACCGAAGGATATAGAGGACTACATGTATACTATCCACTGAGTCTGGAAGAGTGAGACAAGTACCGAACCAAAAATTCTACCTTAGGCACGAACTTGGGGGACTTGTGTTGACACCATACTGGACCAGACTCACTGTGACATATATCTAAAAGTCCAAATACTAATCATGGGTCAAGCCCGCACAACCTACACAACCCTAGTAATGGGTCAAACATAGGATGACAAATGGACGCATATCCATTCTCGATCTACGTGCTACGTGTTAGCACTACGATCGAGGTGCATTTATCCCACATTGGAACTATAAAAAATGACTACCTCACTCACCCATACAAATGGGTGACACGACCCATCTCAATCTCCCCGGGATTAACGCGGGATGTACCATGCTCCCGTCTGACACGAAGTGTCAGACAAGGGATAATTCAAAACATCAGCCCGTTCAGGGCTTCCACAGTGCGCTAGGATTATTGGAGGAATGTGATGTCTCGGTCTCCGCTATAGCCCGCATCTGCGATCAACTTGAAGGACATTAAAAACTATAAAACCTGTTAGTGGACAAAAATAAATAATTTAATCAAAACTCATTTCACAAGGAAGACATTTATACCCTTCACTAAAAAGCATGCATGAATTCGAAAACCAGTAATCAAACCATTTACTTTAATGAAATCATTAGGGCCTTAGCCCAACATCATAAATCCAACCATGGGGGAACTCAGCCCAAAACCAATCATGTGGGCAATCAGCCCAAAAACAATTAACATTAAATAACCAGTTTATCAAAATACCATGTAATCAATCCTCGGCATCCCTGATACCTAATCAATACCAATGTTACGGTTTTCCAAGCTACGCGTGCTACTCGGGGTCTCAATCCCGAGTCTTTCCAGGTCAATGACCCGCAGATCAAGGACCCTCCCTGGGTGTCAGCACCCGTTCCAATCCTCCCAGGATTAACGCGGGACGCGCCTGATCCCATCTGACACGGAGTGTCAGACAAGGGAAATTCCGATTTTAGCCCGCTTAGGGCTTCAGAGTACGCTAGGATCCGGAGGAGGAGTGTTATGTCTCGGTCTCTACTATAACCCGCATCCGCGATCAACATGAAGGGCAGTCAAAACATTTAAAAGCTGTGAGTGGACAAAACAAAGCATTTATAAAAACATTTTCACAAAAGACATTTATACCCTTCACTAAAAAGCATGCATGCATTCAAAAAACATTTACCAAACCATTAGGGCCTTAGCCCAAAATCGTAAATGAAACCAAGCATACGGTCCACTGCCCAAATCCATGTGGGACTCAGCCCAAAACCAGTACATATACTGTAACGACCCGTCCCGAATTCTGGAATTAGATTAGTGACTAATCTCGATTAGTGGGGTTGATCGGTGATTAGTAGGGCGAAATCGGACAAAATGTGCAAAATGTCCGTTTTGCCCCGGGTCTTGGGCAAAATGTTGACTTTTTGATCGGGTGGTCAAATGGACTTTAACTGATGACCGTGACGTAGTTCAGGACGTCACGAGTTCATAGACAGGTGGTACGTTCGATTCCGACATTCGAGGAGAAAGTTATGATGTTCGAAAGTCGAGGGGCATTTTGGTAATTTGGCATATTAGGGGCCAAATGTTGACTTTTTGACCGGGAGGTCCAATGGACGAGAGCCAAGGACCGTTATGTAGGTCTTGTCGATAAGAATCCAATGACAGGCGGCATGTCGAAATCGGAGTTTCGACGACGAAGTTATGGTCACAGGAACGAATTAACGAACTGAGGCTCCGATTAAAATAATATTATAATATTCAATAGTGACCGTTGATGTGGCTGCTTGGATGAGTGACAAGTGTCACCCATCCCTTGTTTTAGGGCCTGAAACTAGCTCCATGTTTCCCTCCAAACATCATCATTCCTACCCCATCATTCCTTTCTCATCATTTTCCTCCATCATCCCTTCATTTTCTTTGTTTTCTTTGAACCGTGACCAACACAAGGACAAAGTGGGAGAACTGGGAGAATTGGCTCCCTTCCTTTGCTGTTCTTGAGGGAATTGAGAGACTAAGAAGACTGATTTAACTGAGAGAAACACAAGGGACAGAGAGAGGGGGGCTGGAAGCAAAAATCGAAAATTGAGTTTTAGGAGGGAAATTCTAATTTCAAGCCTTGGGCTCTGAGGATCGCAATTGAGCTCAATTCGAGCTTTCTGAGATCACTATGATCAGAATCGTCGAAAGAACGAAGGGAATTGGCCACCAATTGGCTCTGAACGGGCCTAGTAGCAGAGAGCTTGAGTCGAGGTTGAGTCGTGATCGTGGGATGATCAAACGTTGTAATTGATGTGGGGAAACAGTTTCCCATGGTACATTAATGCTTCTGGGTGAATCAATTGGAAGAAATCAGTAGCCATTGACGGAATTCGATGAATGAACAGTACCTGGGTGTTCTTCATTGTTCATCGTGAAATCGTTGGAATTTAGGTAAGTGATCGTGTAATTGAGTTTACAGACCTTAAATTGAACTTAAAACGAAGCTAACTGAATGATCAATTGAAGTAATTAAGGCTGAATTGATAGGAAACCAACCGGGTCATCTCGCGGGCCAATAGGATCCGTTTATCAGTTAAACGGGTTGGGACGATGACACTGTAGCAGGCGCGTGGGTTTCACGCGCAGCCACTCACGGCGGCGAGTGACGGCTCGTGGGCACGAATCTCGAGGTGAGGTCAACATGACTTCTGTCCTATTTAATGTAACGAACATTTTGGAATTGGTTTCGTGTCGATCGGACATCGTTTCGATATTGTTCGGGACGTCCGAAGGTTTTAAATCGAGTTTAAAAATAGTTAAAAATTCGGGAAAATTATGGGACTTTAATAGGATGTTATTGAAGAGATTAGTGACCCTCTAATGTGATTTGGATAGGATTGGGAGTCCCGGTGATAGTGGTGTGGCCCGGGAAGGCCTATGACACGCGTATCGAGGCGTATCGTAAAACGGTCTGTAAGTGGACTTTGGTTTTATAAATTCTATGCATGCTTAACTGTTTTATATGGATTATGATTGTGGTTGTATGTTGGCGATTTACGTGTTTGTACGTAAATCGAGGTTTTCCGGGTTTGCACGGATTTTCCATGTTTATAGTTTTGGATAAGATTTGATGAAATGATTTTAAAATTGGAATGATAAACTCGGGCTTGAGGCCCACTTGTTCGGAAACCTCGGACTTGGAGCCCAATTGAGTTACGTAATCGGGCTAGGGGCCCAATTGCTTTATGAAATCGGGGCAGGGGCCCAGCTGTTTATGAAAACGGGCTAAGACCCATTTGAGTGATATTATCGGGGCAGGGGCCCTGTTGATTTACAAATTAGGGCCGTGGGCCCAGTGGTTTATAAAATCGGGTCGTGGGCCCAGTGGTTACAAAATCGGGCATGAGGCCTAGTTGGGTTATAAATGTGATGTCGGATCTGGGACCCTATGTTAATAAATGTGATTTCGGGTCTGGGACCCTATGTTTAATAAATGTGATTTCGGGTCAGGGACCCTAAATGGAATTGTGATGTTTTATGGAGATTTCGGGCAAGGCCCATTGTAATGTTGTGAAATGATTTAATAAAACTGTTTTCCATATACCATCTGAATACAAGGATATATGATGGTCTCCTCCAGATGTCTGGGACACTGGGGAAGTCACGGTGCATTGCATGTGAGGGGTCATCGTATGGAGTTACCGGACCGTATAATGACTCAGGAGCAGGATTGCTATGATTGACGTCTGGGACGTCAGACATCTGTGATGTCAAAGATATTGACCCGAAGAGACCCCAGGATGCACGCGTCGCTTATTATACCGTAAGATATGACATCTGGGACGTCAAGCGTCTGGGACGCTAAGCATCTGGGATGCTGGTGATGGTAATGTGGTAAATATGGATTAATGAATCTATGAAATGGCTTTTCGGTTGGATTTGTGTTTGTGGTAAAAATGGATTATTGGTTTATGAAATGGTATTCCGGGTCGGGGACCCTAAATGGTTTTGGAATTATGAATTTATGTTTATGGCTTTGGGCGGTGGCCCACATGGTTTTGTATGTCTGAATGTGGTATTCCACAGTTTTGGGCTGAGTTCCCACACTTGGTTTTGAATTAACGGTTTTTGGGCTAAGACCTTAATGACTTGGTTGAACAAACGTTTTGGTTACTCGTTTTCGTGGCATGCATACGTTTTTATTGGAGGGCATAAATGTCTTATAACTGTGTTTATTAAACTTAATGATTTTCGTCCACTCACAGCTTTCATTGGTTTTGATGCCCTTCAGGTTGATTACGGATGCGACTGCAGCAGAGACTGGGACATTGCACGTCTCCTCCATCGATCCTTGCGCACTCTGGAAGCCCCGTTCGGGCAGTGACTCTTGGTTATCCCTTGTCTGACACCCCTTGTTAGACGGGAGCAGGGCACATTCCACGGTAATCCCGGGGGGATTGGGATGAGTCCTGTCATATACCATATACCATATACCGCATATAAATAATACATATAACCAATCCTGTCACGGTTTCTAAAGCTACGCGCGTGCTACCCGGGGTCTCAAATCCCAAGTCTCCCTAGGGTCCACCCAAGCCAATGTCCGCAGATCAAAGTCCCTCCCCGGGGGTTACAATCCACTAGCCTTCCTGAGAGTAAGGTACCCAACGAGGGTGACTCCACTCAGTTAGTGCTCCGTGACAACTCCGGGGTCCACCCAGGCCAACAACTCTCCCCGGAGGAGAAAATCCAAATAAAGGAAGGTAAATGAATATATATATATATATCAAAAACATTATTAAAACCTTTCAAGGGATTCATTCACGGTCCCCATAAACCGTCATGAAACCAGAAATCCATTTAAGGTCCTCGACCCAAAATCATAAACGTAAATAAATTGGGCCTTAAGCCCAAACTCATGACTCAACTGGGCATCGTGCCTGATATCTCAGGGTTAGTCACAATTCCAATCGTAGTGATGCGTGCAACCATCCGTCCATAACCTCCCTCAATTCTGGTATGTCGCCGTGAACGAATCAACCGACGCGACCATCACTAGATCATGGTGCACTCATTGCCGATCGATATCCTGAACTGTCAGCACTTCGAAGTGGTGACTGCTCGACAATGGTACGTGTAACGACCCGAACCGAGAATAATAATATTTTAATGTAAAAAGACTATTTTGCCCCTGAAGGGGGGAAACTTTGACTTTTGACCCGGGAAACAATTTGGACTTTGACCCATGACTATGACGTAGGTCGGGACGTCACGAATCCGTAGACAGGCGGCACGCCGTAATCGGAGTTCGTATGAAGAAGTTATGGTCAAGGAAGCGTTTTAGCGGAATTTACAAACCGAGAACAACGGAATAAAATAATAATTTATTATGGGAATCCGTGCCAACTAATATTTAAATCCAACCAGTGGATTGGTGACAAGTGTCACCCATCCAAGCCCATACTATTCCATTAAAGCAACCTTACACTATTTAACTATATTATAACCATTTAATTTCCCTCCATTTGATCCCAGCCGTTGGATCTTCTGCCCAAATGCATCCTAGCCTCCCATTTCCTCTGCTTTTTCTGCTTCATGCACGATCTCACCTCCCTGTTTTCTCTCAACACACACAAACACATTCAGCCCCCCCTAACCCGTGCATCTCCTTCCATTTTCTCTCAACCCAGGCGATCGAACCAGCCACCCTCATCGCACCAGGTGACACCAGCAGCACCACCATCATCTACTCATCATCACCGTGCATCACCGGCGACCACTGACCCGTTTTCCCCGTCTGAAAACCCCGTGCAAACTCAGACCCGAAACACAGAGGAATCGGGTCCAAGAAGCAAACCGTGACAGCCACACCACCTCGACGCAGGGGAAGCTCCAGTCTGCACCGTGAGGACCCCAGGAGTGTAACTGGACGACGGCGAAGCCTGCGGCGGCGACACGGCAGCGGTAAGGTCGAAAACCCGAAAGCCCCGTTTTTCTTCCCTGTTTCGAACCAACGTGTTGTGATGCTAGGAAATCGATTGTTTGGTGATAGAATTGTCTTAGGGTGAGAGACGAGCTGTTTGGGACCAGGTTGGACGACTGAGACGGCGTGGATCGCCGGAGACGACGATCGGAGTTTAACTGTGAGTTTCAACGACGCACTGGTACGTTTCTTCCTGTTTTCTTTCCGTTTTGAGGTTGTAGAACCATAGAACAGACCTAGACGACCCTATAGGGATGAATCCCGTTGAAAATGGTGGCCGGAATCGGACGGTGGAATCGGGTCAAGCCGTGGGTCGACGGCGACCCGGTTCCAGTCAAACGGGTCTGACCCGGTACTGTAGCATGATGACATCATCATGCTGACGTCACTTCTGACGTCATCCTGTCAGATATTTTCAGACCAGGGACCAATCAGAACATGCCACGTGTCACCTGACAAGTGTCAGTGATGACGTCAGCAGTACTGTAGCAGCGTTGACCCACGCGTTGACCAGGCGCGTGTGAACAGTGATTTTGGTGGGGCCGGTACCATTTTCAAGGTTTCGACGATACGGATCCAATGGAGGTGGTTTCATGTCGATCGGAGATCGTTATATTAGTCAAAATGGGGTTTGGAGCACCGGGAATAGTGCCCGGGATGCGATTTTGAGGCGGATCTGTTCTAGGGTCTTGGTATTGATGTTATAGGGTCCTTAAGTAACCCTCAGGAATAATAATACAGGTTTTTAGAGATCGTTGAGCAGTAAGGACCGAGTGTGAGTGGGCTGTTTGATTTATAAAAGGCTTGCATGCATAAACTGTTTTACTATTTCCACTTATGATTTCGATGAGTCTTATGAACTGTTTATATATGTTATTACAATGTTTTGGGCATGAGACCCGTCTGGATTATATGTGGATTTTGTTTGGGATGTCCGGGGGACATAGGGTAAACTATACTGTTATTGTACTGTACTTTCCTACCTGTGTATATTGTCTCCTCCAGGGAGGGTCGTTGGCCTGGGTGGACCCTGGAGTAGTCACGGGGCCCTGACTGAGTGGAGTTCACCCCCGTTGGGCTGCTTACTCTCAGGAAGGCATGTTCATATACCTCGGGCAGTGACCGGGATACCGGGAGCTGATGTACCTAGAGAGTCTTGGGTGTGAGACCCTGAGTGGCAACGCGTAGCCTTAGAACCGTGACATCATTTGGGTTGGGTTTTACAGTGCACTGATATGTTAGTTTCTCCTTTCGATTATTATTGTGGTTTTATGGTTATGATATTATGTTTTCACTGCATGCAAGATTTGGAAAACGGAGGGGTAAGACCTTATGATTATTTTATTATTAAGTTGATTTCTAAACTGTTATTTTTGGCCCACTCACCCTTGTTTTACTGACCCCTCCAGACCCTGACACGGAAATAGAGGAGGAGGACCCGGAGGAGGAGGCAGAGATTTAGTTTGCCTAGCTGTGCACCTGTACACCCACTTGTGGGTAGGTTGAGCACCGAATAAATGTACTCTGACTATTGTGCTCACATGTTGTATTTTACTTTCCCTTGTCTGACAGTATCACTTTAAACACTGTGGTTGTACGTTATCTATCTATTTAAGTCTTCGATTTTTATTTAAGGGTAATTTTGGCATGTTTACAGTCATTGTCAGACGGGAGCGGGGCACGTCCCCGGGTGGTCCCAGTGGGATTGGGACGGGTCCTGTCAGCTTGGTATCAGAGCATTAGGATTAGTAGTCAGAGTACTAGGTTAGCGGTTTGTACTTTGTACATGGTCGCTTTCGATGTCTTTTAACCTGTTTGCCTCTTAACAGTTGGATATGCCTCCCCGACGTGAACCCCGTGCACGTGTTGACGAGGGCAATGGAGGAAATGGAGACACTGCGAGCATTGAGCGGGCCCAGCGCCTGGGTGCTACGCATTTTAGTGGGGGAACCGACCCCGAGGAAGCACACCAGTGGATTGACCGCTGGGAGAGGATTTTCGAGGTCATGCACTGTCAACCGGAGGAGCGTGTCATACTGGCGACCTTCCTACTGGATGGGAGCGCCTATCGATGATGGCATAACCTTGTCCTAGCCGGCTGGACCGTTCACACCATTCCATGGGAGACCTTCCGAGAGCGGTTTCTCAACCAGTTTTATCCACGGTCGTTTCGCAACGCCCGTGAGGCGGAGTTTCTGCAACTCCGGCAGGGAGATCAGACTGTAGCGGAGTACGAGGAGACCTTCCTGATGTTGTCTCGTTTTGCTGAGAACTTCGTGATCACCGAGGCAGATCGATGTCGCAGATTTTAGTGGGGCCTGCGACCTGAGATTCAGGCGATGGTGACTGCAACGCCCTTTGCTTCCATGAAGGATCTGACTGATGCGGCGACCAGGGTTGAGAACAGTATCCTGGCACATCAGCGAGCTGAGGGGGAGACACGGTGACGTGATTGCCCGCATTTGGGATTCTCGGGCCGTCGTGGCTCGAAGGGAGGACATTCTGGTGGATCTTCGTCTTCTGGCAGCCGAGGACGTTCTGGTCAGTTCAGGAGTCCTCAGCGGTATGGACAGCGTTCTGGAGCTTGGTAGCGGCCGTACTCACCGATGAGTATCTCACCGGGAGGATACTCGGGTCGACCTAGGGAGGTCACTTGCTTCGCTTGCGGTGAGCCGGGGCACTATGCTTCTGAGTGTCCACTGATTCGAGGCAGTACTACGCCAGCACAGAGCTCAGCATCCCCGACGGACAGCAGCCGGACACGCGGTGTTGTGCGTGGCCGTGATCGAGGAGCTAGAGGACGGGGACGACCTGCAGAGTCCATGGCTCGTGTCTATGCTGTTACCCAGCAGCAGGCCAGATCCATTCCGGAAGTGTTGATAGGTACTGTACATATTTATGGCATGGTTGTTCGTGCATTGATGGATTCGGGGGCAACTCATTCTTTTATTTCACCGCGTTGTGCGAGTCTGTTGGGCCGTGAGGTGACTGCACTTGAGCACGAGATGGGAGTGGGGACACCGATGGGTGTGACCTACCAAGTGAACCAGGAGATACGAGCTTGTCCTGTGGAGATTGAGGGAGTCGAATTTCCGGCAGATTTAATTCTGATGAATGTGCACGACTTCGATGTGATACTTGGTGTTGATTGGTTGTCGGAGTACAATTCGCTCATCGACTGTAGTAACATGCGGTTGACTTTGAGGGGTTCGGGATTACCGGAAGTGATATTTCAGGGGGAGTGTGGAGACACATCACCCAAGGTAATATCTGCACTCACAGCTACAAAATTTTTACAGAAGGGGTGTCAGGGTTAACTTGCTTATGTGGTAGAGTCTACGGATGAATCTTGGAGTATTGAGGATATTCCGATTGTGCGGGAATTTCCTGATGTCTTTCCAGGGGATTTACCTGGATTACCACCACCCAAGGAGATCGACTTTACGATCGAGTTACTCCCCGGGACTCGACCGATTTCACAAGCACCGTATCGTATGGCACCGGCAGAGCTACGTGAATTGAAAATCCAATTACAGGAACTGGTGGATCTAGGGTTTATTCGACCCAGTACATCACCATGGGGAGCGCCGGTCTTATTTGTTAAAAAGAAGGAGGGTAGTTTGCGGTTGTGTGTGGATTATCGGCAGTTGAACAAGGCTACGGTAAGGAATCAGTATCCCTTACCCAGGATCGATGATTTGTTCGATCAGTTACGAGGAGCACGATATTTCTCCAAGATAGATATGAGGTCAGGATACCATCAACTGAGAATAGCCGAGGGGGATGTTCAGAAAACAGCTTTTCGAACGAGGTATGGGCATTATGAGTTCTTGGTGATGCCCTTCGGACTGACGAATGCACCAGCTGCATTCATGGACTTGATGAATCGGGTTTTTCGAGCATACTTGGATAAATTTGTGATCGTGTTTATCGACGACATCTTGGTGTATTCCAAGAGTGTCAGGGCTCATGAGGAGCACTTACGAATGGTATTGGGTAAACTACGACAGGAGCAGCTGTATGCTAAGTTAAGCAAGTGTCAATTCTGGCTAAATAGTATTGGATTCTTGGGTCACATTATATCATCCGAGGGGATAAGTGTGGATCCTCAGAAAACGGAGGCTGTGACAAATTGGCCAAGACCGACCACGGTGACGGAAGTGCGAAGTTTTGTTGGGTTTGCAGGCTACTATCGGAGATTCGTGGAGGGTTTCTCCCAGATTGCCGCACCATTGACTCGGTTAACCCGGAAAGGGGTGAAGTTTGTATGGGACGATCAGTGTGAACAGAGTTTCCAGGAATTAAAGTTCCGATTAACCACTGCACCTGTCCTTGCATTACCAGACAGCAGTGGAGAGTTCGTGGTATATAGTGATGCATCGCTGCATGGTTTGGGTTGTGTATTGATGCAGAATGGAAAAGTGATTGCTTACGCATCCCGGCAGCTGAAGACGCACGAGTTGAACTACCCTACTCATGATTTGGAATTGGCAGCGGTAGTTCATGCCCTAAAGATCTGGAGACATCATTTGTTCGGTGTGACATGCCGAATATTCATCGATCACCAGAGTCTTAAACATCTATTCACTCAGAAGGAACTCAACATGAGACAGCGGAGATGGTTGGAATTGTTAAAGGATTATGATTGTACCATCGAGTACCATCCTGGCAAGGCAAATGTTGTGGCCGATGCACTTAGTAGGAAGTCGGCGGGATCAGTTGCGCACTTGAGATTGGTGTATCTTCCTTTGCTAGTGGAACTTCGGAAGAGCGGAGTTATGTTAGGGATGGACGATCAGGGAGCCTTGTTGGCTAGTTTTCATGTACGACCCGTGTTGGTCGACCGGATCATCGAGGCTCAACTGCTGGACCAGATACTCCATGACTACAAAAACGAGGTTGAATCCGGACAGAGACAAGATTTCGCCGTTAGGGCCGATGGAGCATTAGTAAAGCTTGGGAGATTGTGTGTACCTGCTGTACCAGAGTTGAGGAGAGAGATTTTAGACGAGGCCCACAGTTCGGCCTATGTTATGCATCCAGGAGGGACAAAGATGTACCGTACCCTCCGGGACTATTATTGGTGGCCAGGGATGAAGAGGGAGATAGCTGATTTTGTCAGCAAATGTTTGATCTGTCAGCAGGTCAAGGCAGAACGGCAGCGTCCGTATGGGGCTATGCAGCCACTTCCAATTCCACAATGGAAGTGGGATCATATTACAATGGACTTTGTCTTCAAGTTACCGAAGACAAGAAGTGGAGTTGATGGGGTCTGGGTAATAGTGGACCGGTTGACTAAATCAGCGCATTTTCTGCCTGTACGTGAGACGTACAAGCTCAACCGTTTGGCCCAGCTATTCATTAATGAGATCATCCGACTACACGGTACCCCAGAGTCGATCGTGTCGGATCGGGATCCGCGTTTCACCTCCAGGTTTTGGAGGAGTCTACAGACTACTTTGGGTACGAAATTGCACTTCAGTACAGCATTCCACCCACAGACCGACGGACAGTCTGAAAAGACAATACAAACTCTCGAGGACATGATGAGAGCCTGTGTGTTGCAATTCCAGGATTCGTGGGCTGATCGATTGCCATTGATGGCGTTTGCCTACAATAACAGCTACCATGCGAGTATAGGGATGGCACCCTATGAGGCACTGTATGGTCGACAGTGCAGAACACCGGTATGCTGGATGGAGATCGGAGAAAGAACCGCAGTGGGGCCGGATCTGATGGATATGACCCAGGAGACAGTTCGGGTTATTCGGGAAAGATTGAAGGCGGCCCAGGATCGTCAGAAGAGCTATGCGGATCGGCGGATCCGAGATTTGGAGTTCGAGGTTGGTGACTTTGTCTTTTTAAAGTTATCGCCGTGGAAAGGGATTCTCCGATTTAGACGACATGGGAGATTGAGTCCTCGTTATATCGGGCCATATGAGATTGTCGAGAGGATTGGTCCAGTGGCTTATCGTTTAGCACTACCTTCAGAGCTTTCCCGAGTACATGACGTATTCCATGTATCTATGCTACGGAAGTATCTTCGGGATGACTCTCATGCACTGCCAGAGCAACCACTAGAACTGATGACAGATTTGAGTTTTGAGGAACGGCTAGTACAGATTCTGGATAGGAAGGAAAAGGTCTTAAGGAACAAGACGATTTCTTTGGTTAAGGTGCTATGGAGGAACCACGAGGTGGAGGAAGCGACAAGGGAACCCGAGGAATTGATGAGAGGGCAGTACCCACACTTGTTTGAGTAAATTTCGAGGACGAAATTTCTGTAAGGTGGGTAGGTTGTAACGACCCGAACCGAGAATAATAATATTTTAATGTAAAAAGACTATTTTGCCCCTGAAAGGGGGAAACTTTGACTTTTGACCCGGGAAACAATTTGGACTTTGACCCATGACTATGACGTAGGTCGGGACGTCACGAATTCGTAGACAGGCGGCACGCCGAAATCGGAGTTCGTATGAAGAAGTTATGGTCAAGGAAGAGTTTTAGCGGAATTTACGAACCGAGAACAACAGAATAAAATAATAATTTATTATAGGAATCTGTGCCAACTAATATTTAAATCCAACCAGTGGATTGGTGACAAGTGTCACCCATCCAAGCCCATACTATTCCATTAAAGCAACCGTACACTATTTAACTATATTATAACCATTTAATTTCCCTCCATTTGATTCCAGCCGTTGGATCTTCTACCCAAATGCATCCTAGCCTCCCATTTCCTCTGCTTTTTCTGCTTCATGCACGATCTCACCTCCCTGTTTTCTCTCAACACACACAAACACATTCAGCCCCCCCTAACCCGTGCATCTCCTTCCATTTTCTCTCAACCCAGGCGATCGAACCAGCCACCCTCATCGCACCAGGTGACCACCAGCAGCACCACCATCATCTACTCATCATCACCGTGCATCACCGGCGACCACCGGCCCGTTTTCCCTGTCTGAAAACCCCGTGCAAACTCAGACCCGAAACACAGAGGAATCGGGTCCAAGAAGCAAACCATGACAGCCACACCACCTCGTCGCAGGGGAAGCTCCAGTCTGTACCGTGAGGACCCCAGGAGTGTAACTGGACGACGGCGAAGCCTGCGGCGGCGACACGGCGGCGGTAAGGTCGAAAACCCGAAAGCCCCGTTTTTCTTCCCTGTTTCGAACCAACGTGTTGTGATGCTAGGAAATTGATTGTTTGGTGATAGAATTGTCTTAGGGTGAGAGACGAGCTGTTTGGGACTAGGTTGGACGACTGAGACGGCGTGGATCGCCGGAGACGACGATCGGAGTTTAACAATGAGTTTCAACGACGCACTGGTACGTTTCTTCCTGTTTTCTTTCCATTTTGAGGTTGTAGAACCATAGAACAGACCTAGACGACCCTCTAGGGATGAATCCCGTTGAAAATGGTGGCCGGAATCATACGGTGGAATCGGGTCAAGCCGTGGGTCGACGGCGACCCGGTTCCAATCAAACGGGTCTGACCCGGTACTGTAGCATGATGACGTCATCATGCTGACGTCACTTCTGACGTCATGAGGACGTCACTTCTGACGTCATGATGACGTCCTCCTGTCAGATATTGTCAGACCAGGGACCAATCAGAACATGCCACGTGTCACCTGACAAGTGTCAGTGATGACGTGATGCTGACGTCAGCATGACGTCACTGCTGACGTCAGCAATACTGTAGCAGCGTTGACCCACACGTTGACCAGGCGCGTGGGGGCACGTGTGAACAGTTATTTTGGTGGGGCCGGTACCATTTTCAAGGTTTCGACGATACGGATCCAATAGAGGTGGTTTCATGTCGATCGGAGATCGTTATATTAGTCAAAATGGGGTTTGGAGCACCGGGAATAGTGCTCGGGATGCGATTTTCAGGCGGATCTGTTCTAGGGTCTTGGTATTGATGTTATAGGGTCCTTAAGTAACCCTCAGGAATAATAATACAGGTTTTTAGAGATCGTTGAGCAGCAAGGACCGAGTGTGAGTGGGCTGTTTGATTTATAAAAGGCTTGCATGCATAAACTGTTTTACTATTTCCACTTATGATTTCGATGAGTCTTATGAACTGTTTATATATGTTATTACAATGTTTTGGGCATGAGACCCGTCTGGATTATATGTGGATTTTGTTTGGGATGTCCGGGGGACATAGGGTAAACTATACTGTTATTGTACTGTACTTTCCTACCTGTGTATATTGTCTCCTCCAGGGAGGGTCGTTGGCCTGGGTGGACCCTGGAGTAGTCACGGGGCCCTGACTGAGTGGAGTTCACCCCCGTTGGGCTGCTTACTCTCAGGAAGGCATGTTCATATACCTCGGGCAGTGACCGGGATACCGGGAGCTGATGTACCTAGAGAGTCTCGGGTGTGAGACCCTGAGTGGCAACGTGTAGCCTTAGAACCGTGACATCATTTGGGTTGGGTTTTACAATGCACTGATATGTTAGTTTCTCCTTTCGATTATTATTGTGGTTTTATGGTTATGATATTATGTTTTCACTGCATGCAAGATTTGGAAAACGGAGGGGTAAAACCTTATGATTATTTTATTATTAAGTTGATTTCTAAATTGTTATTTTTGGCCCACTCACCCTTGTTTTACTGACCCCTCCAGACCCTGACACGGAAATAGAGGAGGAGGACTCGGAGGAGGAGGCAGAGATTTAGTTTGCCTAGCTGTGCACCTGTACACCCACTTGTGGGTAGGTTGAGCACCGAATAAATGTACTCTGACTATTGTGCTCACATGTTGTATTTTACTTTCCCTTGTCTGACAGTATCACTTTAAACACTGTGGTTGTACGTTATCTATCTATTTAAGTCTTCGGTTTTTATTTAAGGGTAATTTTGGCATGTTTAGAGTCATTGTCAGACGGGAGCGGGGCACGTCCCCGGGTGGTCCCAGTGGGATTGGGACGGGTCCTGTCAGTACGTGCATCGTGACCTCTCCGAAAGGAACACATTTCAGTCCGGAGGCGAGCGTCGTATCGTCCGTCGCCATGCACATAGCACTCGCCGCGACCACGACTCAGACCCGTAGGTCATCAATAGGGTCATAAGCCCGAGATAAAACCAAATGAGTCTTATTCTTGAGTTTTACCTTTTCAAATCCAAAACCATTTCATTTAAACCAATATTGAAAGCACAAACACGTATAAACACCGTATAAGGCGGAAACCTCGAAATAGGTGCAAATATGTAAACACACACAAATGCACTCATGACATCTCAAAACATGTTCATTAAAGCATATGAAACATTTATGCATGCATCAATTTAGAAAACCAAAGTCCACTCACAGACCGTCCGAGCTGCCGACTCGATACTCGTGCCATATGGCTCTCCCGGGGCCAAACACCATCACCGAGACTTCCAAACTTGTCCAAATCGTAATAGAGGGTTACTAACTACTTAAATAACCCCTCACTAAATCCTCGTAATCCTCGTAACTAATAGAGGGTTCATTACATCAATTAGATGATTTTCATGTTGAACACGTGTCCCAAAATTGTCCCACGCGCTGGAGCAGTGCCATCGTCTACCTCCAGAGAACCCGGTTCTCTGGTTTGGTCCGATCTAGCCGAACCGGCAGACCGTCTCTGCTGGTTCTCCCTATTCCAGCCACCATTTTCCTCCCCGTTTGTTCCTACCTCCTCGTCTTATTCTCAGGAACCTTTCTACGATCTAAAAACCAAGAAATAGGGTTGATTTCATACGTGTTCATGGAGGAATCTGACCAGCCACCTGCAACTCATCCCTGCCGTCGACTCCGGCCACCATGGTCCATAGAACCGGTCCCAATCGACTCATATGAGTCCTAAGAACACAACCATATCATCAAAATCGATCGACAAGCCCTAAAAACCAAATTTCTAATTTTGAACTAAAACTCACCTTTTCGGGTTTCTCCAGCCACCGTGCACGACGTCCTGTGCCGTGGCCACCATTCGACTCCTCTCCTTTCACTCTCTCACTTTCGCTTAATGTCCTTCGTCATTGGTTAAGGTTTGAGGGTCGTTTGTGGGGTTGTGCCATGTGTTTGTTAGGGAGAAATGAAGAAGATGATGTGCGGGGAAGGAGAGAGAGAAATGAGGATTAAATTAATTAATTAATTAATTAATTAAGCCACCAATCACATCTAAGATCCCTTTTTTTGGGTAAAAGTCACCAATGGATGAGTGACACTTGTCACTCATCCAAGGGCCCCATACAAATATCTGCCAAATCAAATATTTGTTATTATTTTGATCGAGTCCCGAGCCGTAAATTCCCGACTTCGCTCTTGAGAACATAACTTATCCGTCCCACATCTGATTTTGACGTGCCACCTGTCTACGGACTCGTATCGACCCAATCTACGTAACGGTCCTCGGCCCTAGGCCATCGGACCTCCTGGGTCAAAAATCAACTTTTTTCTCTCGTTCAGGGGTAAAATCATAATTTCGCTCTGAACGTCTGTTAATCCTCAGTTAAACCCTGATTAGCCTCGCTAATCCATAATTAGTCTTAATTAATCATTTAAATTTGGGACGGGTCGTTACAATGGGGGTATCAACCATAAATGCACTCCTGATCATGAGCCGCGCCTTGGGGCAGCCCCTCTCAAGTAGTGCGCCGTGACTACTCCGGGATACTACGAGACGTCCAGATGAGACAACCAACCACTTCAGGATACTACGAGACGTCTGTAGGGAAACTACTCGAGAGGATGGTATATGGAAAACATTTCATAAATCATCTCAAACAGTTCAAAGGGCTATGCCTGGGATTTCCATAAACCATCGTAAATCCAGAAATCCAAGTACTCAACTCCAAATCCATTTTAGGGTCTCCGAACTCGAAATCACATTTATAAACTACAAATGGGACTCATGTCCGATATCATAACTAATTGGGCTTATAGCCGGTTCATGTAAACCAAATGGGCGTCCAGCCCAATATCACATTAAATCAAATGGACTCCAAGTCCGATAGTTTCTAAATCAAATGGTTCTCAAGCCCGGTTCCATTGTTCCACATCCGAAATCATACAATTGAATCATTATTAAAACCACAATCACGTAGAACATAGTATAAAACAGTAAAACTCGAAATACGTGCAAATACATAAATATTAAATACCACAATTATGTTCATCATAAATCACATATTTAAAGCATGAAAAAAAAGTTATGCATGCATCATATTTAGAAACCAATGTCCACTCACAGACCGTCCTAATTACTGCCTCGATACGCGTGCCATAAATTTTCCCGAGGCTAAATCACCAACTCTAGAACTTCCGAACGTCCAAATCACACCCGAAGGTCACTAACCATCTATACAAGTCCATAAGATAAAACCCCAAAACTCTCGGAAAAGTCAACATGTCCCAGATATGATTCCCGAGGTGAAAAACCTCGATTTGACCCAACTTAACGATCTCCGATCAACCAGAAATCACCACCATTAGATCCGGATCATCGAAATCTTTAAAATTAAACTGGGCTCACATCGAAATTCGAGCCCACGCACCTGGTCAAACCAAAAGTCAACCTCAAAAGTCAACGCTGACGTCATGCATTGAAAATTCTGATAGTGCCACATGTCGAGCTCCCATTGGTCCCTATCTAATATGTCAATCTGACATTGTCAGACTTGACATGATGACGTCACCCTGATGATGACAGGACCCGCCTCGATCCCCCTAGGACCACCTGAGGACGTGCCCTGCTCCCGTCTGACACCCAACCTTAGAATACCAATTTTACCTTTAAGGGAAACTCAAATGCATAAATATCCAAATTAAGTCATAGAAATCGTTCGAAAATAAAATAGTGTTAAAACACAAATGATGAGCATGACTCCTAAAGCTCCCTCACGTGCCGACCTATCCAGAAATAGGGTTCAGGTGCACAACGTTAACCTATGCCTCTGCGTCGTGATCCTCGTCTGCCTCAGTAGCATGGCCTGGAGAGGTCAATAAAACACTTAAGGGTGAGTGGGCTAGAAACATAAATTTTATAAAACAGTTTAATCCATAAAGTAAACATACGGTTTTACCCCTCCGTTTTCCAAAACATGCTTGCATCAGAATCGAAAACCATAATAGTATATCATATAAGCATAACAGAATAATATAATCATAATCACAACACCAGCCACTGCACTATAGATCCCAACCCTGACATCCCAGATATCTGACGTCCCAGACGTCCAATAAGGTCACAGTCCCAAGGCTACGCGTGCCACTCGGGGTCTCAATCCCGAGTCCAAATCCTGAACCCAGTCTATGTATGACATCCCAGATGCCTGACATCCCAGACGTCCAATCAGAGCAATCATGCTCCTTAGTCACTTTACGGTCCAGTCCCTCCGTAGAATGACCCCTCGCAGGCATTGCGCCGTGGCCACTCCGTGGTATCCACATCCGGAAGAGACAGTATCACTAGGGTAGATCTATACAGTGCAGGACTAAAGACAATCATCGAAATCCATATATATATATACATAACTCAAAACAATGCATAACTAACTAGAGGGGTCTCTTGCCCAAACATCGTAATACGTGCCATAATCATAACTCAAGATAATCGGATGCTTTTGCTTGAATCACATATATATATATATATATATATATAGAAAGGAAAACAGTATTATGCATGCAAGCGTTTAACGAAATCAAAGGCCCACTCACAGTCTGGTCCCACAGCTAACTAGACGTATAAACCTGTCCTGGTGCTATCGTACAATCCCTGTCAAGTCCAAAGTACACACAAAGGTCACTACAGGTTCCTACATCTCAAATATGAAGCCCTAGAATGAAACCGGCCCGGGAAAGCAGTTTGAACACACTTCTCAAGGCTTCAAACCCTAATTTGACCAGCTTAATGATCTCCGATTGACACAAAATCACTGTCATTGGATTCGTATCGTCGAAACCTTGAAAATGGTACTAGTCCCACCAAAAATATGTTCACACGTGCCCCACACGCCTGGTCAAAGTCTGGTCACCACTGCTACAGTACCTTGTTAACGTCAGCCCTAATAGTGTCAGATGACACGTGTCACACCCTGACTTGTCACAGGTATGACATATCTGACATGATGATGTCATCATATATGACATTCGGCATGGTGCTACCAAAAATTACACTGCCCTTCGGTTGGTCTCTACCGAAATCCATAACTGGACGTCGGCAGGTTCCTACCGAATACAGTGACTGGGCCACTGTGACCCACATGCCAAGATCAGACTGTATTTTTCATTTTCGGCCACCATTTTCAACAAGGTTTGGTCCTAGGGGTTCGTTTAAGCCTACCCTAGAGATCTATGGACTCAAAAACCAAAAAGGATGTCTAGATCTTACCTGTAACTCGCAGGAACACTCACGGCCTGCTCCAATCGTCTTCCCAGTCAACCTAGTCCCTTTCTGGCCTTGAAAACTGACTCTCATTGCTCGTCAATGTCCCTAGAACACTTCTCAAAAACAAGAGAAGGTTCACACACGTTAAAACTCAGCATTCAAAAACTTGGGAAAAACAGAGCCTCTTGGGTTTTCCAGCTTACCTTCGCCGTGTCGCCGCCGCAAGTCGTCATGTCCATCTCAGCCTTCCTGACGTCCTAACAGTACTAGCCTAGTGTTGGCTCAAGTTGTGGAGGTGGGGTTTGAATGGTTGTGTCCTTTGAACTAGTTTCTCGTTCACGGGTCTGGGGGCTTTCGGGTTTTGCAGACAGGGGAGGAGGAAGGTGGTGGTGATGGCTGATAATGGCGGTGAAAGGTGGTGAGGTTGAGTCGTTGGCTAGAGGTGGATCAGATAAGGGAGAGTGGTGAGGGTGGTGCTTGGTGGAGTGTTTGTTCGAATTAGGGAGATGGTCTCCGTTATAGGTGCAATGAGAGTGAGAGAGAAAGTGGGAAGTCTGATCAAAATAAAAAGGAAAAGAAAGATGGATGAATGGTGCAGATGCAATCTGTGAATTAGAATGGACGACTAGGGTTGCATGAAGGAAATAAATTATAGTTTAAGTGACCAATGAGGGCAAGATCCATGATGTAACGACCTGTCCCAAATTCCTAGATTAGATTAGTGACTAATCACGATTAGTGAGGTTAATCGGTGGTTAGTTGAGCGAAATCGGACGAACGATGTGAAATGACTGTTTTGCCCCTAGTCGTGGAAAAATGTTGACTTTTCATTCTGGCGGTCAAATGGACATTGACAGATGACCGTGACGTAGTTTAGGACGTCACGAGTTCATAGACAGGTGGCACGTTCAATTCCGACGTTCGAGGAGGAAGTTATGAGGTTCAGAAGTTTAGGGGCATTTTGGTAATTTTGGTTAAAAGGAGCAAATAGTTGACTTTTGACCTGGGATGTCCGATGGCCGAGGTCCGAGGACTATTATGTAGATCAGGACGATACGAATCCATAGACATGCAGCACATCGAATTCGGACGTTCGACGCCGAAGTTACGGTTCACGAAAGTTCAAGGGTACTATTGCACGAATTACGAAACGAGTTAACTTTTGGACTTTAGTGGGGCCCAGGTATTTAATTCCTGCCCTATGGATGAGTGACAAGTGTCACCCTTCCACAGGCCTCCTATATTGATTCATGCATCGACCATCCTTTCTATTTCTTCATTCAAACACAAACAAACCCATTACCCAATCTCACCCCACCCCCTTAAACCAATCCAACCCTCTTCCATTCGATCAACTATGAGGACCAAGGAGTGAGGGAGGACAGGAGGATGTGGTGGCAGGCCCAGGACGAAGCCACCGTGCACGGCGGAGACCCGAACCCGAGGTATGACTCGGTTTTGATTTTTGGATCCACAATTATGTTTTTGACGTTATGGGTCGATTTGGATGATTGGGTTGAACTAAATAGGTTGCTTAGGGTGTATAGTGAGGGTTTTGGTAGGTTTTGGACGGCTGTGAAGTCATGGGGGATTTTTGGAAACTTTGAACCGTTTGGTTCAAAATCAAACCATGGAATTTAGGTGTTTTTAGGTTGTTTTGATGATTGGAATTGATAGGGAATGGAGAGATATGAATTATAGGATGAATTAGGGTTGAAATCAGACCAAAAAAAGGGGGAAAACGCCTGAACCGGTCACGCCGGTTCGGCTGGACCACCTGCACAGGACTGGCCGGTTCGGACCGGTCTAGAGCTTGAAGATGATCCACAGTACCCTGGCGCGTGAGGCCCACGCGCAGGGCCTATTTTGGGCACGTGAGGGCGCGTGTCTAGTCCTTTGGGTGAGTGTTCAACATACGAAATCATCGATTCGATGTAACGAACATTTTGGGACTGGTCTCGTGTCAATCGGACATCTTTTCGACAGGTTTCGGGCTGTCGGAAGGTTTAGGGTCGGTTTAAAAATAGTTAAAAGTTTGGGAAAATTACGGGGCTTTAATGGGAAGTTAATTAAGTAGTTATTAACCTTCTATTAAAATTTGGACAGGTTTGGGAGTCCCGGTGATAGCGATTGGCTCGGGAGAGCCTATGGACGGAAATCAAGGCGACATCTCGGACGGTCTGTGAGTGGACCTTGTTTTCTAAATTGGTGCATGCATAAATGTTTACTATATGTTTTATTACATGTTTGATGATGCCATGGGTGCATTTGTATGTGGTTACGTATAGGCACGTATTTCGAGGTTTGGGCCCTATACAGTGCTTATACGGGTCGGTATTTCTTTACTGGTTTAAATGATTTGGATTTGGATTTTCAAAAGGATAAATTTGGGTATGAGACCCATTTGGTTTTGTGTCGGGCATATGACCTCAGATATCGGGCACGGTGCCCATCTGATGTCCTATGTTCGGGCACGAGACCCAGGTTACTTTACAGTTTGATTTCAGGTCAGGGAACCTTAAATGGATTTCCCGGTTCATGACGGTTTATGGGAACCGGCATGAACCCTTGTTATGGTATCATGGTTCATGACGGATTATGGGGACCGGCATGAACCCTGGTTATGTTATAATGGTACATGACGGTTTATGGGAACCGGCATGAACCCTGGTTATGTCATTGTGGTACATGACGGTTTATGGAAACCGGGCATGGAGGATGTTGTATATATATATATATATATGAAAGGAATGGATATTATGGATCATGACAGTTCAGGGGAACCGGGCATGAATGTTATGTTATGTATATATATATGTTCATATACCTTCCTTTACTTCTATTATCTCCTCCGGGGAGGGTCGTTGGCCTGGGTGGACCCCGGAGTAGTCACGGAGCACCGACTGAGTGGAGTCATCCCCCAGTTGGGTTCCTTACTCTCAGGAAGGCTATGGTTACTATTACCTCGAGTAGGATCAGTGGTCTGCAGACATTGACCTTGACTTTGAGAAGACTCGGATTGAGACCCGGGTAGCACGCGTGTAGCTTTGAATACCGTGACAGGATTGGCGGTGTGACTTATATGTATTTGTGATATATGATATGTGATATGTGGTGTGCACATGTGTGCACAGGATTTGAGCAGTGGCTCGTGTATTTGGTTTCAGTCTGGTTATGGCTTTGGGCTGAGTCCTTTATTGGTTTCTTTTATGGATTTGGGCAGTGGCCTGTATGGTCGATTTCATGGTGGTCCTTTCGACCTTGGTTTATATTCTGTTTTGGGCTTAGTTCCCAAATATGGTTTCCATTTGGTTAAATGGTTTTCGAATGCATGCAAGCTTTTTAGTGAAGGGTACAAATGACTTTATGGAAATATTTTTATAAACTGGTTGTTTTGTCCACTCACAGTTTTTAATGTTTTGACTGCCCTTCAAGTTGATATCGGATGTGGACTGTAGCAGAGACCGAGATATCACATACCTCCTCCGGATCCTGGCGTACTCTGATAGCCCAAGAGGGCAAAGGTCGGAAATATCCCTTGTTTGACACTTCGTGTCAGACGGGAGCAGGGTCATCCCGCACCTAATCCCGGGGGGATTGGGATGGGTCCTGTCACATGAATTAGGGAAAAGGAAGTATGGAATAAGTGACACTTGTCACTCATCGAAGGGTCCAGATTAATTCCAGCTTTAGGTCAGATTAGAATATTATATTATTATTTTAATTAAACACTCGGTTCGTACGTTTAATCGATTTTACTCCCGTGACCATAACTTTTTCGTCGAAAGTCCGATTTCGACGTGCCGCCTGTCTACGGACTCGTGACGTCCCGATCTACGTCACGGTCGTAGGTCAAAGTCCTAAATATTTTCTGGGTCAAAAGTCAACCTTTTTCCCCCCTCTAGAGGCAAAATGGTCATTTTATTTACGAAAGTTCAGGTCGTTACAGATGACATCATCGTTGACGTCATCACGTCATCCCTGTTCTTCGATGGGTCTTGCAACCGGGTCGCACAGTTCTCGCGGCCCGACCCGGTCCCCGTTCCTTCAATTCTCAACCAAAATTGATGGGATTTCTTCCGATAGACTCGTCCCACTGTCCTTAATGGATCTATGACCTTAAAAACATGTAATTAAACTGTAAACGTACCATTTGGATCCAAGAACAGTGAGCCCAGATTCCTCGGTACCATGCCCACTGAGTTCGCCTCGACCTCATGAACATCATCTCAATCACCAAATCGATTAGTAATCAACAACACTAATTCCACCATTTTGACCCAAAAACAGAGCTCATGGGTTTGGGCTTACCTCGCGTCGTTACTCCGTTGTGGTCACCATCGTGACCGTCTCACTGTCCTCTCCAACTTTCATTCACGGATCACAAGCAAATGATGAAGATTGAAGGATGTTTGTGTAGTTGTTTTTTGTGTGTTTGTTTAGGGAGGATGAAGGTGATGCACGAGAAGGGAAGAGATATGTGAGGGAAATAATAAAAATATATTTTAATAATAAATTACCCAATCAAAACCGAATCCCCTTTTTAAGGAAACCCACCAATGGGGTGACTGACACTTGTCACTCATCCAAGGGCCCACAATCAGATTTAATTATTATTTAATTCGAATCCCGAGGCACTAACTAAATCGATTTTGATCCCGTGACCATTACATCCCCGTTCGACGTCCGATTTCGACGTGCCATCTGTCTACGAACTCGTGACGTCCCAATCTACGTAACGGTCCTCGGTCTTCGTGCATTTGACCATCCAGGTCAAAAGTCAACAATTTGCCCAATTCTAGGGGCAAAACGGCCATTTTACACCGTCCGTCCGAATTCTCTCAAGTAATCCCCGATTAGTCACACTAAATTCATAATTAATTAATATTTAATCCCGATACTCGGGAGAGCTCATTACATGGGTGCACATTTCCTAACAAAGTAATTAATACTTACTATTCACTATTACTCTTTCAAAATTACTGTTTATGTAACATGTAACGACCCGTCCCGAATTCCGGGATTAGTTTAGTGACTAATCTCGATTAGTGAGGATGAACGGTGCTTAGTAGGGCGGAATCAGACACATTGTCCAAAATGACCATTTTGCCCTTGGTCGTGAGCAAAATGTTGACTTTTTGATCGGGTGGTCAAACGGACTTTGACCGATGACCGTGACGTAGTTCGGGACGTCACGAGTTCATAGACAGGTGGCACGTTTGATTCCGACATTCGTAGAGAAAGTTATGATGTTCGGAAGTTGAGGGGTATTTTGGTAATTTCGAGTAATAGGGGTTAAATGTTGACTTTTTGACCGGGAGGTCCGATGGACGAGGGCCAAGGACCGTTACGTAGGTATCGTCGATACAAATCCAACGACAGGCGGCATGCCGAAATCGGAGTTACGACGACGAAGTTATGGTCAAGGAATCGGGCTCGGTTTACCGAACGAACCGGGATTAAAATAATAATAAATTAATGAATAGTGATTGTTGAATCTGAACCCTTGGATGAGTGACAAGTGTCACTCATCCCTTGATTTAGGGCTCTAAATATGGATCATGCTTCCATTAATGGGTTAAAATACAATTTATCCCCTCTTTTAATCTCAGCCCTCCATCTCACTTCCAGATTGCATCTGGACCGTCCATCTCATCTCATCCCTTCCTTAATTAATTTGATCAGTTAATCTCCCTCTCTCATTTCTCATTTCACCGTGAACGACTACCACCCCAAATCCACTACCCATCCAACCCGCACCAACTAAACCTACACCATTACTAGACTAAGTCCAGTGGGAGATTTGGGCACCTGAGGAACGACGGGAGACGACGGGAGACGACAGCGGACACGGCGGAAAGGAACAACAGGGGAGGTCCAAAAATCAGAAATTGGAAGTCGTTTTGGGCTGGTTTTGATCATTTTAAATGAACGTAGGATGTTCCTGGAGTCGAACTGGGCATGCTGGTGGCCACGACGGGAGCCACGGCGGCGAGGTAAGCCTCGAACCCGTGAGTCTGTTTTCGGATAAAAATGGCAGGATGGGTTTTAACGTACTACGATCGATCTTGTGACCAGGATGATGATCTAGGGGTTGAGACGAGTCTATATGGATCGTTTTCGAAAGGAATGGTGGCCGGGATCGTGCAGACACGACGGTTGCAGGTGGCCGGTCTACACACCTCCACGAACAGGTAGTCAAACGTGTTGGTTTCTCAGTTTTAAAATCATGGATCAACTGGAATTGATGAGACGATCTTGTAGGAACAATCAGAATTGAAAATCATCAAGGAATTACTGAGAACCAGTCGGGTTGGGCCGCGGGTCAAGGTGACCCGTTTATCAGACAACCGGGTTAGAACGATACACTGTTCACGGCGCGTGGGTTTCATGCGCAGCCACTCACGGCGGCGCGTGACGGCGCGTGGGCACGGATCTCGAGGTGAGGTCAACATGACTTCTGTCCTATTTAATGTAACAAACATTTTGGGATTGGTTTCGTGTCGATCGGACACCGTCTCGATAGTGTTCGGGATGTCCGAAGGTTTTAAATTAAGTTTAAAAATAAGTAAAAATTCGGGAAAATTACGGGACTTTGATAGGATGTTAATGATGAGGTTAGTGACCCTCTAATGTGATTTGGACAGGATTGGGAGTCCCGGTGATAATGGTGTGGCCCGGGAGGACCGGTGGCACGCGTATCGAGGCATACCGTTAAAACGGTCTGTGAGTGGACTTTGGTTTTATAAATTCTATGCATGCTTAAATGTTTTATATGGATTATGGTTGTGATTGTATGATGTTGATTTGGTTGTTGGTAAATTGTACGGTTTCACGTATTTCGAGGCGATTTACGTGCTTGCACGTAAATCGAGGTTTCCAGTTTTACATGGATTTTCCATATTTATGACTTGGATATAATGTGATGAAATGGTTTTGAAATTGGAAATATGAACTCGGGCTTGAGGCCCACTTGTTTTGGAAATTTCGGACTTGGAGTCCATTTGAGAATCGGGCCGGGGGCCCAGTCGGTTAATGAAATCGGGCCAGGGGCCCAGTTGGTTAATGAAATCGGGCCAGGGGCCCAGTTGATATGAAATCGGGCTGAGACCCATTTGAGTTATGTTATCGGGCCAGGGGCCCAGTTGATTTACGAATTCGGGCCGTGGGCCCAGTGGGTTTATAAGTCGGGCTGCGGGCCCAGTTAGTTTACAAATCGGGTCGTGGGCCCAGTGGTTCATGAAATCGGGCATGAGGCCCAATTGGATTATAAATGTGATTTCGGGTCAGGGACCCTATGTTTAATAATTGTGATTTTGGGTCAGGGACCCTAAATGGAATTACGTGGTTTTATGGAAATTTCGGGCAGGGCCCAATTGTAATGATGTGATAAAGGGTTTAATAAAACTGTTTTCCATATACCATCTGGATACAAGGATATATGATGGTCTCCTCCAGATGTCCGGGACACTGGGGAAGTCACGGTGCATTGCCTGCGAGGGGTCATTATACGGAGCAGCCGGACCGTATGATGACTCAGGAGCAGGATTGCTATGATTGACGTCAGGGACGTCAGACATCAGGGATGTCAGATATATGGACCGGGAGAGACCCCGGGCAGCACGCGTAGCTTATGAAACCGTGAGATATGACGTCAGGGACGTCTAGCGTCTGGGACGCTAAGCATCTGGGACGCTAAGCATCTGGGATGCTGGTGATGGTAATGGTAAAATATGGATTAATGGATCTATGAAATGGCTTTTCGGTTGGATATGTGTTATGTGGTAAAAATGGATTATTGGTTATGAAATGGTATGTCGGGTCAGGGACCCTGAATGGTTTTGGATTTATGGATTTATATTTATGGCTTTGGGCAGTGGCCCACATGGTTTTAATATATATGGTTGTGGTATTCCACTGTTTTGGGCTGAGTTCCCACACTTGGTTTTTGGTTAACGGTTTTTGGGCTAAGGCCCTAATGGCTCGGTTGAGCAAACGTTTTGGTTACTGGTTTTCGTGGCATGCATACGTTTTTATTGGAGGGCATAAATGTCTTATAAATGTATTTGATGAACTTACTGGTTTTTGTCCACTCACAGCTTTTGGTTTTAATGCCCTTCAGGTTGATTACGGATGCGATTGCAGCAGAGACTGGGACATTGCACACCTCCTTCATCGATCCTTGCGCACTCTGGATGCCCCGTTGGGCAGTGGCCCTTGGTTATCCCTTGTCTGACACCTCTTGTTGGACGGGAGCAGGGCACATTCCACGGTAATCCCGGGGGGATTGGGATGGGTCCTGTCATAACACCCCGGAAATTCGAGGATTTTAGTATTGTAATTTAATGTGTAAATTGACGCTTTTACTCTTGTGATTGGTATGGCCAAATTATTGACTTTTGATTGGTGAATTAAATGGACTTTGACCTATGACCATGACGTAGTTCGGGACGTCACGAGTTCATAGACAGGTGGCACGTCCAATTCGGACGATCAGGGAAAAAGTTAGGACTATCGGAAGTTCAGGGGCATTACCGTAATTTGGACGTTAGGGGTGAAAATGTTGACTTTTTGTTTGACAACTGATTTTCACGTGACTCAAGGATCGTTAGGTAGGTCTCGACGTCCTGAGTTCGTAGACAGGCGGCACGTCGAAATCGGACTTCGTACGAGGAAGTTATGGTCAGAAACGTGAAATCGGGAGGTTCGTGTCTCGGTTTTCGTGTCGAATATTTTATGCTGAAATTTCTGATTGGAGGACACCTGGTGAGTTACAAGTGTCACTCACCCATTGGCTAGATTGGATCAGATCCACTATGGGATTAAATAGCATTAAAATCCACTTTTGATCTCAGCCGTTGATTTGAAGTACCTCAGATCTAATCTGAACCATTGATCTCATCCTTGAGATCAAATCTGGACCGTCCGTTTTCTTTCCCTCCATTCTTTATATTTCCTACCCGAAATGCACATTCTGTCCATTTTGAACAAACACCCCAGCTCATCACCCATTCTCTGTGTCTGTGTGTTGCTGGACTCACGGGGAAGGAGGGAGGCACGGCGGTGGACGGCGGCAGACGGCGGCGAGGTGAGCCGGTTTCAAAACCCGAAACGGTTTCAAAAACCCAGGATTTGGTAACTTGAATTCCAACGTTTAGTTTTGTGTTAATTTGACCCTAATAAGTTCTATGGACTGTTAGGAACCTAGAGGGCTCGTTTTCGTGGTCTGAGGTGGCCTGAACAGAGGACAAAGGCGAAGGGAACCAGGGCTGTGCAATCGAGGTGAGTCTTCGATTCAGTCCTTGTTGATTGATTTTAAATAGGTAGAACCCTTTCTGGGTTTAAGACGAACATCTAGGAACAAACCAGAGTGAAAATGGTTGAGTGTGGAAGAAATGGTGGCCGGGTCATGATATCGGGTCTGATCGACCCGAGTTGCAGAGATACGGGTCAACCCGTCTGAGGACAGAGGTGATGACGTGGCACCCTATCAGACTGCCAGGTGACGTGGACCAACCGTGAGCCGACACATGTCACATGTCAGTGCACAGTCAGCACTGACATGTCAGTGACGTGGACCAGTCAGGGACTGCCACGTGTCACTGACATGTCAGTGACGTGGACCAGTGCCGTGCTGATACGTGGCACATGTCAGATCTGACACGTGGCCTGACAGATCAGTGAGGTGGACGAATCGGGTGTTGACACGTGGCACTGTCAGAGTCTGACATGTCAGACCTGACAGCTGACCTGACAGCTGTCAGATGACGTGAGCAGTGACGTCAGCGATGACGTCAGCAGGGACTTTTCCTGCGTTGACCGACGCGTTGACTGGTGCGTGTGGGAGCGTGTGAACAGTACTTTTGGTGGGACCACCACCATTCTTTAGGTTTCGACGATCCGGATCCAATGGCGGTAGTTTCGGGTCGATCGGAGATCATTAAGTTGGTTAAAATGAGGTTTTTTGCCTTGGGAAGCGCATTCGGAAGGCTTTTCCCGGCCGGTTTCAGCCTAGGATTTCATGGTTGAATGTTAGGGGTTTAAATTGACCTTTACGAATACTTTGGACTTGACAGGGATTGTACATTTGTACCAGGACGAGGGTATACGTTCGGTTTCTAGCAGGATTGTACTGTGAGTGGGCCCGATTTCATTAAACCCTTGCATGCTTAAATGTTTTCTAATTTACTTATATGTTCACATGCTGGAATCAATAAATGGTTTTGATGATATTGAATTTCGGTTATGGCACGTTTCACGGTATTTGGGCATGAGACCCGTTTGATGAAACGTAACGATCGGTTCAGATTTTACCTATGTATACATATATGTTTGCATGTGGATATCAATAAAATGTATTTGGTACTGCACTGTATAGATCCTTCCATGTTATATTGTCTCCTCCGGATGAGGTACCCCGGAGAGGTCACGGACGTCTAGTACGTCCAGCGTCTATGACGCTAAGCATCGGGGATGCTGTAACCGAATAAGGTTCGGGGATTGAACTCGGAATTGAGACCCGAGTGGCACGCGTAGCCTTGTGATTGTGACCTTATTGACGTCAGGGACGTTAGACATCAGGGATGTCGGGATTGGAGTGTATAGTGCAGCAACTAAAATTATACTTATGGTTTTATTACATGCCTTATGATTCATGTTATATGATTTATGATTTTAAATGATGATGCATGCATGTTTGGAAAACGGAAGGGGTAAATTATATGTTTTACTTATCAAACGATTTTATAAACTTGGGTTTCGGTCCACTCACCCTTAATGTTTTTGGTAACCCCTCCAGGTCGTGATATTGAGGTAGAGGAGGAACCTGAGGCTGAGGCATAGATCTACTTCTGCGTACCTGAACCCCTGTTGGGTGGTGTACCCGCAGGTTTACCATAGTGTCGTGCTCGCAACTTGTAATTTTGGATTTCATCCCTTGTCTGACATTCGTTTAATTCGGATTTGATGTATGACTTTAACTTGGTTATTTATGCATTTGATGTTTTGAGGTTAAAATTGGTATGAATTATTGGGTGTCAGACGGGAGCAGGGCAGGTCCCCTTGTGGTCCCTGTGGGATCGGGGCGGGTCCTGTCAATTTACTATTCTCTATTTCGAATAAAGTTACTAACTTTACTATGAGAGAGCCTTAAGCTGGCACAACACCGGTGCTCATCCCTGACGGAAGACCTACTCCTCTTCTTAGTCTATAGGTTATGATGGGAAACATATATCACACAGTGATTAGACGATAACTAATCCTAAATTGAAACATTTCGTACTTCAACAAAATCAAATTAAAAATTATTTGGTTTTGAATTTGATCTTTAGGTGTCATATACATTAGCGAAAAATTGGCATATGCGTTAAAAAAATTATAATACAATTATGTATGACAATTTAAGTGGCTATATGGTAATTAATGCTAATTTCGGCAACAAATAATATTTTTGGTGAAACGACAACATGCTAGGTGTAGTCATGTTTTGAGATTATAAAACCTAAATCCCAAATGAAAAACATGCCAAGTCATAGTCCCTAACCGACGTCGTGGGAATTTACATCACCATTGTGTTTGGTTCAATAATAATTTGGTTACAATGACTTATCGAGTGGCTTCATCTTCATAACAACTAAACAAAAAGGGTCATTGCACTCATAACATCCAAAGTTTTATCTGATTACCTAAATTCAGTGATATTAAACATCCATTTTAAAAACATAATCCACGTGTTAATAAATTTTATTATTTTATAAATTAAAATAAAATATGACAGCTAAATTTTTTTTTATCAGAAAAAAGAATGAGCTGTCATATTTTATTTTATAATCTCACACATCAGATTAATCGAGGATGAAAACCTGTTACTGTATATGCCTATATGCCTTTGTGTATATGCCTTTGTTGGAGGAATATGGTTGATCTTATTTGGCTTGCTAATCAACGTTTCTTGGAAAAGTAAAAAAGTGAGCAAGAAAATATTACGTGGAAATAATTAGAGGAATGTAATTCCACGTGGCCAGGACCGCACCCGATTACCCAATCACGTGGAGCCGCAAATGGGACACTGCTGACGTGCGTGAACAAGGACCACCGAACCGCTTGCAGATTGTCTGGAAAAAAAAAAAGTAAAGACAAAACAATCAAGATCCAAACGCTTACCACGTGTTCAATTGGGCCCCGCCCACATTACTGAGTGGCATGTAACGTAATTATCAAACCAAAAGGCGCAAGAAAGCAAATTAATTCTAACCTCCGCGAAAACCCAAAAATTAACAAAACAAAAACAAATTATATTAAAAATCCCACCCCAAATTCTGCCGGGTTAACTCGAGCCAACCCTGTTGCCTGCTTCGAAGCAGACAACGAAAGGGACGGCGACAAACGGAGCGGCACCAACTTAACGTCCTCCGTTACCCTAAGCCACACGCATCCTGTAGCCCAGTTCACATCAGCAAATCATTGATGCTTAAAAGACACCCGTGATGAAACGGCGTCGTGCTTCTCCCCTCTATGCAGCCCAATGGGGCCCGCATTTACGTTTCGAGGTCCGTCCAGTTAACCCATCACTCCGGTTAGTCTCTAACTACGGTTAGTCTGGTTCCTACTGTTACCCAGAAAGGAGGAGAGAGAAGAGAGGGTCAGAGTTAAAGCGAACAAAGTCTCTCGCGTATAATAAGACGCGCTCAAAGCGGTTTGAGGATTCTCTGTAACGGCGTTTCTTCACACCCGGATTCCCTAAAGAGAGAGGGGGAGTGCAAGTCATTGAAAGGGTTTCTAGAGAGAGAAAGTGAGCAAAGGCGGTTTTACGAGCAGAGACGGTGGTATTGTAACGGTTCCAGAGAGGGATTTGGTGGTTTTCGGTAACGGATTTTCGATCAGCGAGGAAAAAGTGGCTGTGGTGGGAGCTTTTGTGATTAAATTCGCAGTAACGGCTGATTAAGAGTCATTATTGGTGGTATTATTTTGCTTACTTATAAGTACATATTCAGCTCAGCTTTGTCTGCTTAGACCGAGAGAGAGAGAGAGAGAGAGAGAGAGAGAGAGATTATCTGAGCTTGTTGGGGCATTTTGGACTTTGTTGACTCTGGAGAGTTCAGGTTCAACCATGGCGAATCGAGAAGGTGAAATGGCCGTTGGTTTTCTTAATTTTCTTTGATTTTCTCGTAAATGAATTTTTTTTCGAAATTTTTTGGGGGTTTTGGTTTGCAGGTGGTGATCTGTATCAGGAGCTATGGAAGGCCTGTGCGGGCCCCCTCGTTGATGTCCCTCGTGACAACGAGAGAGTCTTCTACTTTCCTCAGGGGCACATGGAACAAGTAAGCTCTTGTTCTTCTCCTTTTGATTTTTGATTTTAATTAATTATTTTTTTTCTGTTTATAGAATTGTCATATTTTCGTTGAATTGAACCTTTATTTGTTTCTATTTTTGGTTTATTATTATTTTTTTAATTTATGATGTTTGTGTGTGTAGTTGGAGGCATCAACACCATCAAATCTGGAACTGAATCAGGGGATTCCGCAGTTTAACCTTCGCCCGAAGATTCTATGTCGTGTAATCAACGTTCAGCTCTTGGTATTTGCTCTTTCCTTTTAGTTTTTAAACTCTGCTTGGTTACTGAGAAAATGAAGGGTGTGAAATAGTGAGTCCCTGTTTCTGATTCTCAAAAATGATAAGTGAGATAAGATGGATCTAGTAGTTAATTTTAGCTGCAGTTATGAGGTCATTTTGGAAAGTCATTAATTTTGGTGATATATATAAGAAATTTATTTTCTATTTTCTGGAATAAATTGTGAAAATTGTTTATTTGGCAACGACTTACCTTGAGTTCCCTGCAATTTTAGGCTGAGCAAGAAACAGATGAAGTTTATGCGCAAATTACTTTAATTCCAGATGCAAATGTAAGAACCAATCGAGCTTCGAGCTTCGAGCTTCGAGCTTCTTTCGTTAATGAACAGCGTTGCAATATGTGGGCATCACTTTCTGTCACTGCTGTTTTTTTTTTATTAATTCCAATATTTGTATGTTTAGCAAACCGAGCCTACTAGCCCTGATCCGCCCCTTCCTGAAGCTCAACGAGCTACGGTTCATTCATTCTGCAAGGTTTTAACTGCTTCAGATACGAGTACCCATGGTGGTTTTTCTGTTCTACGGAAACATGCAACTGAATGTCTTCCCCCACTGGTATCTGTTTTTCCTTCTACCTTCTTGTTTTAACTTTTCTTTCCCGGTCTCAATACTTTCTTGAATGTTGATTTCCTTGTTTGCAGATTTTTTTTATCGTGTGTCTTAATTTCAGGACATGACCCAGGCAACTCCAACTCAAGAGTTGGCTGCGAAGGATCTTCATGGATATGAATGGCGATTTAAACATATTTTCAGAGGTAGTCCTCATCTGCTTTGCACTTTTGCAGTTATGGCAAATATGTGATTTCATACTAAAGGAAGAGGACTTTTTTTTTTTTTGGGTAATTTCTCTTGAGTTGGACAGTCAGTCTTGTAGTTGTATGCAAAACTCCAGACATGCTAATGTTTTATTATTGACCATATCAATCCTAAGTCATGGTTCCTCAAATCTGTGATTTACTGAACAGGTCAACCACGGAGGCACTTGCTCACAACAGGATGGAGTACTTTTGTTACTTCTAAGAGGTTATGTTCCGGGGATTCCTTTGTATTTCTCAGGTTAACATTTTTCTTTTGTCTATTCTCCTCTCTTCTTGCTTTCTTTTTATCAGTTGTCAACTAAATTTAACAGTGTACCCTGGAAATTTACGGTTGTTATATGGGGTTTGGTGAATCTATGTTTTTTATCTAATCCAAATAAAATTGGTTGCTCAGGGGGGGACATGGGGAGTTGCGTGTTGGAGTTAGGCGTCTTGCTCGTCAACAGACCAGCATGCCGTCATCTGTGATCTCAAGTCAAAGTATGCATGTAGGAGTCCTTGCAACTGCATCTCATGCTGTTGCGACCAAAACTATCTTTGTGGTCTATTACAAGCCGAGGTATGTATTATATTGTTAAACTTGATGAACTTAAGGTGATTTTATTTAAATTTTTAATTTTGTGTTGAATTGTTTCCACGGGCTGTTTGATATTCTTCATGATTTTCCTTTAAAACATCCAGGACTAGCCAGTTCATTATTGGTTTGAATAAGTACTTGGAGGCTGTTAACAACAAGTTCTCAGTTGGCATGAGATTCAAGATGAGGTTCGAGGGGGAGGATGCTCCCGAGAGAAGGTAAAAAAATGTTCTATACAGGATTTCTCTAATAACGTTTCTCTCTCTTCTGTATGAGTTTTCTAATGCGTACATATCCTATTTCCTTCAATTTTTTCAGGTTTTCTGGCACAATTATCGGTCTCGAAGATATATCGCCTCATTGGTCAGATTCCAAATGGCGGTCGCTTAAAGTAGACTCTTCTTTCCAGCTTCCTTTTCTCTTTCTTGTTATCTTGCCACTTTCCTTGTCTGAAATTCTGACATCAACTCTTAAATATCTTCCAGGTTCACTGGGATGAGTCTGCATCAATTCCAAGGCCCGACAGGGTATCACCTTGGGAGATAGAACCTTTTGTGGCTTCTGTACCCGCAAGTCTTCCTCAACCAGCTGCTGTAAAGAACAAAAGGCCACGGCCACCCACTGAGATCCCAGGTCTTGGTAAAACCCCTCCCTGCCCCCCCTCTTCCTTTTTCTTTGCGGGAATAGATATTTTAGTGGAATTAATTTTTTTATTTGATAATAGATACTACAAGTTCAACTGCGTCAGCTCTCTGGAATTCTGGGTTGACTACAAATGACATTTCACCTCTAAGTGTGCCTGGTGAAGGCAAAAAAAATGAAAACCATGCTGTATGGAATCAACAACAGATAGACGTGATCAGCAATAACAACTCTATGCCAAGGACTCAAACTGAGGGTGGATGGCTACCTCATCCAGGTGGTTCTAACCCTATGTTTCAGGATATAATGGAGGACAGTAAGAGTGTTTCTGCTTGGCCTGTTTTCTCTGGATATGCAACTTCAAACTCATCAAATCCGAAAAATGACTCGATTTCTGACCATGGTGAAAAGGGGAAGAAAAATGAGGCAGCTGCTAGTTGCCGAATTTTTGGTATAGATTTCATTAATCATTCAACAAGCTCCCCTTCCATGGAGAAACCGCCTCCACAACAACTAAGTGGATCTTCTGGAACCACTGAAGGACGTGTTAGCAACTCTCTTGCAGCTGAGTCTGAGCAGAAATCTGACCTGTCAAAGGCTTCTAAAGACAACAAACCTGGCCAGTTGCAAGTTTCCCCCAAGGAGGCACAGAGCAAGCAGAGTTGCTCTACGTCCACCAGAAGTCGCACCAAGGTACTGAAAGTGAAACTTTTGCTTTCTTCCGAATTTGACTTATTTATATTCTATGTTTTGGTGGTCTTTTGCCAAATGCTGATTCATGGTGTTTGTACATGCAAAAGGTTCAAATGCAGGGAATCGTTGTTGGCCGAGCAGTAGACTTAACAATGTTGGAGGGATATGACCAACTTATAGAAGAACTGGAGGAGATGTTTGATATAAAGGGACAGATTCGCCCTGGCAACATGTGGCAAATTGTTTTTACTGATAATGAAGGAGATATGATGCTGATGGGGGACGACCCGTGGTCGTAAGTATTCTTTATTACGAAATACCACAAAGGGTTTGTGTTTGGAATTTTCTATCATGCTCTTTTGCTTAGTTTCAAATCCTTGTGTCATTTTGTTTGCAGGGAATTCTGTGACATGGTGAAAAGAATCTTTATATGTTCCAGTCAGGACGTGAAGAAAATGAGCGCAGGCTGCAAACTTCCTTTGTCTTCACTAGAAGTGGAAGGGACCTTAATAAGCTCGGACTAACATCGATGAGGTCGTTCTTTTTTAATTTCCTCCTTTGTTAATTCTGTTTGGGGGCATGTCTTTTGGTTGTTTGTTTGTGGAATGTGGAGAGAGACTCTTAATTTTGGGCAATGGAAGAAGTTTGAAGTTGGAAGAAGAGGACATCGGCTAATCGATAGCTCGTTTTTTAGAGCTAACTTAAACATTTGACCGGGTACTAAAAGGTCTAATGCACCTGTTTGGTAGTGGGTAGGATTAGAATCTGTGAATATTTAAAGCTATTTGCGTTGGTCGGTCGGTCGGTCGCAATTGGGGTTTGTGGTTGAGGAGGGAGGGTGGGGAGTCTTTGTTTCATGTTGATGTATATATGTACTCTGGCAGTGTAATCCTTTTGGTGGTTAGTGAGAGTGACATTATATGCAGTTTGCATTCTTCTGTTGCTGCATTTAGCTTTGAGCGATTGATAATAATAATCTGTGCCATTTGTTTCTTTCTCATCAACATTCCTTCATTTGTCGCTTGTGGGGATCTTAGATACGTATTTAGTTAGGCCCAACGAACCGTTTTGGCCCATAAGCTTTTGCCGATTAACAAAAGAGGGCTTTTTTTTTTTTTTTTTTTTTTTTCCTTTTGAAGTAAATAAATTAGAACAGCGAATAACCTCTGGAACAACCACAATCTGAGAAGTTAAACTTCCAAGTCATAGAAGCCGCATAAGGCAAGGCATTTCTCCAAAATTGACCCTCATTATTCTGCTGACCTAAGTTAGTCGTGGTAAATGTCCCAAAGAAGAAGTTAGTCGTGGTATCCGCAAGTCGCAAGAAAATGGGCTTCAGGAAGGAAATAGGATAGAAAAAAAGCCCTCAATCTACTTGCTGAAGTGACTGCTTCTTACTCTCTAAGGAGGCACACTTTTAGCTAGGATAGAGTCAACCTTGGAGTCTCCTTCCACGAGAAAATTATGGCAGCCTAAATCATAAGCGGCTTTAAGACCTTCTAAAAGGCACCCTTCCAACTACCCGGCAATATTACATATATTCTTGGTGCCAGTAGCAATCGAGAGCCCTAGATTATCTCTGATAATAAAACCCACAACAGCATTGTTATTAGATTTAACTGACCCATCAAAGTTAACTTAAACCAACCAACTTCGGGGGGTTCACTTTATGATCGAGTCTATATTAATCACCAGGTAAGGTTTAAAGTTGGCATCAAAGAACCTGGACCCAAAAAGTTTAGCAACAGCAACAAGTCTAGAGAAGTAAGGAATGTAAGGTCTAACTTCAGAGAACACCGCCATATTTCTTGCTTCCCATGTATGCGAGCACACCAATAAACTTTGACTAAGCAGATAAAGCTTCTTACTCTCGATGCAACTAAGCGAGGAGTTCCAATCAAGAAGGGGGCCTTTAGTAGGCCTAACATCTAGCTCAAGAATTGATGACACTAGATGAACTCAGGGACTCAACATGATCGCCACAGATTCTACACCTATAATTTGACCCAGGGTGGAATCGTCTAAGTCGGTTCCTCGTATTGAGCATTTGCCTAATGAGGAGCCACCCAAAAAATTTAACTTTTGACGGTATTTTCAGCTTCCAAATCTTCTTAAGAATTTTGGATTGGGGATGCTCAGCTGAATTCTCATTCAACATCTTGATGGCTGAACTAATCTTGAACCTGCCTTTGAGGTCAGGGCACCAAACAAACTGATTTTTTGTATTAGTCTCGAGTGAACGTAAAGGATCAGCCTTCATTAACTGAACATATCTGAGGGAACAAGAGCCTGTAGAGCAGTAGTATCCCATGTATGCTCTTTGATTCATTTATCCACCGTTAGACTCCAATCGAGGTTGCTACGGTTCTGAGGTGGCACAAGATTGGCCGAAGGAAATGGCAACCCAATTGCAAACCCAGAAACTAATTTCCTTCCCACTACTAACAATCCATCGGATTCCCCAATATAGAAGGTTCTTATTGTCTAAATTCCCTTGCAAGCCATAGAATGATTAGCTCTTTTACTGCGAAGAAAAAAAAGGCTCTTGATAGGATGCTCCCCGAAATCACTTCGATACTCGTGGAAGGATTGCTCCCGTCTGACACAAAATCTTAAATCCCCAAAGTACCTTCAGTCTAATAATAAATACAAAAAAAGTGTTAGATAAGGAATAAACTTTACGAGTCAACCGTTATGTTGATACCATATCGACCGACCACCCTAGCACAGGGCCCGCCAGGACAGGTCGGCTGCCGGCCGATCGCCTGATCGGCACCCTCACGGCCTACGGTCCACCGATCGGCACCATACTGCAGACCCGCCATTCGACATCTGACAATGAACAGATGACAGCTGGCTGCGACAGTCACCCAACCAACTCTGCCATACCAACTCCCTGACGGAGGCAGGTTGGGACTCCAGCTGGCGCCTCCTCCGGATGTCCAGGGCTTGTCAGACGGCTCTCAGCCACAAAGCACCACCTGCTCCCGTAACAGTAGCCCACCTACCGCAGTTATGGCTACTATAAATACTCCGAAACCCTTCACAAAGGTAGGACACTAAGAACCGATCCAGAGCACTGTATTTACTTGCCCCTCGGCATTCAGATACTAACTTAGGCATCGGAGCCCCTTTGGCCGGCACCACACCGGTGTCTAGTTTTTCAGGATCCCTGCCGAAACACGACGCCCCCAGCGGGCCCGAGACACCACGCGGCTGGTCCTAGAACCCCCAGCGGGTCTCATCGAGTTGGTCATTTCAGGATCAAACACGTTAAAAGAAAGTCCATAAATTAATAATTACACAGAGCACTAGAAACGAAAAAATAAATGGCCAGAACCCTACTCTGGTTAATGAGAGCGCGCAATCCCAAGTAAATACCTCAGCCTCAAAATAGCTCTCGTCACAAGATCAGTCTGGAGGGTACAAAACCCGAAAAATTGTGAGTGGACAAAAATAAATTCGTTTGGAAAACACATTTATGAAATAATCTTTTTTCCCCTCCAGTTTATAAAAACATGTAGGCATAGACAAATAACACCTGATTTCAGATAAAACAATTCCATATATAAAACTGTGGGTCCAACATAAATATTGTAAATTATATAAATACCCTTGGCCCACATTTCCTCTAAATACTTGTTTAAAATCAGTTCAAAATCATATTGACACAATAACCAATAATAGTCAAACCTCGAGCCCTGCTGGTCCAACCAGATAATCCCCTGTACTACGTGTAGACATGACAAAACCTACGAAGTCCAACCCCGTCAGCACTTGTGGAGTCCAACTTCGACTATGTCCAAGTCCGTATCCGGGAATCCTCGGAGTCTAACTCCGGAAGAGCGATCTAATCGCATGAGGATGACTATACTAGGAAAAACAATTTACCAAAAGTAACTTTTTAACTTGCTTTTGAAATACCCACAAAAACCCAAAACATTTGCAACCCAGGCATGAGTGTCAGGACCCACCCCTAATCCCCCGGGATTAAGAGCTAAATCCCGATCTCGTCTAACTTATGGATGACACGTAGGCTAAACTGACGTTCAACCTTCAGGTGACACGTAAGTCGGACAAGGGATTCTCGATCCAACCGTACCGAAGCTTCCAGACTTCCCAGAGTGTTCCGAATCTACTGTGGATCGTGCGTGTGATGTCTCCATCTCTCTCGACCAACAGCCCGCGCCGCAACAACCTGGAGGGTAGCGAAAACACTAAAAGACTGTGAGTGGACAAAAATAAAGTCTAAATTTAAAAACATTTCATAAAACAATGACAGTTATACCCTCCGTTTCAAAAACCAATGCATGCATATCCATTCAAGTTATGAAACCATTCATATCAAAAACCAACGAAAACTTTGTTTATCAAATCTGCTATTCAAATCCAGGCCTTAACCTCAAATCAATCTCAAATCCGGGAACTCAGTCCCAAAACCATCGAAAACCATTTCATCCGGGCCATTGCCCAAAACATCGGAAAACCTTGATTGAAAACCAAACACATTTGCAACCACATTTCCATCCATCGAGCCTGCTGGATCTATCCGAGTCTTTAAACTCAATCCAGGCCTCAATATAATCCGAGTCTTTAAACTCCCGAGTCTTTAAACTCAACAGGCATACGGGGGAAATATCAATATATCCGAGTCTTTAAACTCCCGAGTCTTTAAACTCCCGAGTCTTTAAACTCAATCCGGGTCTTTAAACCCAATCCGGGCCCGTCCCCCGTCAATCATAATCCGGGTCTTTAAACCCAATAACCATATCCAGCAAATCCAATCCAAAACCATTTAAAAACCATTTTCCATTTCCGAATCCGCAATCTCATCAGGATCCCGAATCCAAACCCAGAACTCATATCCATCTCCTTTCCAGATCCGAGTCTGCAACCATCATTCCGTAAGCTAGAATCTGGAATAACCATTCCGAACCCAAACCCGAAAATTCATTTCAAGTTCCAAACCGAATCTCGAATCGTCATCCGGAAGTCCGATTCAAAAACCCGAAATCACATTTCTCAAAACCACTTTTCTCAACTGGGCTTCAAGCCCGAAATCACTTTCTAAGATCCTTTTACTTTCTTTGAAATCCAATCGTATTTCAAATCCCAAAATCAAATCATTAAAACCAGGTTCAAATCACAATATCCATCAAATCTCGTAAAACGTGAAATACCGTAATTTCCTTGAAAACGTGCACACAGTAAACCATCACAATCATAAATCAAATAATAGAATCAAGTATAGAAAACATATAAAAACATATATGCATGCATCAAGAGTTAGAAAGCAAAGTCCACTCACAGACCATTCCGACATCGCCTCGATACGCGCGCACTTACTCCGTTCCCGGCCATTCCGCTATCCTCGGCTTTCCCGAACCTGTCCAAAGCCCATAACGAGGTTACTAACTACTTCACAAAAGTCCTACTCAAATCTCATAACTTTCTTGAACTTCTAAGCGTACTTAAACGGAACCCTAAACCTTCGATCCCGCATAACTAACCCGAAACAACGTCTGATCGTCCTGAAACCTATCCCAAAAGATTCGTTACAATAATTAGACTTACAACCATGTTGGAAGTTTCCCCATAAACCACCGCAAGCGCCTCCACGCACCGCCCAAAGTGGCTGCTCGTGGGCCTCAAGCGCCTGCACACAGTCACTGTTCATCGTCTTCTTCGATGGGTCGACCGGTCTGAACCGGCGTTCCCGGTTCTCCGTCGTCCTGCAACCATTTCTGTCCCTTTTTCCACCAATAGCTTCATCCTTATCCTAGAAATCCATTCCTCTCTACCAAACCTAGCATCACTGCCCAAAACTCATCTTCCCCACTCGAAACAGAATTCACTCGAAAACCCCTATTTCGGTTTCCGGCCACCAGAGCTTCCCCCCGTCACGGCTTCACAACCAGACGACGCCTAGGAACTTACTGAACCTAACTAGACCTTACAGAACCCTCGACTCAGCCCCTAACTTCACGACTTTAACTTTGAATCAAAATGGAAAAACAGAGGAAACAGGGGAACCTTACCTGTCTGTGAGCTTCCGTGAACGCCGCCGTGGCCCAGCCCGTCCAACGTCTCCTCTCTGCCTTCTGATTACTCCCACACTCCAAATTTGAACAATTTGATCGAACACAGCAACACCACCACCTCGATTCTTCTCTGTTTTCCTGAAACTCACACCTCACACTCACAAGTTTTCCTCACAAAATTCTCACTCAAACTCACTCATCAATTCTCACTTAATCTCTACTCACTCTTACTAGGTCACAAAGTCTCATCCTTCCCTGCAATTCGATCGATTTCCCCCCTTACTCCCAGACTCTGTTTCTCTCTAGCACGACTCACACACTCGAACAATCCAATTTAATTTGAACCGTGCAACTTGCCTAGAACCCACTAGACACAGTGCACGTGCCTACCATCCCATGGCCTAAACTCAAAAGATCCAATACACACTGCACACTTGTCTTTATCAAATTGCACAATTCCCAATGTGCAAAAAAGACCCCAAATGCCCCTTGTGAGTCAAAATTACCGTTTTACCCTTCGCCGTTCTAGACCCATATCTCACTCGTCCGACGTCCGATGAAAACATGCCGCTTGCCATTGAGCTCAGGACGATGAGATCTACCTAACGGTCCTAGGTCTACGTGTAAAAACCCTGTCGTGTGAAAAGTCAACTTTTCCCCCTATTTTAACCAATTTACGGCAACCTTCCGAACATCATAACTTCCTCCTCGGATGTCGGAAACTGGCGTGCCACCTGTCTACGGACTCGTGACGTCTCGAACTACGTCACGGTCATCGGTCAATGTCAAATTGACCGCCCTAACTCAAAGTCAACATTTTGCCCAACCTAGGGGCAAAATCGTCATTCTACGCCCAAGGTCCAACAGTAACCAACTAACCCCCAATTAACTCCGCTAATCCATCACTAATCACTTCCCTAATCCTGACTTCCGGGACGGGTCGTTATAGTGATCCCAAAATCTGATTTTTTTTTTCCAAAATCCACAATAATCTGTGTTCAGGAAACCACACCCCGAATATATAATCTAAAACCAGACATTTATCCAGAAAATATTTAGAATGATATATACAAACTATTGCAAACCAAACCACACAATAAAACCATATAACACGACCCATCCCAATTCCCCCGGGATTACGTGGGATGTGCCATGCTCTCGTCTAACTCACGTAAGACACAAAAGCCAAACACCCGTCTAACCCACATATAACACGAAGGCCAGACATAGGATACCCAAGCCAACAGCCCAAATGGGCTTCTAGAGCGTGCTAGGATCAGTGGAGGAGTGTGATGTCTCGGTCTCTGCTACAGCCCACATCCGCAATCAACTTGAAGGGCATTAAAAATCATCAAAGCTGTGAGGGGACAAAAATAAATAATTTAATAAAACATATTTCATAAAATAAGACATTTATGCCCTTCACTTAAAAATTATGTATGCATTCATAAACCAGTTAAATTAATCAAATCAAATATAATAAAACTGTTTTATAAAACCAAAGTCATTTCCTTCCTCAAATCATTAGGGTCTTAGCCCAAAACCATACAATCAACCAAGTGTGATAACTCAGCCCAAAATCGTAAAACCAAATCATATGGGTCACTGCACAAATCCATAAACACAGAAATACCATTTCATAAATCCTATAATTCATGTTTACCAAATACCCATACTCGGCATCCCAGATGCCTAGCGTCCCAGACGTTTGACGTCCCAGACGTCATATCACGGTTTAAGCAACGCGTGCTGCCCAAGGCCTCTCCGGGTCAATCTCTGACATCCCAGATGTCTGACGTCCTAGACGTCTAATCATAACAATCCTGCTCATGAGTTACTATACGGTCCGGTCGCTCCGTGCAATAACCCCTCATAGGCAATGTGCCGTGTCCCAGACATATAGAGGAAATCATCCACATATCCTCATATAAGGATGGTATATGAGAAAAATATTTATAAAATCATTTCAAAACATCTCAAAGTGGTCATGTCCGGAATTTCCATAAAAACCATCATAAATCCAAAAATCCGATTTCTCAAATCCAAATTCATTTAGGGTCTCCGAACCCAAAATCACATTTATAAACCACAAATGGGATTATGCCTGATATCATAACCAACTGGGCCTCTAGCCCGATCATGTAAACCAAATGCGTCTCAGCCCAATATCTCATTAAATCAAATGGACTCCAAGTCCAATAGTTTCCAACTCAAATGGGTCTCATGCCCGGTTCCATATTTGTAACGACCTGTCCCAAATTTTTGGGATTAATTAAGATGAAATCGAGGATTTGTGAGGCAAATCGGGGATTAATCGAGGATTGTCGCACGTTCAGGGAAAAATTATGATTTTATCCCTAGAAGAAGGCAAAAAATTGACTTTTGACTCGAGAGGTCCAATGCACGAGGATCGAGGACTATTAGGTATATCGAGTCGATACGAGTCCGTAGATAAGCGGCACGTCGAAATCGGATAATCGACGGGAAAGGTATAGGTCACAGAAGATTTCAGGAATTATTTATGGTGGCACGTTTTAAGAGGCAAAGTTGACTTTTGTCTTATGTGGATCCTAGATAGTTGTTACTATACCCAATGGATGAGTGACAAGTGTTACTCATCCATTGATTCCCATCTCACATACATGCATACCCATCCCCTCTGTTTCATTCATCTTCTTTGTTTTTCTTAACCCGAAACCCCTCAAACCCGTGTAACCCAAACACCCACCCCACCATGTCCTCTTGTTCTTGGGATATTGAGAGGATGAGAATGAAGGGCCGAGTTTGACAGAGGGGTTGAACGGCTGAGAACGGCGGAGGTAAGAAACCCGATAACCCATTTTAGTTCAAATTTGGATTTTTGAGTTTTGTACATTTTGGGTGGTTTCTAATGATTGGATGATGTTTGTGGGGCTTGTATGAATCATTGGGGATCGAAATCGAGGAGGAAGGACGGCTGTATGGTGCAGGCAGGAAGCTTGAAAATGGTCGTGCGGGTTCATGATCAACCAGGTACCTTCTAGCAATTGTGGGTCGATTTTGGTGTCATAGATCCCTTCCTGGGATTCAGAAGATCCCATAGGAACTAACGAGATCGAAAGAGGTGGTAGGAAATGGAAGAACGGACCGATTCGGATCGGGTCCGTGGGTTTGCGTGACCCGAATGTAGAGATCTGAGTCAACCCGAACAGAGGACAGGGATAATGACGTCATCATGTCAGGTCTGACATGTCAGACTGACACGTGTCAGTGATGACGTCACTTCTGATGTCAACGTTGACTTTGACTATTGATCGTTGACGTCAGCGTTGACTTTTTGGTCAACGTTGACCAGTAACTTTGACCCGCGCATGGGGGCGCATGGGCATGCATTTCAAGGTGGGAGCAAGATCATTTCAAAGGTTTCGACGATATGAATCTAATGGTGGTGGTTTCGAATCGATTGAAGATAGTTAGGTTGGTCAAATTGAGGTTTGAAGCCTAGGGAAGCGTGTCCGGGACACGTTGACTTTTTCGGAAATATTGGGGTTTCTTGATATGGACTTGTCTTGGTTGGTAGTAAACTTTGAGTGTGTTTTGGACAGTTCTGGATAACCCGGTGAGGTCGGATTAGCCTAGAGAGGCTTATGACACGCGTATCGCTGCACAACATGGACGGTCTGTGAGTGGACTTTGTTTTATGATTATGATGCATGCATAAATGTTTTATATGTGTTTATGAACATGTTTTGGGATACCATGAGTGCGTGTGATTTAAATATGAATTGTTTGGAATTTTCGGAGGAAAATGCTTTATTGCACGTAGTTCAAGATTTCAGTTTTATATGACGTTTGGGCTTCGACCGAGTGTGTTACGTGCTTGTGTGTTATGTGATTCTGAAGGTTTCAAGGAGAGGCATGAAATCGAGGAACTGATTTACGATTTTGGACGATTTCACGGAGATGCGTGAAATTAAGGTTCGGGCATGAGTATCATTTGAACGATGATTTGAAAGTGTTTTGGAAATGAGAACTTGTTTTATGCTTTAGAAATATCTTTCGGGCGTATGACCTAGTTGATTTGAGGTTTGACTTAGAGTATAGTCAAACATGAGATAAGTGGGGCGGTGACCTAGTTATGTGTTTTGTGAAAGGTATTTCGGGAATGAGACCCAGTTGTGGATTTGATAGGATTCGAGGAATCTTGAGATATGAATTATCGTAGGACACTGATTTTTGGGCTGTGACCCATTCGGTGATATTCCGTGCTTGAGGCCCTATTGATGATGGTGACACTCGCCTGCGAACTGCAGATGTGTTTCTTCTGGAGAGGTCACGATGCACTGCCTGTTATCAAGCAGTCGCAGGAAGTAATGACTGAGGGAGGCTCGACTTAGGAGTGATGATGGTATCATTTGAGATCGATCGACAATGTGTTTACGATGATCTAAAGACGGTCGTGGCAAGTGATGTGTTCACGGCGACATGCTGGGATTATGAGCGATCCTGAGCTATTTGCACATGTGCTAGGATTAAAATCGTGATTGATATTGGGATGAGTTCCCATGGGATGTGTTCCCACGTGTTCTATAGTTTGGGCCGAGGTTCTGTTTGTATTTTTTGTTTGGGTTGAGATCTGTACTTGTTTTCCATGATCTAGTTTTGGGCAGAGACCCTGCTCCTGTCTGACACGAAGTGTCAGACAAGGGATATTTCCAACCTTTGCCCTCCTGGGCTATCAGAGTACGCCAGGATCCGGAGGAGGTATGTGATATCTCATAAAGCATACATCATATATACATATAATTCACACAACCAATCCTGTCACGGTTTCCAAAGCTACGCGCGTGTTACTCAGGTCTCAATCCGAGTCTTCTCAAAGTCAAGATCAATGTCCACAGACCACTGACCCTACCCGAGGTAATAGTACTCATAGTCTTCCTGAGAGTAAGGAACCCAATTGGGGAGTGACTCCACTCAGTCGGTGCTCCGTGGCTACTCCGAGGTCCACCCAGGCCAACGACCCTCCCCGGAGGAAATAATAGAAATAAAGGAAGGTATATGAATACATATATATACATAACATAAACATTCATGCCTGGTTCCCTTGAACCGTCATGATCCATAACATCCATTAACCAGGGTTCATGCTGGTTCCCATAAACCGTCATGAACCAGAATGACCTGACAAAAGTTCATGCCGGTTCCCATAAACCGTCATGAACCACAATGACCTTTCCAGAGTTCATGTTTGTTCCCGTAAACCGTCATGAACTTGGAAATCCATCTAGGGTCCCCGACCCGAAATCATAAACCGTAAAATAACTGGGTCTCGTGCCCGAACATATGACATCAGCTGGGCACCGTGCCCGATATCTAAGGTCATATGCCCGAGATAAAACCAAATGGGTTTCATACCCGAGTTTATCCTTTTGAAATCCAAAACCATTTCATTTAGACCGATAAAGAAATACCGACCCGTATAGGCACCGTATAGGACCAAAACCTCGAAATACGTACCTATACGTAACCACACATCCAAATGCACTCATGGCACCACAAACAAGTATTTAAAACATATAATAAACATTTATGCATGCACCAATTTAGAAAACAAGGTCCACTCACAGATCGTCCGAGCTGCCGCCTCGATTTGCGTGTCGTAGGCTCTCCCGAGCCGATCACCATCACCGGGACTCCCAAACCTGTCCAAATTTTAATAGAAGGTTACTAACTACTTAATTAACCTCTCACCTAAGCCCCGTAATTTTTCCGAACTTTTAACTATTTTTAAACCGATCCTAAACTTTCCGACACCCCAAAAGCTATCGAAACGATGTCCGATTAACGTGAGACCAGACCCAAAATCTTCATTACATCGAATAGAATATTTCATATGTTGAACACTTCCCCAAATTATGGTCCACGCGCCCTCACGCGCTCCTAGAAGGTTGAAAACACTATTCATCATCTTCAAGCTCAGTGAACCGGGTACTGTTCACCGTACGGTTTTTGGACCGGTTCAGGGTCCATTTTAGGTCCATTTCATTCCCTTTTGATCCTAATACCTTCCTACATTCATTTCCTACCTTTTAGACATTAAAAACCGAAGAAAACTCACCAAAACCCGTCCATTTCCGATCGGCCATGGTGGCCGGATTTTCCCCCGCCGTTCACGGCTCTTCCCGGCCATCCTAAGCCCCAAAACTAATCACATTTGACTCCTAAAGTTCCCAGAATTATTTCCCAATCCTTAGAATCGAATAAAACCAACAAAACCGAAATTTAGAAATTTTGAATATTTCTCACCTCACTGGTTCACTCCGCCGTCTACCACCGTGAGCCACCACCCTCTGTCCCAGTCCTTCATCATCTCAGCCCTTCCTCATTCCTCACACTCACTCACGGGTCACAAGAGGAAGGGTGGTATGTGTGTTTGTTCGAAAATGAAAAATGAAGGAAAATGGTGCATAAGGGTGGGTTTCGGGTTTTTGTGTGGAAATGGAGAAAATGAACAAAGATGAAGATGGTTTGATCTGATGAGAGAAGAGAGATTTAATGGATGGTGAGGATCAGAGGGATTAAATGGAATAAAGGGCCAAGATTGAGTGTTGGATGAGTTAATTATAAAATAATAATTATATTAATATTTAATTAGCTTAGATCCACAATTTAGGGGATTTAGCCAATGGGATGAGTGACACTTGTCACTCATCCATGGGACCCACTCTAAATATCTGGCCCAATAAGAAATTGCCAAATCATCCCCGTCTCGAAGTATGTGCATAGTGAAATCGAACTTCCGTGACCTATAACTTCCCCGTTTGAAGTCCGATTTCAACGTGCCGCATGTCTATGGATTCGTATCGTCCCGATCTACGTAACTGTTTTCGGCCTTCGGCCATCAGACCTCTTGGTCAAAAAGTCAACATTTGACCCCTTTTAACCAAAATTACCAAAATGCCCCTAACCTTCCGAACGTCATAACTTCCTCCTCGAACATCGGAATTGAACGTGCCACCTATCTATGAACTCGTGACGCCACGAACTACGTCACGGTCATTGGTCAAAGTCCATTTGACAGCCTAATTGAAAAGCCAACGTTTTGCCACGCCCAAGGGCAAAATGGTCATTTCGCATCGTTCGTCCGATTTCGCTCAACTAATCACGGATTAGCCTTACTAATCGTGATTAGTCACTAATCTAATCTAGGAATTTGGGATGGGTCGTTACAGACCCTACTAAGGTACTGGCTTCGATTGAGAAGCATTTTTCATTGTGTTTTGATTTGAGAAGCAATACGTCTTATTTCCAAGAAGTATTTAAAATAACTGTTTTCTGATGCATGCATGCTTTTACGTGAAGGGTATAAATGTTTTTTTGATATAAAAATATTTTTATAAACAATCGTTTTGTCCACTCATAGCTTTTATGGTTTTTAATACCCTCCAGGTTGATAGCGGATGCGGGCTGTAGCAGAGATCGAGACAGTACATGCCACCGCTGATCCTGGCATCCTTTGATGGACCCTGAGCGGGTGACGAGTTTATCCCTGGTCTGACACGAGGGAGCAGGCACGTCTCACGATAATCCAGGGGGATTGGGACGCGTCCTGTCAATATTTCCAAATCCAAAACCATTCCATTAAACCATCATAAAAAACCCAAGCACGTATAAACACAGTATAAAAATATAAACCTCGAAATATGTGCAAATACGTAAATCATAAATACCACAATCATAATCATAGAAATCACATATATAAAACATATAAAATAGTTATGCATGCATCATATTTAGAAAAGGAATGTCCACTCACAGACCATCCTAACTGCTGCCTCGAAGGTCGCTAATTATCTATATAAGTCTATAGGATAAAACCCCAAAACTCCTGGAAAAGTGAACGGGACCTGGACACATTTTTCAAGGTGAAAAATCTCCATTTGACCAACGAAACGATCTCCGATCAACCCAAAACTACCGCCATTGGATCCGGATCGTCGAAACCTTTCAAATGACACTGGTCTTACCTCAAAATTCGTGCTCACACACTTGGGGTGCGTGGTCAACTCTGGTCGAAGTCAACACTGCTGATGTCAGTAAAGTCAACACTAACGTCAACGTTCAACCGTCAACGCTGACGTTAGCATGATGTCACCCCTGCAACTCTGATAGTTGTTAGATCTAACAGAGCCATATGTCAGCCTGCCACTGGTCCACGTCATTGACATGTTAGTGACCTGTGGCTGCCCGTGATTGGGCGATGTCTCTGACATGTCAGTGATGATTAGGCACTGACATATGACACGTGTCACTCTAGGTCTGGTCCCTGTCTAACAGCTATCAGTCTGACATGATGATATCATCATGATGATGTCATCACTGACGTCACGTCGTCTCCTACCTTGGGTGAGTCAACCCGTTCGTCTGCAACCAGGTCGTGCAGACTTGCAACCTTGACGCGGTCCTAGAACCCTCTATTTCAACCCATTTTCAATCTCGTTTCTTCCTACCTGATCGTCCAACCTCTCTTAATCGATCTACAGACTGAAAAACGTGAAATTAAACCTAAAACTTACCCTCTAAATCGATGAACAGTAAGGCCAAGTTCCTCCTTCGACTTCTCTCAGTTCCGGCCACCACAACCCTTGATTTCGAGTCCCCTGAGCTCATCCTATTCTCAGGTACCTTGTCCAATCAATAGAAACGATTGAAAACTATTAAAAACAAGTCTACCATTTTCGAACTAAAAAATAGAGCTTATGGTTTTTGCCTTACCTCGCCGTCGTTGCTCCGCCGTGGCCACCACCATGATCGTCTCGACTTCCTTTTCCCTTTTCATTCACGGGTCAATCACACAGATGAGGATTGAAGGGGTTTGTGTGGGTTTTGGGTGTATGGATTATGGTTTTCATGGCTAATGGAATGAAAAACAAATGAAGATGATAGCTGATGAGGACGAAGATAAACCCAAAATATTGGATTCTGGGCCTATCAGATAGGTGACACTTGTCACTTATATGGTGGGTCTTTCTAGATTTTTCAGCAATCAAATCATGCCAAGTGTCGAAATCCTCGATTTACATGAATAGTGCCAATTTTCATTTTAGACCCGTAATTTTCCCGTCGAACGTCCAATTTCGACATGTCACCTGTCTACGGACTCATAATGTCCCGATCTATGTCACGGTCATCAGTCCATGTCCAATTGACCATCCGAGTCGAAAGTCAACATTTTACCCATTCCTAGGGGCAAAATCGTCATTTTATACCATTCCTTCGAAATCTCATGACTAATCCCCGATTAGTCACGCTAATCCGCAATTACTCACTAAACTGATCCTAAAATTCGGGACGGGGTCGTTACAAACAAACTGTCTACTCACAGTCCAACCGGTATCTCACTCTCAAGTTCTGTTCTCCTTAGAAGTCCCAGAGCATCCTTTCCTGTCAAAATAAAAATTGGGGGTCACCAATAATACATATAACCTTGTATGTAAACCCCACCCAAATCTCCGGATATTACTCACGTCGCAAACACGCAACCCGTGACTTAAAATGCTGAAAACTACCACTAAAAAAATTCTGATAGATCTGAAATCAGCACCATTGGATTTAGCTTGACAAAATCTTTAAGAAAAGTTCAGTTGTGCCTAAAAACATGTGCCCAAGCACTGGTGGAAGGTCGGTGACCTTCCCCACACTTCCTTGACGTCAACCCCTGTTGGAGTGTGGTACCCTACTAACGTCACCTTATCTGCTAACGTGGCACCCTACTACGTGGCATGCTGACATGGAACCCTACCATGAGGCCCTACCACGTGGCACGCTGATGTGGCACCTTACTACACAACATGCTAACTCCATCATGTGATTTCATGATGACATCACCCCTCACTAGGAAAGACGGTGGTGTTGCCTTGGCCGACACTGTTTGCCCGAAACCGCTATTTTAGTCCTAAATTTCAAACCTCCATAACTCCCTCATTTTTCAACCAAATTGGATAAACCTTATATCAATATCTATCCACTTGGTCCTAAGAATCCAATATCCAAGCCCATAAATGAGATAAAATACCTAGATTCCAAGATATGACCCTTGCAAGCTGCAGGTTCCTTCTCCTCGTACATCGACCGTATCCACGTCGTTCCATCCTCGAACCTGGGTTAATCTTGCTTGTGAGACTCCTAAGAACATGATTCTTGCCTTGGTTTAAGGTCGAAAGGTCCCAAAAACAAAACTTGAATTTGGGTTGTATGGGTTATTTTGGTTGCACGGGAAAGAGAAATGAAAGAGAGAGAAATGTGATAAAGATGAAGAGAATGAGCATGTGGCTCCTAGCCACTCACCCCAAAATATCCCAATTTCAACTTTACCAAAAAACCCTTCCTCAAAATAGAAATGTAATTCATTACCTAAGGGCAAAATGGTCCGAAGAAACATTCTCATAATCCGAACCCTCCAATGCTTATGCTCAATTAGAATCCTCCATCCCAACTAGGTTAAAGTAGCATAGTTAAATTGTTCCACTTTCCGAAGCCCTGAACCACCTTTGTCATTTGGCGAACAAACCTCCTTCCAAGCTATAGGGTTGCAAAACTTGCAATGCTACGAGCCCAGAAGAAATTCCTGCATTCTTTGTTATTTCCTGAAATTTTTTCCTAGGGCAAGGAAAACAAGAAAGAACATGATTGGGAGAGCTAGAAATACTGGACTTTAAAAGAGTTAGCTTGTCTACTCTTGACAGTGTTTCTTTTCCATCTAGCAAGGTTTGGTTCTGGAAAACCTATAAAACTTGGCCTGGTAGGGATTGAAAGAGTTCGTGGTTTGTTTCAAGTTTAGTTCTGTTAGAATAAAGCCCTGATATGTAGGGTGGTTTAGTTGTTTTTGAATTGTTCCAAGTACTATTACCACTTAGGCTTTATTCTCGCCAAAACGTAGGCTGTTTTTGTGTCAAGTCTGTTTGTATTGAATGACTATTTAAGCCAGAACTATTTGCTAATAAAACCAAGTCATTCAATCCAGCTCTGTTGTGTTCTTGCTTTTAACTTCGTAGTTCCCAACAATCTGGTACCAGAGCCCCAGAAAGGGGCCTGATTGTGAAGAAAGGTTAGGAACCGCAGTATCCTAACAAGAGAGAAAGAGTGCTTGAGTGAGTGAAACACTGTGAGAAAGAGAGATTGAAAGAGAATGGCAGCGGAAGGAATCTTTGTACCTGCTGCAATCCCTAGGTTCGATGGTCACTATGACCATTGGGCCATGCTTATGGAGAACTTTATACGTTCCAAGGAGTTTTGGGACATCATCGAACTTGGGATTCCAGCAAATCCACAAGATGTCAGGACCTACCCCGGTTTCACCCCGAAAACCGAGGTAAATCCTACTCCCGTCTGACACCCCGACATAACACATTCAGACGCAGGAGAAATTATACCAATATCCCGAAGTCAAGTTTTACAGAGCATAGTACAACATACACAGAAAAGAAAAACCGATAAACTAAATACACGCACGCGGAAAAAAAATTTGAAACACTCCGGGATCCCTCACGTGACTTCTATGTCTCAGACGCTGTCTCAACGCCGGAACCCCGCGCTAGCTCCACAACCTGGAGGGCAGTTAAAAACAGAAGGTGTGAGTGGACCATAATTTAAAGAAAAGTTTCCAAAACTATTTATAGGAAAACCGGGTTTAGCCCTCCGTTTTGAAACCACATGCATAACCCTGTTCATAAAACAGTTATAAACCAAATCACCATAAACCACATCATAAGAAACAGAAACACTATAAAACAGTTATAGAAACCACAACATGTGCATCATAAAAACGTATCATAAACCATGAACATCAAATCATCATTTTCCGATCAAACCTGCTGGACCCATCCGAGTCTTTAAACTCAATCCAGGCCTCAATAATCCGAGTCTTTAAACTCCCGAGTCTTTAAACTCAACAGGCCTACGGGGGAAATATCAATATATCCGAGTCTTTAAACTCCCGAGTCTTTAAACTCAATCCGGGCCCGTCCCCCGTCAATCACAATATCCGGGTCTTTAAACCCAATAACCAGATCCAGAAAATCCAATCCAAAACCATTTGAAAACCATTTCGAAACCCATATCCAAACTCGAATCCGAAATCACTGGTCTGATGCCCTTCCAGCATCCAGAACTGTCATTCCGAACCCAAATCCGGAAATCCACTTTCCAACTTTAAAACCAAATTCCGTTACTGAAATCCGATGCTAAAACCAAAAACCTTTATTATCAGCACATATCACTATCCACGTATACTCATTGAAAATCACTTATCATTTGAAAACCCCAAACTCATAGCTTTATTTTTCGAAATCTACATTTCTCGTAAAACGTGCCAATTACTTTACTTTCTCGAAAACCGTACAAGTATATAAAACCACATCATAAATCCAACATTCAGGAAATCACGTATATAAAACAATTATAGAAAAACAGTTATGCATGTTCGAGTTTAAGGAAAGGGTCCACTCACAGTACCGAGCCCTCAATCGCGTCCCGAACGTCCAGCACATTCCTCAGCTTCCTCAGGAAGTCCCGGTCCTGTCAACAGCCGCCAAAGTACGTTACTAACACATTCACGAGGATCCACCTACATTCCCTAAAAAATCCCCGGGTCCTAAACGTAACGAACCGGAACCCTAAACCTTCACCCTCGCGGAACTACTTCGATTCGACGTCCGATTAACCCGAAACCAATTCCAATGGACTCAATACAATTCCTAGACCAAAAACCATGTTGACCATTTCCCCCAGAACCGCCGCACGTGCCCCCACGCGCCGCCCAAAGTGGCTGCGCGTGGCCCTCACGCGCCTGCTACAGTGTCACCGTCTACCTCGCGTAGACCGGGTTCGACACAGTACTGCACCTCGAACCGGCGAGGACGGTTCTCCGCCGTACCTGCATCAAAACACCTCCTTTCTTCACCAACAGCTTCGTCTAGTCCTAGGCTACTCATCCCCTTCACTCTAGCACCTCGACGCAGCCTACAACTCGTCGACTCAAGCTCGTACAAAACCCGTACCAGTCCCCTGTTTCACGATCTAGCCAATCCGGTCACCCCCCGTCACAGTGACTGTCTTAAAATCTTCCTAAGACCTTCCTAAGAGTCACTCAACACCCAAAAACCCTCGACTCATACTCAAAACCCACGACTTTCAATCTAAACATCGAGGGCAAGACAGAGCACATCAGTACTCCCGTCGTGCTAACCTCCACCGTGTACTCCTCCGTCACGGCTACACACTCAGTCGATTCTTGGGACCTCGAGGAGTCTCACTCTAGCCTCCAAATCCCTCGACTCTCGCCCTAGGTCCACGACTTAGCTTCTGAAACCAAACGACAAAACAGAGCAAAGGAACGGGGATGAGAAATTACCTGTTCTCCTGTCGTCGTCGTGAGCTCAGCCGTGAGGCAGCAGCTCCTCCCGTCCACCGCCAACCTCTGGACACCTCCACGAGTCCAATTGCACCAACACACGGCCGCACCACCACCACGATCGTCCAAATCCTCTCTGTTTTCTCTGAAAACCGACTGCCCCGACCACCGTGTTCTTGCACGATTTCACTCCCCCAACCGCTCACCAGTTCACTCTTCCACCCTCTGATCACTCTCACACACTCACAACCTCACCAACACTCTCAGCCACCATCAACTTTCCCCGATCTCCCTCTCTGTTTCAACTACACACGGGCACGATTTAAGTCCCAAATAATTGGGACCGTGCACACGATCCTGGAACCAACCAGAACCCCTACAGGTGTCACCAATCCCTCAACTCCCTTACATCTGTTTCAATCTCAGCCCTCCATCTGTCCTTCTCTGTGCATAAATCCCTAGACAACCAAAAGACCAAAATACCCCTAATTTTAAGTCAAAATTACAACTTTACCCTTACTGTTTTAGACCCGTAACTCACACCTCGTAAGTCCGATGAACACGTGCCGCCTGTCATCGAACTCAGGACGATGAGATCTATCTAACGGCCCTAGGTCCACATACCAAAACCCGTTCGCACAAAAAGTCAACTTTTCCCCCTATTTTACCCAAATTACGGTTATGCCCTCAACCTTCCGAACATCATAACTTCCTCCTCGGATGTCGGAATCAGGCATGCCACCTGCCTATGGATTCGTGACGTCCTAAACTACGTCCTGGTCACCGGTCAAAGTTCATTGGACCATCCAAACGAAAAGTCAACTTTTTGCCCAAACTAGGGGCAAAATCGTCATTCTACCCTAACGACCCGCAACGAGACCAACTAACCACCGATTAAGCTCACTAATCCCATCTTAATCACTATCTAAACTTTAATGTTTGGGACGGGTTGTTACAATCTACCCACCTAAAAAGAATTTCGTCCCCTAAATTCCACCACTAGTTCCCGCCACCTAGGGTCTCCTACCCGGAACTCAATACTAGGTCAACAACAACTTCTCCTAGGCTTCCTGTCTATCATCTCCACCTTGGGTATTTTACACCATCCCCAACTACTGTTACCACGTCCAACCCTCTCTCTGTAACAACTGTATGGTGTACGCGAGGGAAACTCTATGAACAGAAAACAAAGGTATTGGACAATACCTCATATGGAGTACCCGATAGAATTCACAGAGCACATCCTCGCGTACAACCACCACACCTCCCTCGGCTGCTACTTCGGCCATTATCGGAATAAATCTACAAAGTCCTAAAGGTAAACTCTAGCTTGTGGGTTCTCTCCTTCAATAACCTCATATCGATCAGTTATAGTCACTCCTTTCCTATACCTTTCGTTATCCTTCCACGGAACTCACTGTAACACTCCAGATCCTCTAGGGAAACTGCTAGACTCTACCCTAGGATCCAACAACAAAGCTGGGTACACGCAATCAAGGATAATACAAGTACCTATCCCCGCATCTGGTGCCGACTGAACCTCCTGCTGAGTCATCGAGAACACTCAGGCCTGAGATCCCGACACTCTACCACGTCCCCTCGAACTACTAGTGGCACCACCACCTCCTCTAGTGCCCGTTGTCCCTGACATTGTACTCTTTCCAGGCTCCGCTGCTCCTCGGCCTACACCACCTTCCTGTGGCAACCGTGGACACTCATGTCGAAAATGACCTCGGTCCCCGCAATAGAAACAAACATCCTGACCGGGAAGACCTGGTCGCCCTGTCGATGCAACAGACGTCGCACTAGCTTGCGGAGTCGGCTGTGCTCGGGAACCACGAAATCCTGAACTCTGGAAACTACCAGGTCTACCGAAACGATCATCGCCCGACGATGACGCTCCATCGAAGTTACCTCTTTTCGGTGTCCGCTGGCTCGAAGCTCTAGAAAAAGATGGTTCCCGGCGTCGCACCGGCAAACTCGCCTTAACCCTCACTGCAGAATCCGACAGTTCTCGGAGGGTAGTGAACGATCCAGCCGTCACTATGGCTCGAATCTCACCTCGCAGGCCCAATTCAAATCTACGACACTTCTCGACTTCAGTAGCCACGAACGCAGGAGCAAACCGAGACAACATCTGGAATTTCCGTTCGTACTCAGCCACTGTCAGATTCCCTTGCTGGAGCTGCAGAAACTCCGCCTCCTTGGCATCTCAGAAAGAATGAGGATAGTACTGCTCCAGGAACCGTTCCCTAAACATCTCCCAGGTCACCGTATGGGCATCCCAGCCAGACAACTCGAGGGTATACCACCACTCATACGCCGTACCATCCAGTAAAAACGTAGCCAACAACACTCGCTCCTCCGGCGGGTAATGCATCACTGCAAAGATCCGCTCAAGTCTCGTGATCCACCTCTGGGCTTCCTCAAGATCAGCCCCGCCACTAAAAGTAGTAGCTCCGAGCCGCTGGGCTCGCTCAATCGTAGTACTCTCAGTTCCCCTCGCCGTTTCTTCTTCAGGTCGTGGAGAGGGTCCACGTCTCGGCGTCATCGTCAACCGCACGCTGAAAGAGGCATAGAAGTAGTCAAACAACTAAAACACAACCTCAAAAACCAACAAACCCAACAAACTCGACAAACCTATGCTCTGATACCAATTGTCAGGACCCACCCCGGTTTCACCCCGAAAATCGAGGTAAATCCTGCTCCCGTCTGACACCCCGACATAACACATTCAGACGCAGGAGAAATTATACCAATATCCCGAAGTCAAGTTTTACAGAGCATAGTACAACATACACAGAAAAGAAAAATCGATAAACTAAATACACGCACGCGGAAAAAAAATTTGAAACACTCCAGGATCCCTCACGTGACTTTTATGTCTCAGACGCTGCCTCGACGCCGGAACCCCGCGCTAGCTCCACAACCTGGAGGGCAGTTAAAAACAGAAGGTGTGAGTGGACCATAATTTAAAGAAAAGTTTCCAAAACTATTTATAGGAAAACCGGGTTTAGCCCTCCGTTTTGAAACCACATGCATAACCCAGTTCATAAAACAGTTATAAACCAAATCACCATAAACCACATCATAAGAAACAGAAACACTATAAAACAGTTATAGAAACCACATCATGTTCATCATAAAAACGTATCATAAACCATGAACATCAAATCATCATTTTCCGATCAAACCTGCTGGACCCATCCGAGTCTTTAAACTCAATCCAGGCCTCAATAATCCGAGTCTTTAAACTCCCGAGTCTTTAAACTCAACAGGCCTACGTGGGAAATATCAATATATCCGAGTCTTTAAACTCCCGAGTCTTTAAACTCAATCCGGGCCCGTCCCCCGTCAATCACAATATCCGGGTCTTTAAACCCAATAACCAGATCCAGAAAATCCAATCCAAAACCATTTGAAAACCATTTCGAAACCCATATCCAAACTTGAATCCGAAATCACTGGTCTGATGCCCTTCCGGCATCCAGAACTGTCATTCCGAACCCAAATCCGGAAATCCACTTTCCAACTTTAAAACCAAATTCCTTTACTGAAATCCGATGCTAAAACCGAAAACCTTTATTATCAGCACATATCAATATCCACGTATACTCATTGAAAATCACTTATCATTTGAAAACTCCAAACTCATAGCTTTAGTTTCTGAAATCGACATTTCTCGTAAAACGTGCCAATTACTTTACTTTCTCGAAGGGAATGCAAGGGTTAAGAGGTCTTATCTCCAAGCTCTCTGCAGATAATTTGAAATCATTGAGATGAAGACTGGTGAAGGAGTGACTGAATACCTCTCTAGATTCATGACAGTAGCAAACAAGATGCGACTTTATGGTGAAGATATGCAGGATGTCAAGGTGGTGGAGAAGATCCTACCCTCCTTAACTGAGAATTTCAATTATGTTGTTTGCTCAATTGAGCAATCAAAAGACATTGATTCTCTAACTGTCGATGAGCTACATAGCTCATTAATAGTACATGAGCAGAAGTTTCGTAAACACACTAATGAAGAGCAAGCCTTGCAAGTGACACATGAAGCAAGCAGAGGTCGTGGACGTGGTACTTATAGTGAGGACCCATCCCAATCCCCCCAGGATTAGTGCGGGATGACCCTGCTCCCGTCTGACACGAAGTGTCAGACAAGGGATATATCCGACCTTTGCCCTTTCGGGCTATCAGAGTACGCCAGGATCTGGAGGAGGTATGTGATATCTCGGTCTCTGCTACAGTCCACATCCGATGTCAACCTGAAGGGCAGTCAAAACATTAAAAGCTGTGAGTGGACAAAACAAGAGTTTATAAAAACATTTTTAACGAGAAGACATTTGTACCCTTCACTAAAAAGAATGCATGCATTCAAAAACCATTTATCAAACCGTTCATTAGGGCCTTAGCCCAATATCATAAGAAACCAAATACACAAGCCACTGCCCAAATCCATGAAGATACCAAACACATGGGCCACTGCCCAAAACCTATGTAAACACACATCATATATCATATACAGCATACATCACATATACATATAATTCACACAACTAATCCTGTCACGGTTTCCAAAGCTACGCGCGTGCTACCCAGGTCTCAATCCGAGTCTTGTCAAAGTCAAGATCAATGTCCGCAGACCACTGATCCTACCCGAGGTAATAGTAATCATAGCCTTCCTGAGAGTAAGGAACCCAACTGGGGGGCGACTCCACTCAGTCGGTGCTCCGTGACTACTCCGGGGTCCACCCAGGCCAACGACCCTCCCCGGAGGAGATAATAGAAGTAAAGGAAGGTAGATGAACATCTATATACATAACATAATATCCATGCCCGGTTCCCCTGAACCGTCATGATCCATAATAACATAACCAGGGTTCATACCGGTCCCCATAAACTGTCATGAACCAGAATGACCTGACAAAGGTTCATGCCGGTTCCCATAAACCGTCATGAACCACAATGACCTTTCCAGAGTTCACGCCGGTTCTCGTAAACCGTCATGAACTTGGAAATCCATCTAGGTTCCCTGACCCCGAAATCATAAACCATAAAATAACTGGGTCTCGTGCCTGAACACATGACATCAGCTGGGCACCGTGCCCGATATCTAAGGTCATATGCCCGAGACAAAACCAAATGGGTCTCATACCTGAGTTTATCCTTTTAGAAATCCAAAACCTTTTCATTTAGACCAATAAAGACATACAGACCCGTATAGACACCGTATAGGGCTGAAACCTCGAAATACGTGCCTATACGTAACCACACATCCAAATGTACTCATGGCATCAGAAACAAGTATTTAAAACATATAATAAACAATTATGCATGCACCAATTTAGAAAACAAGGTCCACTCACAGACCGTCCGAGCTGCCGCCTCGATTTGCGTGCCATTCGGCTCCCCGAGCCAATCACCATTACCAGGACTCCCAACCCTATCCAAATTTTAATAGAAGGTTAATAACTACTTAATTAACCTCCCATCAAAGCCCCGTAATTTTCCCGAACTTTTAACTATTTTTAAACCTACCCTAAACCTTCCGATGCCCCAAAACATATCGAGACAGTGTCCGATCGACACGAAACCAGTCCCAAAATGTTGGTTACAACGAATAGAAGATTTTCTATGTTGTAACCTTCCCAAGATTCCCTGCCACGCGCCCTTACGCACCTTGGGAGTGCACTGCGCGTGGGCCTCACGCGCCACTACACAGTGCGTCTTCTTCCCTGCGACAGACCGGTCCGGCCGGTTTGACTATGCAGTCTTTCGGTCTGTTTTCTTCCATTTCAATCCCTAAATTCCTCTTTTCTCATTTCCTATCTAACCCAATCAACAAAACCGACTAAAACCCCCTAAATCGATCCCTAGAAATCACCCCCCCCACGGCCCCTGTTTTTCCCGGCCACCTTCCAGCCTTCCTCCGCCGTGAACCACCCTCCAAACCATCCTAAAATGTCCCTAGCAACCTATAGAACACTTCCTAAACATCTAATACTAACCATAACAACAAAATCGAATTTAAATGAGTTTTGGGTTTTACCGGGTACCCGCACGGGTTCTTGCCTCCACGCCGCCGTGGGCGGTGGTTCAGGCCTCCAGGCCGGCCACCTCAGCTCCCTCAGTCTCCTTGGTCCTCACGGTTGGTCATGGGTTAAGGTGGGATGGGTTTTGGATTGCACAAAGATGGAGAAATGGTGAGATCGGGGGAACGGTTTTGAATGAGGAAAATGGAATGGTTTGCACCACTAAGGGATGGTATGCATGTATGGGAACATAATGAGCAATGGATGAGTGACACTTGTCACTCATCCATTGGGCCCTTGTAAAATATCTGGCCCACCTAAGAACAAAAGGTAACTTGTTTCGTAATTCGTGCAATAGTAACCCTTGAACTTCCGTCAACCGTAACTTCGCCGTCGAACGTCCGAATTCGACGTGCCGCCTGTCTACGGATTCGTATCGTCCTCATCTACATAACGGTCTTCGCCTCTCGGCCATCGGACCTCTTGGTCAAAAAGTCAACATTTGACCCTATTTAACCAAAATTACCAAAATGCCCCTAAACTTCCGAACGTCATTCCTCCTCGGACGTCGGAATTGAACGTGCCACCTGTCTATGAACTCATGACATCACGAACTACGTCACGGTCCTCGGTCAAAGTCCATTTGACCGCCCGATTGAAAAGTCAACGTTTTGCCACGCCCAAGGGCAAAACGATCATTTCACATCGTTCGTCCGATTTCGCTCAACTAATCACCGATTAACCTCTCTAATCGTGATTAGTCACTAATCTAATCTAGGAATTTGGGACGGGTCGTTACATATAGAGGAAGAGGAAGAGGTCGAGAAGGCATTGATAAGGCTACTGTTGAATGTTATCGATGCCACAAACTTGGACACTATCAGTATGAATGTCCAACTTGGAATAAGGAGGCAAACTACGCTGAACTCGATGAAGAAGAAGAGATGTTCTTGATGTCGTATATGGAGTTGCATGAGGCCAAACGAGAAGATGAATGGTTTCTTGATTCAGGGTGCTCCAATCATATGTGTGGGAATCAAACTATGTTCAGTGAGTTAGATAAAGATTTTCGGAATTTGGTGAAATTGGGGAGCAACACAAAGATGAACGTGATAGGAAAGGGAAGTGTGAAGTTGTTGCTGAATGGAGTTAATCACGTTGTTCCTGATGTGTTCTACGTTCTAGTGTTAAAAAATAATCTCTTGAGCATAGGGCAATTACAAGAAAGAGGCCTGGCTATTCTGATCAAGGGAGGGCTGTGCAAGATCTATCATCCTAACAAAGGTTTGATTATTCAAACTAGAATGACTGTAAATAGGATGTTCATTTTGTTTACTCAGTCACAAGCGCTTCCTCGAGCACAACAAGACGATTGTTTCCACACAAGCTCTCAAAATATATCTGATCTTTGGCATCGGAGGTATGGGGATTTAAGCTACAAGGGTTTGAGAACTTTGCAGTACAAAAAAATGGTACGTGGTCTCCCTCAATTTCCTGTTTCAAACGTAACATGCACTCACTGCATCATTGGGAAGCAACATCGTGACACCTTCCCAAAGAGGAGTACTTGGAGAGCTAGAAAGCCGTTAGAGCTTATTCATGCCGATATTTGTGGTCTGATCACTCCCATATCCAATAGAAAAAAGAGGTACACTTTGTGTTTCATTGATGATTATAGTAGAAAGTCATGAGTTTATTTCTAAGTAGAGAAGTCAGAGGCTTTAAATTCTTTTAAATACTTTAAAAGAATGGTAGAGAAAGAAACAGGGTTGTTTGTGAAGTGCTTGCGTACTGACAGGGGAGGAGAATTCACCTCAAGTGATTTCAATGAGTTTTGCAAACAGAATGGCATCAAGAGGCAGTTTACCACTGCTTATACTCCACAACAGAATGGTGTAGCTGAAAGGAAAAATAGAACTGTGATGAATATGGTTCGTTCAATGCTCTCAAATCAGAAGATTCCCAAGACTTTCTGGCCAGAGGCAGTGAATTGGAGTATCTATGTTCTAAACCGGTGTCCTACATTGGCTGTTAGGGATGTTACTCCAGAGGAGGCTTGGAGCGGAGTGAAACCCTCAGTAGAACACTTTCATGTTTTTGGTTGCATAGGTCATGTTCATGTTCCGGAGGTAAATAGGACTAAACTTGATGACAAAAGCTTTCCTTGTGTGTTATTGGGTGTTAGTGAGGAATCTAAAGGTTATAGGTTGTATGATCATGTGGCTAAAAGGGTTGTTGTGAGTAGGGATGTAGTTTTTGATGAAGAGAAACAATGGGATTGGGATGTTAGTTATGAAGAGGAAATATTAGTAGATTTAGATTGGACTGATGGTATTGCAGACAGGGAAGTAAATGAAGAGGGAGTACATGAAAATAGGAATGGGGATAATGATGATGTAGAGATAGGAGAGACTAGTGTTGAGGGAGCTGTAGGTGAGGAAGATGGTGGTTCTCATATTTCTAACAATGAGATCAGTGGGGGTGAAGAGAGAGTGAGGAAACCTCCTAGTTGGATGCGTGATTATGTAAGTAGTGAGGGGTTGTCAGAAGATGAAGCTAATATGCCTTTGGTGGTGTCAATTGATGATACTTTGTTCTATGAAGAGGCTGTGAAGAGTGAGAATTGGAGAATAGCTATGGATTGTGAAATTAAGTCTATCGAGAAGAACAAGACATGGACACTCACTGAGCTGCCTATTGGAGCCAAAAAAATTGGAGTAAAGTGGGTTTATAAGACCAAGTACAATGAGCTTGGGGAGGTTGATAAGCACAAGGCACGCTTGGTTGCTAAAGGGTATTCCCAAAAGCATGGCATAGACTACACAGAAGTCTTTGCACTAGTGGCAAGGATGGATACTGTGAGGATGATAATTGCTCTTGCAGCACGGAAGGACTGGAAGATTTTTCAGTTGGATGTTAAATCATCTTTTCTTCATGGTGAGTTGAATGAGGATGTTTATGTGGAACAACCGAAGGGGTATGAAAAAAGAGGTAGTGAGCATCTGGTTTACAAGCTTCACAAAGCTTGTATGGACTAAAACAGACACCACGAGCCTGGTTCAGTCGGATTGAAGCTCACTTTATTGGTGAAGGATTTCAGAAGTGTGAAAGTGAGCAGACTTTATTCACGAAGAGAAACAAAGAAGGAAAAATTATCATTGTAAGTGTTTACGTTGATGATTTAATTTTTACTCGAAATGATGAAGTCATGATGTCTGCATTTAAAAGCTCCATGGTGAGGGAATTTGACATGTCTGATTTGGGAAAAATGAGATTTTTTCTTGGCATTGATGTAACGACCCATCCCGGAATTTGGGATTAGGTTAGTAACTAATCATGATTAATGAGGGTTAATCGATGTTTAGTTGGGTGGAATCGGACGAACGATGCAAAATGACCGTTTTGCCCCTAGTCGCGGGTGAAACGTTGACTTTTTATTCGAGCAGTCAAATGTACTTTTCCCGATGACCGTGACGTAGTTTGGGTCGTCACGAGTTCATAGACAGGTGGCACGTTCGATTCCGACGTTCGTGGTGAAAGTTATGACGTTCGGAAGTCCAGGGGCATTTCCGTAATTTGGACAAAATAAGGGAAAATGTTGACTTTTGACCGGGAGGTCTGATGGCCGAGGGCCAAGGACTGTTAGGAAGGTCTCGATGCCCCGAGTACGACGACAGGCGGCACGCCGAAAACGGACATCAGGTGACCAAGTTACGGGTCATGGACGGTGAGGGGCATTTTGGTAAATTGCCAAGTGAGGGCAAAATGGTAATTTCCTACAGAGGGGCTGTTTGAACCGTGAAACAGAAGGAAGTACCCGTGTCGTGTGTGTCTGAAATCCAACAATTAATTAACCCAAGTGGTCTAATAAGTGGATTGTTTAACCAGGATAGTGACCTTGGGGAGTGTTAGTGGCTTTGAGGCGTGGTATGGACAGAAAGGAACCGTGCACGGGAGGGTTTGTAATGGCTTTGGGTTCTGTTTGTGGGAAACAGAATTTCAGTGAAGCCAGAGAGATTCCCACGGCTTGTTTGCTGCCCGGTTTGAAAACAGAGAGATTAGGGACATTTGGGGGGCTCTGAGGGTCATTTTGGGTGACGAAAGAACTGGAAATTGAGAGAGAACTGAGTCGGGAGAAAACCAGAAAAAATGGAGGGAAATTCAAAGGTCGAGTTTTGAGGTGAGTCGAGTCAAACAGTGATTGGGATTAGTTTTCTGGGTTCATTACGAACCCAACCGTACAAAAATTGAGGAAGGTTGATCACGGTTTGTCCAAGAACTCAAGCTCCAGTTTCTGAAAATCGCAGTGTTGCGGACGACGACTTCCAGGTGAGTTCGTGTTCAATTGGTCGTGTTAGAGTGTTCTATTGGGTCCCCTTAAGCTCCTGTTTAGGTTAATTTGGAAATGGAATTGAGTTGAGTGAGTTTGGAATGTCGACCCGATTTGAGGTCCGAGTTTGGATGGGTCGATTTAGTCAGTGTCGAGGCTAATAGATGACATAGAACTGGAATTAAATGGTTATAGAAGATGTTAGGATCAAAAAGGAAAGGAATTGATTGAGAATTGATAGCTATCTAACCGGGTTGTCACGAGGGTTGCAGGACCCGTTTGCAGAGGAAACGGGCGAAGAAGGCGAACTGTTCACCGTCACTGTAGCAGGCGCGTGGGTGTCACGCGCAGCCGCTTGCGGCGGCGCGTGACGGCGCGTGGGTCCGATTCTCAAGGTGAGTTCAAAATGACTTTTGTCCTAAACATTGTAACGAACATTTTAACGTTGATATCGAATTTATCGGACACCGTTTCGATGTTATTCCAAGGGTCCGAAGATTTGTGTTACGTTTGTAATTAACGATTAATTCCCGGAAAATTATGGAAAATTAGTATGTTGTTATCTATGCCCTTAGTGACACTAAAGTATGTTTTCGGGCAGGATTTGAAATTTCTGGAAAATATCGGAAATTACGGAAATGAACGCAGCGCGGGAAAACGAGCTTATTGAACGGTGTGTGAGTGGACGTTGCTTTCAAATTTAATGCATGCATAAATTATTTCTATGATTTTATGATTATGATTATAAGTTGTGATTGATTTTGATTTCCGTATTTATACGTATTCGATTCCCGTATTTATACGTATTTTTTACTATATATGTGAAATTACACGTATTTCGAGACTATGGTCACTTGTGTGCTTAATAATGGTTTAATGGAAGAGTTGATATGAAATGGGTGTAAAATGATTTAAGGATGTGGTTTATGATTGTGAGTGCGATTCACGGTGTTAACACGATTTTCGAGGATCTTGCGGTTTTGCACGTTTTACGAGATTTGGGTTTATTGTGATTTGATCACTGTTGATGTTTGAATCTGGGAATTGGAATGAGACTTGTAATTTTGAGGTTTTAAAAATGAGTTTTGAGTATGTTTTGATTGGGTCGTGATTTGGATGATTATGTTTGTGGTTTTGACATGTTGAAAATGAGATTTGAGAAAGAAGTGATTTCTAAGAATTAAAATGGTGATTTCGGGCTTGATGCTCGGGGCACAAAAGTAATTTTGATTTACGAGATTTCGGCTTTCGGAAATTTAAAGTGGATTCTTGGTTTGGGTTCGGGATGATGCTTCCGGATGCCGGCTTACGGAACCATTGTTACGAATTCGAATTCGGGAATGAAAAAGGATTTAATAAAGTGATTGTGCATGCCCCGTGGTTAATGATGATTTGAACACGTTATGTGAAGTAAGGTTTGGAAATTTGAATGTGGAAATTCGGACCATGGGTCCTGTTGTGAAAAATGTGATTTTGGGATGGATCCCACGTTGTTGTGTTTGACAAATGTTTTGGGGTTTAAAGACCCGCTGAAAACTATTTTGGGTTTAAAGACCCGGTGCTATTGCTGGAGCACGTTTTGAGTTTAAAGACTCGATTAATTGATGACGGGGGAGGGCCCTTAATGAGTTTAAAGATTCGTGAGTTTAAAGACTCGGTTACTGTGATACCCCCGAGGCCTATAGATTATGTTCTGAGTTTAAAGACTCGTTGATATCCCGGGAAGGCCTGTTTATGCGCATGATTTTGAGTTTAAAGACTCGGGCGCACTTGATATCCAGCAAAATGAATGACTTGTGATTTATTGATGATTTCTGATGTTTCGGTTGAGTTGGGCAGTGGCCCGGTATATGGTTGTTGGTTTTGGATCACGTTGTGCATTTAGTTTGATTCGTGGTTTTGGGCTGAGGCCCGGTGTTTATGATTGCGGGCTAAGACCCGATGGTTGAGAAAGGAAAAATGGTTTTGAGGTTCATACGAGTTTTTTCTTATGTTGGAATTTGATACACAGTTTTTCTTATGTGGAAAATCTTAACCGATTTGCGAAATGATTTTTGTATGCATGCATTCGTTTTTACGCGGAGGGTAAAAAAACGTTTGTTGTAACTGTTTTGCTAAACTAATTTATTTTTGTCCACTCACACCTTTGGTTTTTATTGACCCTCCAGGTCGTGGCGCGTTGTTCGAGGCTGTACAAGGGGCCGAGGCATGAGTAAGTACATGTGGCTATCCCTGGTTTGGCAAGTACTGAGGGTAACTTGGGATTTTCAGTCATCTTGCCAGACAGGAGCAGGACCGGGCACGGCTATCGATGCCCCTTTCGGGGGCGGTCCTGTCAATTGAGGTGTTACAGAATTCTGATGGCATCTCTATATGTCAAAGAAAATATGCTCTGGAGGTTTTGAAGAGATTTGGGATGATGGAGAGCAATTCAGTGACTAGTCCAATAGTTCCAGGTTTCAAAGTGAGCAAAGATAAAGATGGAGTCACTGTTGATGAGACATATTACAAGCAACTGGTGGGAAGCTTAATGTATCTCGCAGCCACAAGACCTGATATGATGTTTGTTACTTGTCTCTTAAGTAGATACATGGCAAAACCAACAGAGTTTCATTTGCAGGCAACCAAGAGAGCACTTCGATATTTAAAGGGGACTGTGAACTATGGAATATAGTACAAGAGGGGAAGAGATGGTGAGGTGTTGGCATTTACTGATAGTGATTATGCTGGCGACATAGAGGACAGAAAGAGTACATCTGGATACGTGTTCTTGATGAGTTCAGGTGCTGTCTCATGGTGTTCTAAGAAGCAGCCTATAGTGACTTTATCAACCACAAAAGCTGAATTTGTGGCAGCTACAGTTTGTGCTTGTCAAGCAATCTGGATGAAGAGGATTTTAAAGGAGTTGGGACATTCTGATGGAGGATGTATATCTGTAAATTGTGACAACAGTTCAACCATCAAGCTGTCTAAAAATCCGGTTATGCATGGTCGCAGCAAGCATATCGATGTAAGGTATCATTTCTTAAGAGATCTTACTAGGGATGGTGAAATTGAATTAGTTCAGTGTGGAAGTGAGGATCAGGTGGCAGACTTAATGACCAAACCTTTGAAGCTTGATGTGTTTCTGAAGCTTCGGAAGCTGATGGGTGTGTGTGAGATTTCTGATATAAACTAATTGCTTGCATTGCAGCACTTAGTTTAAGGGAGGGATTGAAAGAGTTCGTGGTTTGTTTCAAGTTTAATTCTGTTAGAATAAAGCCCTGATATGTAGGGTGGTTTAGTTGTTTTTGAATTGTTCCAAGTACTGTTACCACTTAGGCTTTATTCTCGCCAAAACGTGGGCTGTTTTTGTGTCAAGTCCGTTTGTATTGCATGGCTATTTAAGCCAGAACTATTTGCTAATAAAACCAAGTCATTCAATCCAGCTCTGTTGTGTTCTTGCTTTTAACTTCACAGTTCCCAACAGGGATGGGATATTTCTAAAAAACTGTATTATGAATTACGAGATGCTTTCCAATATTGACTTTGTGTTGGATATTGAGAACAGTAACTAGAGAACGTTTTATCTGAAGAAAAACATTAGGAGAGAAATATAACGAGGATTTATGAAAATTTATCTGTTGCCCCGAGGCTAATGCAAACTTATGTAAGATCTTCAGAATGTTTCTTGCTGTTGAAGTAGTTGCCTTGCCAAATATCAAAAAATCATCTGCAAAAACTAGATTAGAAATTCTATAGCCACGTGGAGATGACAAAATAACAACCAAATTCTTAGAGTTTTCAGCAAGAGCATTGAGATGTCTGATAAAAGGCTCCATGCACAAAATGAAGATATATGGTGATAAAGGATCTTTTTGTCTAGTTCCGGTGGAGGGAGCAAAGAAACCTTCTAGACAACCATTAATCAACATAGAGAATGAAGCTGAGGAAAGACACTCCATAATAAGGTTAGTCCAATGAGAAGAAAATCCACATCCAAGAAAATAGATTTCAAGATAAGACCACTCTAGGAAATCATAAGCTTTTTCAAGTTCAATTTTTTTAGCCATAGCATCAGTAATAGAGACAAAACCTCCAATACTCTTGACTTGAAGGAGGGCTAGCGTGAGCGAATCTATTCCTAAATTCATTAATGAAAACTTGTCCCAAAATTATCCTCAGTAGTATGCCAAATTCCGGCAGCATCTCTTATTTTTGCAATAATGTTCCTTTTCCTATGGATATGAAAAAGTTGTGTGTTTCTGTCCCCCAGTTGGAGCCAGTTCACTCGATCTCTCCGTGCCCAAAAAAATTCCTTCCTGTAGGTGGGTATTGTGTAGATAGTCTTGTAATTCAGCTTCCTTGTTGATGAAATACTGTGAAGATGGTCTATTCATAAGTTGTTCCTAAATTTCACTCAATTCTTTCTGAAGATCTGCAACTCTGTTGAGGAAAGTACCAAACTCCATCCTATTCCAATGCTTTGCTAGGTGAGAAATGCTATGACACATTGAGGCAAATTTTTGACAACGTGTCCCATTACTGAAAATACTAATTGCGGACCTGACCTAACTCTACAAATTCTGGTTGATCAAACCATAAGCCTCAATTTTAAAAGCTCTTTGCTTCTTAGCTTTCGACAATCTTGGTCCATGTTCAGAACCTTGAATGGGAAGATTATGAGATCGAAATTAGGGTAGCAACTAATCCAATTAGTATTTTCTATAACTCTTATCAAATCTCTCAAACCCCACGGTGTTATCATTATGGCCATCAGTCCAAGTGGAAGGAAAGCCCGTAGCTCGCAAAGAAGTTAGGTTATTTCTATTAATAAGATAAGAAAATCTTTTCATGTAGATTAATTATGGTATAATGTACTCCTCCAAAGGCACCCTCAGCCAGCAATTGGATGTCCACAAGGAAAAATAAAAGAATCACAGCCAGAAAACAATCTACGAATTCCATGAGTTCTTCAAATCCCAATTCCAAACCAGAAAATTCCTCTCCCCACTCGATACCCTAAAAACCTATTGCACCAATCATAACGAGTAAAGTTTCCACACTTTGTTTAAGCTGCATCCCGCTTTCCCTCGAGAACATCGAGACAAAACCCCCAATATTTCACCTGATCGAAAGCTGCTGGAGAACAAGTGACAATCCAGAGGCTATCAAATCCATAGTTCAACCCAGATAATCCCTAAACTCATCCCCTGTGTCGAGAAAAACTCCCAAACTCCTGCTCTTGAAGACCCATATCCTCCCTCGAAGACATCAAGACAGAACCCTCCATTTTATCCTCATCACCTCTAGGACCTCCCTTGACGCAAGGTTGCGAGCTGCTCCTAGTTGCCCAGGAAATCTTTAGTTAAATCCAATGCTAGAGCAATTCCTCACTTACCTGGAAGAATCCGCCTCTTAGACCACGCGATTTCAAACACTACTAGACGAAACCTTAGCAGAGCTGATGGGGGCCCTTTCCTCAGTCTCTCATTACCAATCTCAGTTCCAGTTGAAGTTTCCATTTAAATTTAAAGTTTTTATTATTTTTTTTACTTTTTAGCTTAAATACATCATAAATTTACACAATTGTCACATTTTGTCCTATGAATTTGTTATTGCTTCATTTAATTGCATGAAATGGCCAAGTTGTATCACTCAACTCATTTTCCGTCACAGATGTTAAATGACCATGAAAAATAAAGATAAAATTTGGATTTCTGACAAGGTGACACACTTTTTCCATGTAAGATTCTATGTGGAAGGAATTGAGATCTACAAATGCCAAAATTAATTATATCATGTAATTGATCCATCTTCTTCCTGAATAACCCACCATATACCAAGGTTAAGAAATTAGGGAGTTATTCATTTTCCTCCAAAAATTCAGATTTTTTCATTTTCACAAAAAAAAAAATCTAAATCTTAGATTTTCATATAAAATAAGAAATAAATCCAAATACATGATTTTTTTTTCTTTGGATTTCCATGGCATTACCAACTCCCTCCAATCTCCTCCTCTGATTTCCCCCTCTGGATTTCCATTCCAGTCTCCTTCTCTGATTTTCCTTCTTAAGGTGTTCAACATCTTCGGTCATAATTCATTATTGACACTAAATTTAATACGGTCATGGTGATTATCTAAGTTCATGTTTTTTTTTTTTTCAAAATGGATACAAATTTTGACTTCTAATCGAATTCGATCATATTTTTCCCCATTGCAAAGCATTATATAACAAGAACTTAAGCTCAATAATACTGAATTCAACACGAGCATGCCCAAAAATAAGAATAATAACCTTAAAACCAATAATTTCAAATTAGAAGCAAAACGTAGATACACTAAACCACATATTTGATTGCATCAGTCTAGATCGAATTAATATGATAATCCTTTAGGTCTAAAACACCCTGTACAAAAAAAGATTTGTAAACAAGTTAAAATCCTAGAATAAATACAAAAAAAGTATGGGAATAAATCTTAAAACAAAAAAAATAAAAACCTCGCAGCAAGAGAACGGGAGTTCTAAAACACACTTCAGATACAAGCCTGCTACTTCCCTCACCGCCAGCCGCCAAAGCCCGTAGGGAATAGGGAACCCCAAGTCCAGCTTCACCATGTCTGTCCATCCAAGATGCTGACCTTGGATGAGGATGATACTGATGATGACCCTAGTTACTAGCACCAAATGAATTTCCCATCTCTTCTTATTGCTTTTAACCACTGGCAGGTGTTCTTTTACCAAAATCCAAGAAATACAAGTGCATGCATGGAATTACAAAGGTACTGAAGTACAACACTTACTAGAAAAGATCAAATCTTCCATTATTGGATACTGATGATTCAAAAAAATGCTTAACTTTATGTTCCTGTTGTGGGTGTTACAGAATGAAGGAGAGAAATGTTTTTTTTTAATCATATTGCGGCAGCAAAAGAGTTGTAAAGCACTCTGGACTCTCGAATTAACATGATAATCCTACAGGTCTAAAAAACACCATGTACAAAAAAAGATTTGTAACAAGTTAAAATCTCAGAATAAATACAAAAAAAAAATGAGAATAAAATCTTAAAACAAAAAAATAAAAAATGGAATGGAGAAAGCGGATGGGGATGCATTTTACGAATTTGAGTCCAAATATGAAGATCTCTCTCGTTTTACTTTATCAAATTCATATTCTAAGCAAACCCCACAACCATTGATTGCCACCATCGCAGGAGGAAGATCTTCTCTCGACCCAAATTCGAAATTTGAAATTGGAAAAAAATCCAGGGATTTCAAGCTCAGATTTTCTGAAGGGATTGCCACTGTGAGAAGGAAGAAGAAGAGGCAAAAAGGATTTCGGGTTTGGTCGATTTGGATTTCTTCCTCTTCCAAACAGGAGATTTGGTTGAAGATGAACCTCAATGGTGCAGAGAGAGAGGCAAAAGGTTTAGATCTCAAAAGGAGATGGGGGTTGGGGAAGGTTGAGATGGAGAATTGTGAAATTTCGTAATTGCTCTTTATTTATTTAATATATTTTAATCCATGTAGGCACCACATAGTCATTTTGACATCAAAGAGAACGCATGTAATGGAAAAGGAGCTTAGTGGCACAACTCGGCCGTTTCATGCAATTAAGTGAAGCATAACTAGTTCAGGGTGAAAAATGTGACAACTGTGCGAGTTCAGGATACATTTATGCTAAAAAACCTTTTTTTCTTTCTCACAACTGAGATTTTTGAATGTACCACATGGTTGAATTATGAATGCTGATGGCCTTTGCCTTTTACTTTCAACTATGGTGCTAGCCTATTTTTTGAGGGAATAATGATTTTTAAACATTAGTTAGTTTAATAAAAGAGATACTTGTATTTCTTGGCTCTCATGGATGAGTGGTTGGCCTTGAGTACTCCAAAATCTCCCAAACTTTCTTGGCTTCTTCCTTGCAATTTGCAATACAGAGTTTGTTAGGTTTCTTTTTAGGCCTTTATGGGCATTTTCTATGTTTTAAGCAAAGGCTATATTGAGCACTATTGATTTTTGATATAACAATATTTAAAAATAAGGTAAATTTTTGTCAGTTTTTTGAAGTTTACATTATTTTTAACTATCGTGTATAGACTTCATTATTAGTAGCTGTTGACATAGAAATCATATAGGTAGGAAATTGACCCTTGAATATGCAAAAATCATCTAGGTAAGAAGTTGACCCCTGAATCTTTATCAACACAGGAAACATATGAGGTTAAGATTGAATCCAAGTTGAGGGTTTCAATCGATAACCCTCTGATACTTAAGTTGTAACGACCTGTCCTGAATTCCGGTATTAGATTAGTGACTAATCAAAGATTAGTGAGGTTAATCGGTGATTAGTGGGGTACTTTCGAACGGACGGTGCGAAATGACCGTTTTGCCTCTAGTCATGGGCGAAATGTTGACTTTTCGTTCTGGCTGTCAAATGGACTTTGGTCGATGACCTTTACGTAGATCGGGCCGATACGAATTCATATACAGGCGGCACGCCGAAATTGGACATCGAACAGAGAAATTATGGTTCACGAAAGTTTGGGTCACTAGAGCTCTTTTCCTCTAGTTTTCTTAGAGCTTCTGCATCCCTTGATGCCTCTTTCTCCATGCCGACCATGGCATTCAATCTCAGTGAGATGGGAACCCACTTTCCAGCTACCAGCATTCATGACAACCATCAACAACCATACCTCCACTTCTTAACTCACAGCAATTCTGAAGGGACCCTTCTATCTATTGATTTACCTGGAAAGCAATTACTACAACCAGGGTGCGATCACATCTATAGCCGAGCTACACGATACCGTAAAACACAACCTAGGAGCTCTACCTCTTCAGCCATTATGAGAGACAGTGAGATAATTAATTGTGTTCTATGGAGAAGACTTGGTGGCCACCAACCTGATATTACCGGCATAATGACGCCTCCCGACGGTGCCACCTATAAATCACACAAAGTGTACAGGGCGTTAGTCCAGCAATCTGCACAGCAAAGAACAAAGCAAAGAACCCCCCCAAAACCCCCATTTACCAGGCAGTCTGCCCTTTGGTTTATCTGTCTCCTCTGTACTCATAATCCAGCTGCAGGCCAGAGCTATAGGCGCACAATGACCCCAGTAACAGCGGAGGAGCTCACCATCAAACTGGAGGAATCTCTGGGCATCTCTGACCTGGAATGTGGTCCCAAACTGGTGGGTAGGATAATTGCAAACAAAGCCCCCAATCGAAACGCGGTGAAGAAGATTCTCTCATCGGCGTGGGAAGGATGGGGGGAGGCTCAATTTACCTACATCAACAACAATACTTTCACTATGGTGGTTCAGGATGAAACCATGGCGAAGAGAATCATTGAGGGAGGGCCCTGGTCTGTTATGGGGTACTGCCTATCCATCCAAAGATGGACTGCAAACCTCTCGATTGAAGAACTGCCCTTGCACCTAGTCACCTTCTGGGTCCAAGTGCACGGAGTCCCCCTAAACTCCCTTACGGTCGAAAACGCGAGAAAGGTGGGAGCTTGCATTGGGTTGGTGGTGGAAGCGGAGGAACCTTGGAGTTGTGGTCCACGGGGATTCCTTCGAGTTCGGGTTCAAATTGATTCATCAGCGCCTCTCCCACTAGGGTTTTGGCTCCCCCGATCGGATGGGGAGGGAACGTGGGTGGAATTCAAACTGGAACGGCTCTCTGACTTCTGCTACAACTGCGGTCGGCTGGGTCACACGGACCGAAGCTGCACGTATCCCCCATCATCGGCGGCCTCCCTTGGTGGTGCAGCATATGGAGAATGGCTGAGGACCAGACCCATCAGAGATGCCGGCGGACCAACGACCCCGACTCCGCCTCGAGGTTCGAGGAGGATGGCCGGTGCTACCTCTGCAGCCCACGTGTCTGGAAAAAGTGGGTGTGGCGTGCGGCTCGAGGCTGACAAAGGAAAAGCAAAAGTTTACCTACCGTTGCCTCCCTCTGAGCCTTGGACCTCTGAGAAGACTGCACAATCCTCCATCATAATGACCCAACAAACGCCTTCTTCTCTTGCTTTAATTGATGGTGATGGCACGACCATCCACTCTGGGACTGCAAGTGCAGAAAGCACTAAAAATGCTTTGTGCCGTCTCAAAGTGTCTGGAGATATTAGGGGAAAGGGGAGCAATAACACTTCATGGGCGGAAGGAAACTTGGGCCATAACTTATGGGCTGGAAGGGAAATGGGCCACAGCAAACTGGTTAATAGGCAGTTATGGGCTAGCTCGGTTATTTCCCTCGGCCAACAAATGGCAAGTGACTGGGCCAAAATTAATATTTGTCAAAACAGGTTTGCAGCAAGCCAAAATTCCCAAAGGGAATGGTCAAATAGAATGACACCCAACTCTGACCCCATTAGTGGGCTTGAAGAAATGATGACCACAGTGGTCTGTCCGAAGGGAGGCGGGAAATTTGCTGATGAGGGGGAGGCAGTTGTAAATGTTGGGTTGAAACGTGGAGGACAGAAATTAGATACTAGAGTTGTGACACCTGGGAAGAAACTCAAGCTTGACCTGTATAATGGGGAGTCTTCTGTTCCTCGGAGACAACTCAAGACCGCTAAAAAGAAACAAACTGCAAAGGCAGGGAAAAGCCCCTGCGTGAAAAATATGAGTGCACAGGTCCATTTCTCAGACATGAATCTTGTAGACGTAGAAATTGATTTTGCAGGGGATGGCCCCTACAAGCAAGAAACCTATGGAACAACTGATGGTGCTGTGGAGCACAACATACTTGGCAACGAAGTCGTTGGAGGTGGCTGGCCGATGTCAGCTGCCGAACAAAAATGAAACTCTTGAGCTGGAACTGTCAGGGTCTGGGGGCTAACCTGACAGGCCAATGTTTTAGACATTTGGTTCAAACGCACAAGCCCTCTGTGGTCTTTTTAATGGAAACAAAAATGAACTCAAGGTCACTTTTTCGATTTTGTAAGCAAGCTCGGTTTAATAAATGTTTCTGTGTTGATCCTGTGGGTTCGGCTGGTGGCCTTGGTCTTCTGTGGAATGAGAATGTTGATGTTTGCATTTACTTATCGTCAAAGTATTTGATTGATACGACAGTTTATGAGAAGAGCTCTGGGAAAGTGTTCCAAGCTTCTTGGATTTATGGAACGCCCTATAGGGAACATAAAGTTGAAATGTGGGATTGGTTGACCCAGAATGCCATATCCATGTCCATTCCGTGGGTTTGTGTTGGGGACTTCAACGATTTTCTGTGGGCTCATGAGAAATCTGGGGGGAGGCCGAGCTGGAACAATAGGAGACGATTCCTTCATGATTTTATGGACAATGCCAAGCTTATTGATTTGGGCTTTAAAGGACAACAATTCACATGGCGAGGAATTCGGGGTAACAATGTGCTGATTCAAGAAAGACTGGATCGGGGTCTGGTTAACGCCGAATGGCAAATTTGGTGGCTAAACACGATCGTTTCCCATCTCCCTGCCATTGGTTCTGACCACTGCCCCATCCTCATCGACCTTGAGCCCAAAACCACTAGGGGGCGGAAACGTTTCAAATTTGAGGCTTACTGGATTGAGGAACCTGAGTGTGGTGATGTGGTGAAGTACAGCTGGAGCAACTGTTTTAATAGGGATGGGTGGCGATGGAAGAACCGGCTTTCTGCTTGTAGGGTTGCCCTCTCAAATTGGAGTAGGTCCAAATTCCCACATAACAGAAAGCAAATTGATGCTCTGATGCATGACCTTGAACACCTCCAACATTCTTGGGAGGATAACTGTGAACTTATGGATACTTTAAAGTTGGAATTAGGGAGGCTGTGGCGACGGGAGGAATCCTATTGGCACCAGAGGTCCCGCGTCAAGTGGCTATCGACAGGGGATGCCAATACTGGTTTTTTCCATCACTCCACTATTCAAAGAAGAAGACAGAACTCAGTTTCAAAGATAAAAATTGGGGATGAGTGTTGGGTGGAGACGGACGGGGAAGTTAGGCGGGTGGTGGAGGACTATTTTAAGGACATTTTCAAAGGTTCCGGTAATCGCAATTGGGCGGATACTCTGGCCTATGTTGACTCTGTGGTAACCCCTGGAATGAACTCTGATCTTATGGTGGATGTGACCGAGGAAGAAGTTAAGGCGGCTGCTTTCCAAATGGGTGCCCTCAAGGCACCAGGGCCTGATGGTTTTTCTGGTATCTTCTATCACAGCTTCTGGGATACTATTAAGGATGAGTTGATGAAAACTGTTAGAGGCTTCTTCAATGGGGCACTCTCCATCCATAACCTGAACTCGACCAACATTGCTCTGATCCCAAAGGTGCCTAACCCAGAATTGGTTTCTCAGTTCAGACCTATTGCACTGTGTAATTTCTCCTACAAGGTCATCTCCAAGGTCCTGGCGAATAGGCTCAAACCACACCTTCCGATGTTGGTCTCTCCTCAGTAGAGTGCCTTCATCGCTGGAAGACAAATCCAAGATAATATTTGCATTGCCCATGAAGCCTTCCACTCTCTTAGGCTACGGAAATCCTCGAAGAAGTATGAGATGGGATTGAAACTTGATATGAATAATGCCTATGACAGGATTGAGTGGGATTTTTTGAGGGCGGTTCTCACAAAAATGGGATTCGCGGCGCATTGGATCAGGCTGGTTATGGACTGCGTTTCCTCCGTTCAGCTTGCTGTTCTAATCAACGGCCAACCAGGGGTGGCCTTCAACCCTTCCCGTGGGCTTAGACAGGGTGACCCTATTTCTCCTTATCTCTTTATATTGGTTTGTGATGTGTTGTCAAACATGATTAACCATGCAGTTGACCGTGGACTATTAGAGGGGCTTCGCTTCTGCGAGTCGGGCCCGGTTTTATCCCACTTGTTCTTTGCTGATGACTCGCTGTTCTTCTTGAAAGCGACTGCACGTAACTGCATAACAGTCAGAAAGCTCATTGACCAATATTGTCGGGCATCGGGTCAGATTGTGAATTATCATAAATCAAATTTGTATTGTAGCCCTAACACTCCACTTGAGTTTCGTCTTGAACTTTGTGATATTCTGGGAGTAAAGCTGACTGAGGACCCAGGGATTTATCTGGGCCTTCCCACCCTCTGGGGGAGCTCGAAAAAAGAGGCCTTAAACTTTGTCAAGGAGAGAATTATGATGAAAGTCCACGGGTGGAAACAAGGTTTTCTCTCCCAAGCTGGTAAGGAAGTTCTCATCAAGGCTGTGGCACATGCTATCCCTACCTACCCTATGGCTGTCTTTCGATTCCCAAAGACCCTATGCTCTGAGATTGATGCTACGTTGGCTAACTTCTGGTGGGGCCAAGCCAATGATCGGAATAAGCTGCATTGGGTTAGTTGGAAGGAACTTGGACTCCCGAAAGCTATGGGGGGGCTCGGTTTCCGAAATATGGATGATTTCAATTTGGCCTTACTGGCCAAGCAGTGCTGGTGCTTGATCTGTGAGCCAAGTTCTCTCTGGGCTTCAATGATGAAAAGTAGGTACTTTCCTAGCTGTGATTTCTTACATGCGAAGAGAGGCTCTCGCGCCTCGTGGGCTTGGTCTAGTCTCCTCGATGGGAGAGATGTTATCTTGAGGGGGGCAAAATGGCAAGTTATGAATGGCCAGGGCATCAAATTTTGGGCTGATAATTGGGTCCTTGGGTTGCCAGATTCTCGTCCTCTCTTATCTGCCCCGGGGGATGCCAATCTTGATGAGGTTGTTGCCTCTTACTTGAATGTTCAAGCTGGGGAGTGGAGGGTGGACACCCTGGTGGGTAGAGTTCCTACCAGTGAACTGCAGTTGATAAGAGATATGCCCATGGGTGATGGTTCGGGACAGGATCGATTAATTTGGCCTGCTTCCAAGGATGGAGACTATACTGTGAAATCAGGATATCACTGGTTGAGATCTAGGGCTTTGCGCATCACCAATATTCGACCCTCATCCTCGCATATCATACCAAAGGAAACATGGAACATGATCTGGACCATCAAGACCATCCCAAAGGTTCGGGTCTTCCTTTGGCGTGTCCTAAAGCGCTGCAACCCTACTCGTGGCAATTTGTTTAGGCGTCATCTGGGCCCATCCCCCTTATGCCCCGTCTGCTCAGAGGATGAGGAAACTGAGGAGCACATGCTTTTACAGTGTCAGGGTGCTCGAACTGTTTGGTTCGGGTGTGCACTGGGCTTTTCGTTCCACCCGGCTACTATTACCACTTTTGAGGATTGGATCTCTCGGGCTTACTCTCATTGCTTGTCACTGGACTCTGATAAAGTTTGGGTGCTCTCTGTCATTGCCTTCACATGCTGGTCTATCTGGAAGGAGCGTTGTCGTGTAGTTTTTGAGGGGTCTACCTTTAACCCTCGCAGGGCTTTGCATGAGGGAGCAACTCTCCATCGGGATTATTGGGCATCTTCTGTACCTCCTGGACCTCGGAATGCTTGTGTCACTGAGGTAACGGGTGATGGGCTACTTTGGTCCCCTCCTCCCTTTCCGGAAATGAAAATCAATGTGGATGCTTCTTGGCTTCCCTCCTCAGGACAGGCTGGTCTCGGTGTGGTAGCAAGGAACGCGGATGGAAAGTTTGTTGCTGGGTGCTGTCACACTCGCAAAACTAGCTCTACTATTGAGGCCGAGGCGTGGGCTTTGCTGGAAGGTGTAAACCTTGCGAAAAGGGAGGGTTTTCGGCGGGTTACTTTCGAATCTGACTCTATGGAACTTATACAGGCCGTCAATGGCGCCGTCAAGAAAGGAAGATGGGAAATCTTCCCTATCCTGTCTCGTATCAGATCAAGTATTCCTTTCTTTGATTCTGTGATCTATCATTGGGCGAATCGCTCAGCAAATAGGGCAGCTGATGCCTTAGCCGCTCATGCACGCCGGTTGATGTGCAGTGAGATCTGGATTGATCGCCCTCCATCTTCCCTAGTGCACGTGCTTTCTCGTGATGGCTTGCCCTGCCCTCCGCCCAGCTGATGTCTGTTCCTTGTGGCCTTGCAGTTATTTTTTCTTTGCTCTTTTTTCTGCGGTTGTGTCCCTCTTTTGCTGTTTTTCTGTTGTATCCTGGACCCAAAAAAAAAAGAAAGTTTGGGTCACTAAGTACCCTAGGATCCAAGTGAGTCGAACCATATCAAAATCGAAGTGAATCGACTGAGATTTCACCTAGAACAGGCCCGCGACGACCTTCAAATTTTCAAAGTGAAATCGATCGATTTGAGGTGAGAAATTGTGAAATTGATGTTGGAAACATGTTTATAATGATCCTAGGATTCTTTTTTGATGAATTATAATTGAGAATTCGATGGAAATTGGACGGGTTTGAAAACGGGTTCTGGTGACCCGTTTGCAGGTTTTCTGGTTGGGACGATGATGAACAGTGTTTCACTGTTCATTAGCGCGTGGTTTCACGCGCAGCCCATTCAGGCCGCGCGTGGCTGAGTTTTTGGGAATGTGTTCTACATACTTTTTATTGTTTTCGGCGATAAGGACCTAATAACACAGGTTTCGAGTCGATCGGACACCATTTCAGGGTACTTTTTGATGTCCAAAGTACGTAGTTCTTGTTTAACTATTATTATGAAATCCCAGGATTTAAGGGAATGTTATACGTGGTTATGTAACAACTTAGTGACCCTTAATTGTTGTGTTTGACAGGCCATGCGATTCCCGAAACCTTTGAGGAACATACAGCTCAGGATTGAGCAGTTTGGATGGTGTGTGAGTGGACATTTGTTTTATGAACTGTTATGCATTCATAGTAAATGTTTTCCATGATTTATTGCATGATTTTATTGCAATTATTTGGATGATGATTTGATATGATGATTTGGTGATTTTATGGATTTAATGATCATTTTGCGGACACGTTAATTTTATATATTAAACTTGTTAAGTATTGAATTGCAAACATTATCATTATACTAAGATTTATAAAACAAAAATTACTATTTAATAATATTTTATTATAATCTTATATGAGTATACATATACTTATATGGATATATGTAGGTATTCTTTTATTGTTATTATTTTTATTTTATATTAATAATACATTTAAAAATTAATATATTTATTAACAGTCCGGTGAAATGATGTTTTGGGCTAGACTCAGGTTTGGAAATGGTTTGACTTGGGATTGGAGTCAAACGTGTGTGGTACTTGTTGTGATGATTTGTGGTGCTTGGTGAGGTGATGATATGTGTTGTATTTTATGATGTGATGGTATGTGTTGTACTATGATTGTGGACGCTAGTACATGTTCGGACGATGCGAGTGCAGTTCCTGGACGTGCCTCGGATGTTGTGGTGGTGCAGTTCCCGAGTACATGTATGTCTAGATGTGCGTGTGCAGTTCCCGAACATGACTCGTATGTTGCGTGAGTACAGCTCCTGATTTGGCCTACGCGTAGTGTCGTTGTGATGGTATGATTGATTGTGCACTTGTGAGTAGTGCTGTGATGATACTGTGACTGATGTCTATGCACTTGTGAGTAGTGTTGTTTGACGATGTTGATGGATATATGAGTACCGATGATTGGTACTGTCAATGATGGTCTTGTGATTGACTTGATGACTAGTTGTATTGAATAATCAATACTTAAAATTTTATATATTAAACTTGTTAAGTATTGAATTGCAAACATTATCACTATACTAAGATTTATAAAACAAACATTACTATTTAATAATATTTTATTATAATCTTATATGAGTATACATATACTTATATGGATATATCTAGCTATTCTTTTATTGTTATTATTTTTATTTTATATTAATAATACATTTAAAAATCAATATATTTATTAACAGTCCGGTGAAATGATGTTTTGGGCTAGGCTTGGGTTTGGAAATGGTTTGACTTGGGATTGGAGTTAAACGTGTGTGGTACTTGTTGTGATGATTTGTGTTAATTGGTGAGGTGATGATATGTGTTGTATTTTATGATGTGATGGTATGTGTTGTACTATGATTGTGGACACTAGTACATGCTCGGACGATGCGAGTGCAGTTCCTAGATGTGCCTCGGATGTTGTGGTGGTGTAGTTCCTGAGTACATGTTCGTCTAGATGTACGTGTTCAGTTCCCGAACATGACTCGGATGTTGCGTGAGTGCAACTCTTGATTTGGCCTACGCATAGTGTCTTTGTGATGGTATGATTGATTGTGCACTTGTGAGTAGTGCTGTGAAGATACCGTGACTGATATCTATGTACTTGTGAGTAGTGTTGTTTGACGATGTTGATGGATATGTGAGTACCGATGATTGGTACTGTCGATGATGGTTTTATGATTGACTTGATGACTAGTTGTATCTAGACATGTTGTAGTGATTTAAGGAAATGGATTTCGGGAAATATGGGCCATGAGAGTTTGAAAAATGATATGTTCTGATTGATCCACTGTTATGTTTGATATGAAGTTTGATTCATATTTTAATCTATGCATGCATGGTTTGTAACTGGAGGGTAAAAAGGTTTGTTTTGAAATGTGTTTTCAAAGATATTATTTTTGTCCACTCACACCTTTGATGTTTTATTGACCCTCTAGGCCGTGGCATGAGGATCGGGGCTGATTGAGAGGCGGAGGCATGAGCGGAATTCAATACAGTCATCCCTTGTCTGACAGGTGCTGAAGATGTTTTTGAAACTTCAGTTGACTTGTCAGACGGGAGTAGGACCAGACACGATTATCAACGTCCATTTGGGATGGGTCCTGTCATGTTCCGAGATGGCTGATGCTTGGGGTATGTGTTTCCCAAGCAGCCGAAACTAGGGATGTTCCTAGACAGTTGATGCTTGGGGTATGTGTTTCCCAAGAAGCCGAAGTTGGGGTGTTCCCAGACGGCTGATGCTTGGGGTATGTGTTTCCCAGGCAGCCGAAGTTCGGGGTGTTCCTAGATGGCTGATGCTCGGGGTATGTGTTCCCATGCAGCCGAAGCTAGGGGTGTTCCCAGACGGCTGATGTTCGGGGTTATTGTTGGTAGCCTATGCGTAGTGCCGATGTGATTGTGTGATTGATTATGCACTTGTGAGTAGTGCGGATATTGTGATCTTGTGACTGATGTCTATGCACTTGTGAGTAATGCTGTTTGATTATTACAATTAATATTTAAGTACTGGTGACTAGTACTATTGTTGATGGTCATTATGACTGATTTGATGTTGATGGTTATGACCAGATGGTTTTCATTTGACTTGGCTTGAGAGCCGATTGTTCATATGTTTTACTATATATGCATGCATGTTTTATAACTGAAGGATAAAAGAGTTCGTTTTGAAATGTATATTCAACCTATGTTAGTTTTATCCACTCATACTTTGTATGTTTTTATGACCCTCCAGGCCGTGACACATAGATCGTGGCTTATCGAGAGGCGGAGAAATGAGTGGGAATTAGTACGGCTATCCCTTGTCTATCAAGTGTTGACAGTGTTTTCGGAACTTCGGTTGACTTGTCAGGCGAGAGTAGGACCAGACACGGTTATCAAAGTCCTTTTGGGACAACTCCTGTGAAATCAATTGTTATTCATCAAAACAACTCAAACTTGAAATATTGACACGTCGCAAACATAATAGTCAATCACATCAATGCCACATAAATGAACCATATCCACTATCACATAATCAATACATATCACAATCAATGCATCATCATGTGTAACATCAATCATCAATACCACTGCACTACTGGCAAGCACATCACTCACTCGAGATACAGAGCCCAACTCGACGTTTGAGTGGAAAATTAACCTCGGATATAGAGCCTAGCTCGACGTTTGAGTCGTCATCTCAAACTAGTCTTGGGATACAGAGCCCTGCTCGACGTCTGAGACTACTCATCACAATACTAGAGACATATCAACATGAAATCACATCAGGCATCGCAATCACTAGGGTTATGTGTAAGACCCGTGTCCTGGAGGGAACGGTGAACGATCCCACATTCCTGGGAAGGGGAATGGTCTGGGAAGGGGAATGGTGATGTGCCTTAAAGGTGTAGGCACACACCTATCTAGCATGAGGCCTTTTGGGAGCTCAGTGGCTTTGAGTTCGGTTAGAACTCCGAACTTAAGCGAGTTGAGGCTGGTGCAATTCGATGATGGGTGACCCTCTGGGAAGTTGCACCGTGAGCTCCCAAAAACAAAACCATGAGGCCAAGAAGGCCCAAAGCGGACAATATTGTGTTAAAGTCGGGTCTTGATTGAGGAGGGTCGGGTCTTGACATTGGGCATATAGAATCGAAAAACAAAAACCATACCATTCTAGATCGGATCAAATCGAAAAAATACTGAATAGTAAAATTGATTTGATGAACGGTACAGTACTGAACTGGTACCGATTCAAGTCGGTACAGTTTCAATTGTGAGGTTTTAAAAAACTGTCCCGTACCAATACCAAACCGAATTAACATTTTTTTAATAATTAAAATTATTTTCCTATTGGTTGATATAGCAATCATATACTAAAAATTATTATAAGTTCATTGTGGCCTAATGATAGTAAATTTATCTAATTAAAATTATATTGTCTACCATACTTGAAAATAGTCTTGTTGGGCTACATTAGAAACCATTTTTCTTAACCTAAATACTAACAACACTAGTAGTCACCTAAGGAGTTGGCATCATAATTCCTCATTAATAGTGGGAAAAAAAGGCTTGCTAAAAGAGTATTTGTTACACTAGAAACCTTAATTCCTCATTAGCATTCACCTAAATCCTAAATCCATAAACTTTTGGCTTAAAATTGAAACTGTACCGAAACCATACCGAATTTAATCGATACGATATGATTCGTTATCAATTTCAAATTGTGGAATACCGAACCGTACCAAACCGATTAAAATTAAATGGAATGTTTTCGGTATCACCAAATATTGTACTATACTGAATTTTGCCCAACTCTAGTAATCACAATCATACACAATACTAGTCTCATGTTTCGGAGCCCAGCTCACCGTCAAAGACCACTAACCAATTAACACACATCATGAGGAGAGTTATCCACAATCATCACAGTCATCACAAAAATTCACACATCATAACATTTCACACATCACAACATTTCACATCACTAATATCGAGAAACATACTTGTATCACATATTAAGTTCATAATCAAAATCCCTTTTTGAAAACTCGAGCCTAAGCCCAAAACCACGCTATACATTGTGCCTCGTAAAACGTGTAGAAATATAATTTTCCATGAAATCACTCGATAGCCAAACAATCCCACATCACAATTATCAAGAAATAATTATTCAACTATTCTTTATCCAAATCCATTGTTAAAACAAAACCCGAGAACGTATACTCGAGGAAACCTTGTAAAACGAGCCAACGAGTAACTTCTGTAAAATTAACTAGAAATCATACTAGAAACCAAAAAAATCCGACCTTATAATTTTACAAGCCATTATAAGTCATATCGAGTCCAAAACCATAATCAAAACGGGAATTGGAAACATAATTTTTGGAAAATCTCATAAAACGCGCATTAAACCATAATTAATTATAAAATCAGTGAAAATCCATATAAAATCCCAATTACTCCAACATCATCAAAATCGCATAGAACCATTTAAATCATGTAAATATGCATGCATAATAGTTTATAGAAAAGAAAATCCACTCACATAACGTCCATATAACCGAATCCCGCTTTACAAACATTTCGGTAATTCACAAGAATCTCAAAACCTGGCATAGATCACTGACTACGCCCAAACTACGCATTAAATTAAACACGTAATTTGAGTGTTGTGCAATTTAAACCCTTTTTGTGTAGATGTAGTATTGGTAAATAGGGATCGTTCTTAACCGGGGAAATTAGGGAACATTAATAATGTGTTAGTGGGAAAGAGTAATGAATAAATGAATAATGAATAAATTAATGAATTAAATAATTAAATAATTAACAAATTAATGAATTAATGAATTAAAGAATAAAAGAATTGAGAATTAAAGAATAAATGAATTAAAGAATTAACTAATCAAAGAATAATAAACTAAAAGTATTAAAGAATAAAAGAATAAAGAGATGAAAGAATCAAAGAATAATAAAAAGTAGAAAAGAAGAATAAAAGAATAAAAGAATAAAAGAATAAAAGAATAAAAGAATAAAAGAATAAAAGAATAAAGAATAAAAGAATAAAGAATTGAGAATTGAAAAGGGGGGTTTTGAAAAGAGTTGTAAATATAAAATAAATAAAACAAGTAAAAATAATTAAATACTTAATTTTACTTCTACTTTAACCTTTGTACTAGTGAATTTTCTTCAAACACATATTTTTACCAACACTCTAACATCATGCTCATATTGAACCAATCACGAAATCATACCTTAATCATCTCAAATACATGCATACATTTTTCATATTATAAATGCACCGAACAGCGGATTATTACTTACAATATGATTCACCTTAAGTAAGTGATTTAATGCGCCGAACAGCGATCAAACATTAAATCTCTTCAACTCTATCCTAAATGCCCCGAACAGCGGATCAACATTTAGTTTCGAATTGAAGTTTAAGTACTAAAACATATGAAGTAAAAGAAACTCAAAAAGTAAAACACATGGAGATTGCATTCTTAATTACAAATGTTAGAAAGAAAATACCAACACATATATTGAATTATAAGTAAAACCAATAACAATAACAAGAATTTAAGTAGAGAAGTATGGATTTTCACAAGAATCACCGAACAGCGGCAGGAAACTTGTGAAGATGGAAGAAGAAATACGAGGAATTCGGTCTTAAAACTCTTGAATTGCCTTAGAATTACTTGGCCTAGGTATTTCTTAAGGAAAGCATAAAAATGTGTTTAAGAGATCTCAAAGAAATATCACAAGAACAAAGTAAAGAGGAAATGAAATTAAGAAAAATAAAAATAACATAAATTAAGAACAAGAATTAAAAGAAAGCTAATTAATAAGAAAATCTACAAGAAGTTAAAATGGTCCAAAAAATATCTCTCAAAAGAGAGAAACAAAAGAACTAAAAGAAGAAAACTAAAAACTAAGCAAAATGGAAGAAATGAAGCTAATTGGGGACTCTCCAATTACATGAAATGACCTCCCTATTTATAGGGGGGAAAAGCTAATTACACAAAAAAAAATAAATAAAAACAAATAAAAGTTATAATAAAAATATTAAAAAGTGAAATGATGAGATTGGGTGGTGTTTGTGGGGAAAAGATGTAAAAAAAAACAAAAGAAATGTTGCTGGAAATGGGCTGTTAGAAACAGCTGAAAAAGGGCCAAATATTCGGTGGATGCTGGCTGGAAAGGTCCTTAGTGGGTCAGCAGGCGTGCGCTGGAAAGATGAGTGGTGGCCGGCAGGCGTGCACTGAGCTGGCGCAGAGGCTGTCGGCAGGCGCTTGCTGGAAAGGTGAGAGGGCGATCGGTGCGCGCATGCCGAAGGGAAGAAAGGCGCTGGAGGCTGTCATGCGGGCTTGGGCCGCGCGCGTGTTGGGCTGTGCAGCTGGGCCTGCACGGATTGGGCTGGATCACAGCCGTGCGGGCCGGGTTTTATTTCTGTTGGGCTGGGCTGCAAAATAAAAATTAATTAATTTATTTAGTTAATTTAGTAATATTTCACCGAAATTCGTCCATAATTTCTTCGTTATAATTCCGATCGGGAAGATTCTTTCGCCAAAATACTCCAAATTACAAACTTTATTTATTTAAACAAAAATACCACAAAATAAATTATTTTATCTATTTATTTAATATTTTAATATTAAAAGCTAAGTATAAAGGGTATAAAATAATATAAAATAATGCTTATTTGATGACCTATCAATCACATATAAAGATTATTAACCATCTCAAATATCTTGTATTTTAATCCAAATTTTTTTTGGGATTTTTAAACAGATTTAAAATAACCCATAATCTTTCGGACAATCAAAGCTACCTAGAAACAATGTTCGATCGGCTCAAAACTTTGCGCCAAAATGTCTGTAACATCAAAAACTATAAAAAGTGTGTTGACCACATCCCTAGAACTCCTAGCATGCACTCCCATGCGCCGCCAGAACTGGGGGTACTGTGCAGCATTGTTCATCCTCTCGACCCGTTTCTCTACAAACGGGTCGCTCGACTCGATTTTGACCTGAATTTCAATCCATCCAATTTCACACAATTTCTTGATTCCAATAAATTAAAAACATTTCTAGGATACCCAGAAACACAATTAGAGGTTCAATTGATCAATTCCTTACCTCAAATTGTTCGAATTTCGGATTGAAATTCCAAAATGGACATATAGTTGTTATGGGCTTGTTCCTCGTTATTTCATTCAATCTCGTGATGGTTTGGTTCGTATGGTTCTCATGAATCTTGAACGAAGCTTAGTTTCAGCAATCAAAGTCCAAAAATTCGAATTCTAAATTCGAAAATTCCAAATTTCCTGGGTTTCGAGTTCCTTCTTCCTTTATTTCTTTCTATTTTTCTCTCTTCTACTCTCTTTGTTTCTCTGTTTTCTCTCCTTATCTCTCTTGAATAGTTAGTGTGATCAATCAATTTTTAGTTTTTGGTTCATGGAACAAACACAAACTGTAACACCCCGGAAATTCGAAGATTTTAATATTGTAATTTAATATGTGAATTGACGTTTTTACCCTTGTGAATGGTATGGTCAAACTGTTGACTTTTTGATTCGTAGGTTAAATGGACTTTGACCTATGACCGTGATGTAGTTCGGGACGTCACGAGTCCATAGATAGGTGGCACGTCCAATTCGGGCGATCAGGGAAAAAGTTATGACTATCGGAAGTTCAGGGACATTACTGTAAGTTGGACTTCACGGGCGAAAATGTTGACTTTTCGTTTGACAACTAATTTTCACATGACTCAAGGACCGTTAGGTAGGTCTCGATATCCTGAGTCCGTAGACAGGCGGCACACCGAAATCGGACTTCGTATGGCTGAGTTACGGGTCTAGGAAGTGAGGGGCATTTTGGTAATTATTGAACCAGGGGCATTTTGGTCTTTTTGCCCTGGTTACTGTAGCAAACCGCGGGGGATATGGGCAGCACCACATGTGCGGTGGTTCAATGCACAATTGATTATGCTATTATGTGCTGGAAAGTCTGGGCTGTCTTTTGCTTTTGAACGTGGTCTGTTGCATCCACCTTGCACGACCCCATTGTTAATTCAAGTTCGAAGCTTTTCGGGGAACATTTTTCAGTGGAAAATTGGACTCCCACGAGCCTCTGGGACGATTGAGATTATTTAAAACTGATCAGAACGTGAGTGAGCATCACTCTGATGCTGAAAGAGCTGAGAAGTGATGAAGAAAACCAGAGAAACCATTTCGGGCAAAATTGGAGGGAAAATCAGAGTTTAATTTCTATGGTGTGTTGGTCCAATCTAATCGCAGAGTAAGCTTTCTGGGAGTGTTTAGAACACAACCATATCAAAATCGAAGGCAACCAGCCACGAGTGAGCTGGGACGGTGACTGCCGTGTTCAGAAGAATTTCAGAGGTTCGGACGACTACTTCCAGGTGAGTGTTGGTTCAATTGAGTGTGTTTTCCAGTTCGTTCTGATACTATGATGCTTCATGTAAGGTTAATTTGATTTTGGTTTAGAAACCAGTGAGTTGGGGTGATCAACCCGTTTGGATGATCACGGGTCGAAGGGCCATTTAAGGACTTGATTTGGCTAATTAATAACTCAGAACTTAAATTAGATGCTTAAATAACATGTTAGGATCAAATTGGATTGAAATCGAGTAGGAATTCATGGGTAATTAACCGGGTCAAGCCACGGGTGGCAGGCCCGAATTACAGACAAACGGGTGAAGGTGCTGAAACTGTAGCTACAGTGTCAGGCGCGTGACTTTCACGCACAGCCACTTTGGGCGGCGCGTGAGGGCGCGTTGGACTTTATCTCCGATCACGATCAACATGACTTTTGTTCCCCTCATTATTCTGAACATTTTTGGTGAATTAACCATGTTGATCTGAGATAGTTTGAAGGGCCAGTTTAGGGCCAGCTGCCTCTGGAAACATGTCGACGATTTTCCCGAACCGGCTTCTGTTTCGAACTTTCTTTTGAATAAATATTAAGGACTTGTAGTGACCCTTACGTGTGAATTGAACTGACAGGAATTGTACGATAATCTCGGTACAGGTCCGTACGCGCAAATTCGCAGCGGAATCGTACAGTGAGTGGGCCCGATTTCATTAAACCATTGCATGCTTAAATGTTTTCTGATTTACTTATATGTTCACATGCTGGAATCAATAAATGGTTTTGATGATATTGAAATTTCGGTTATGGCACGTTTCACGGTATTTTGGCATGAGACCCGTTTGATGAAATGTAACGATCGGTTCGGATTTTACCTATGTATACATATATGTTTTGCATGTGGATATCAATAAAATGTATTTGGTACTGCACTGTATAGATCCATTCTTATGATACTGTCTCCTCCGGACGAGGTACCCCGGAGTGGTCACGGACGTCTAGAACGTCCAGCGTCTATGACGCTAAGCATCGGGGATGCTGTAACCGAACAGGGTTTGGGGATTGAACTCGGAATTGAGACCCGAGTGGCACGCGTAGCCTTATGATTGTGACCTTATTGGACGTCAGGGACGTCAGACATCGGGGATGTCGGGATTAGAGTGTATAGTGCAGTGGCTAAAATCATGTTTATGGTGGTCAGTACTAGGTTATGGTCAGTACTAGGTTATGGTCAGCATGCTAGACTAGCGATTAGTACTAGTTACTTTTCGACTTTTAAGAATATTGTTACCTGATCTATGCCTCTTGACAGTTGGTTATGCCTCCTAGGAGAATTCCTCATACACGAACTGACGAGGATCTGGAAAGGGAGATGGAATGCCAAGCATTGAAAGGGCTCAACGTTTGGGAGCCACTCCTTTCTGCGGGGGATCAAACCCCGAGGATGCTCATGATTGGATCACCAAGTGGGAGAGGATCTTCTCGGTGATGCACTGCCCTCCGGGCGAACGAGTGACCTTGGCGGCCTTCTTGCTGGAAGGAGGAGCCTACCAGTGGTGGCACGACCTTGAAATGTCTGGGTGGTCTGTCCATACCACTACTTGGGAAACTTTCCGTTCCCGATTTCTGGACCAGTACTACCTGCGATCATTCCGCGCAGCACGGGAGGCTGAATTCCTGCGACTGGAGCAGGGGGATATGTCCGTTGTGGACTACGAGCAGACTTTCGGAAAACTATCCCGGTTCGCTGCGTCATTCGTGAGCACGGAGGAGGACAAATGCCAAAGGTTCGAGCTTGGACTCCGAGGGGAGATCCGGGCAAGTATGACTGCTGCTACTCATGCCTCACTGAGAGATTTGGTCGACGCTGCGGTGCGTGTCGAGGCCAGTCTGGCGGCACACCAGACACGACAACCTTCGGGCGAGGGGCGACGTCAGGATCGCCCACATCGTGGGCCATCAGGCCAGAAGAACAACAAGGGAGGGGGCTACAGGGGAGCACCCTCATCCTTCAAGGGTCGTGGCTGGTCAGGTCGACATGGAGGCTCTCAGGGCAGAGGATCTGGATACAACTCTGGGCATCGCTCATCTTGGAGCGGTGCTTCTGGTGGGCATTCGGACAGGCCGAGGCCAGTTACCTGTTTTGCTTGCGGAGAGGAAGGCCACTATGTCTGTGATTGCCCGTAGTTGTCCAAAAACAACGACGCTAGGGGCTCTAGTGCGGTGCAGAGCACGACTTCCCACACTAATGGAGGTCGCGGTTAGGGAGGTGACCGTGGTGCTAGGCGTGACGCGCGCGGGCGCTGACAGAACGGAGGGCCGAGGGCCCAAGTGTTTGCAATGACCCAACAGCAGGCGAGGACTGCCCCAGGCGTGGTTACAGGTACACTACATATCTTAAACCTTCCTGTACGTGTATTGATGGATGCGGGAGCTACACATTCTTTTATTTCGAAAAGTTGTGCTGGTATGCTTGATTGTGTGGTATCAGCTTTAGATTGCGAAATGGGTGTTGGCACCCTGATGGGCATCGTGTACCTTGTGAATCAGGTGATTCGGAGGTGCCCGGTAAGAATTGAGGATGTGGATTTACCAGCAGACTTAATTATTCTGGATTTCCACGACTTCGATATAATCCTAGGGATGGATTGGCTATCGGAGCATGGATCGCTCATCGATTGCTGTAGCAAGCAAGTGATTCTGCGGAGCCCGGGTTTTCCGGAGGTCATCTTTCAGGGGGAACGTGACGGTTCGCCTCCTGAAGTGATTTCTTCACTTACTACTACCAAACTTCTACGGAAGGGATGCCAGGGTTATCTGGCGCATGTCGTGTCGGAGCAGGTTGATACTCCGGGTATCGACGAGATACCGGTGGTATGTGAGTTTCCGGATTTATTCCCGGAAGACTTACCTGGATTGCCACCATTACGGGAGATCAAGTTTACAATTGAACTACTCCCTGGTACCCGACCTATATCCCAGGCACCATACCGGATGGCGCCGGCCGAGTTACGAGAACTCAAGACTCAATTGCAGGAGTTGGTGGATTTGGGATATGTCCGACCGAGTACATCACCGTGGGGAGCACCGGTGTTGTTCGTAAAGAAGAAGGAGGGAAGTCTCCGTTTGTGTATTGACTATCGACAACTCAACAAGGTGACACTGAGGAACCAGTATCCTCTACCCAGGATCGATGACTTTTTTGACCAGTTTCGGGGAGCTCAGTGCTTCTCGAAAATTCATTTGCGGTCTGGGTATCACCAACTGAGGATTTCGGAGGAGGATATTCCGAAAACTGCTTTTCGAACCCGTTATGGACACTACGAGTTCCCGGTTATGCCATTTGGTTTGACGAATGCTCCAGCAGCATTCATGGATCTGATGAACCGGGTCTTCCGACCCTACCTGGATAAGTTCCTGATTGTGTTCATCGATGATATCTTGGTATACTCAAGGAGTGCCCGTGCATATGAGGAACATCTACGGCTGGTCTTGGAGAAGCTGAGACACGAACAGTTGTACGCCAAGCTGAGCAAGTGTCAGTTTTGGCTGAGCAGTATGGGTTTTCTGGGACACGTGATATCGACGGATGGGATTTGCGTGGATCCCCAGAAAACAGAAGCGGTGACCAACTGGGCTAGACCGACAACAGTGACTGAGGTGCAGAGTTTTGTCGGATTAGCAGGTTACTACCGGAGATTCGTGGAGGGTTTCTCCAAAATTGCTGCACCATTGACTCGTTTGACTCGGAAGGGAGTAAAGTTTATCTGGGACGAGCAGTGTGATCGGAGTTTTCAAGAGTTGAAAGATCGATTGACCACTGCACCTGTCCTTGCATTGCTGGACAACAGTGGAGAGTTTGTGGTCTTCAGTGATGCATCGCTGCAAGGTCTGGGCTGCGTGTTGATGTAGACTGGCAAGGTTATCGCCTATGCATCCCGGCAGCTGAAGACTCATAAGTTGAACTACCCTACCCATGATTTGGAGTTGGCGGCGGTGGTTCATGCTCTAAAAATCTGGAGACATTACCTGTTCTGCGCAACGTGTCGGATATACACCGACCACCAGAGTCTTAAATACCTATTCACTCAGAAGGAGCTTAACATGAGACAACGAAGATGGTTGGAGCTGCTGAAGGTTTATGACTGTACGATTGAGTACCATCTGGGTAAGGCCAATGTGGTGGCAGATGCACTCAGCAGGAAATCAGCGGGATCAATTGCACACTTGGGGATGGTGTACCTTCCTTTGCTGGTGGAACTCCGGAAGGCGAGAGTTATTTTGGGTACGGATGAGCATGGAGCTTTGTTGGCCAGCTTTCATGTACGACCTGTACTGATTGATCGGATCATCGAAGCACAACTTCAGGATCCGATACTCTGTATTTACAGAATTGAGGTCGATGCGGATGGGAGACAGGATTTTACCATCCGGGATGATGGAGCACTAGTGAAGTTGGGCCGTTTGTGTGTACCTGCAGTGGCAGAGTTACGGGCCGAGATTCTTGAGGAGGCCCATAGTTCGGCCTATGCTATGCATCCAGGGGGTACAAAGATGTACCGTACCCTCCAGAACCATTATTGGTGGTCAGGAATGAAGAAGGATATTGCTGAATTCGTGAGCAGATGCTTAACCTGTCAGCAGGTTAAGGCGGAACGGCAGAGACCGTATGGGCCTATGCAGCCACTTCCGATTCCCGAGTGGAAGTGGGATCACATCACCATGGACTTCGTCTTTAAGTTACCAAGGACTCAGAGTGGAGTTGACAGAGCGTGGGTGATCGTGGACCGGTTAACCAAATCAGCCCATTTTCTGCCAGTTCAGGAGACTTATAAACCTAACCGACTGGCTCAATTGTTCGTGAAAGAAATCATACGATTGCATGGTACGCCGGAATCGAACGTGTCTGATCGTGATTCGCGTTTCACTTCCAGGTTCTGGCGGAGTTTGCAAGCTACTTTGGGAACAACCCTACGTTTCAGTACTGCGTTCCATCCACAGACCGATGGGCAGTCTGAGAGGACTATTCAGACCCTGGAGGACATGATGAGGTCTTGTGTGCTACAGTTTCAGGACTCATGGGATACTCATTTACCGTTGATGGAATTCGCTTACAACAACAGCTATCAGGAAAGCATCGGAATGGCACCTTATGAGGCACTGTATGGTCGACAGTGCAGGACACCTATCTACTAGACGGAGGTAGGGGAGCGAGCGGCGGTAGGGCCGGAATTGATGGACTTAACCATGGAAACTGTTCGTGTTATCAAGGAGAGATTGAAGGCGGCACAGGATCGCTAGAAGAGTTATGCTGATCGACGGATTCGAGACTTGGAATTTGAAGTGGGAGATTTCGTCTTCCTGAAGTTATCTCCGTGGAAAGGGATTATCCGTTTTGGCCGACAGGGGAAACTGAGTCCGCGTTTTATCGGACCTTATGAGATCGTGGAAAGGATTGGCAGAGTTGCATACAGATTGGCACTACCTCCAGAACTTTCTAGAGTTCACGATGTTTTCCACATATCGATGCTACGGAAGTACGTACATGATGCTTCGCATGTACTAGGGGAACAACCTGTCGAACTACGGGAGGATTTGAGCTTTGATGAACAACCAGTACAGATCTTGGATCGGAAGGACAAGGTACTACGTCGGAAGACGATCCCTCTCGTGAAGATTCTCTGGAGAAACCAGAATGTGGAAGAAGCCACATGGGAGCCTGAGGCTCAGATGCGAGAACAATTTCCTCATTTGTTTCTTTGAAATTTCAGGACGAAATTTCTTAATGGGGGAAGGTTGTAACACCCTGGAAATTCGAGGATTTTAATATTGTAATTTAATATGTGAATTGACGTTTTTACCCTTGTGAATGGTATGGTCAAACTGTTGACTTTTTGATTCGTAGGTTAAATGGACTTTGACCTATGACCGTGATGTAGTTCGGGACGTCACGAGTCCATAGACAGGTGGCACGTCCAATTCGGACGATCAGGGAAAAATTTATGACTATCGGAAGTTCAGGGACATTACCGTAAGTTGGACTTCACGGGCGAAAATGTTGACTTTTCGTTTGACAACTAATTTTCACATGACCCAAGGACCGTTAGGTAGGTCTCGATATCCTGAGTCCGTAGACAGGCGGCACGCCGAAATCGGACTTCGTATGGCTGAGTTACGGGTCTAGGAAGTGAGGGGCATTTTGGTAATTATTGAACCAGGGGCATTTTGGTCTTTTTGCCCTGGTTACTGTAACAAACCGCGGGGGACATGGGCGGCACCACCATGTGCGGTGGTTCAGTGCACAATTGATTATGCTATTATGTGCTGGAAATTCTGGGCTGTCTTTTGCTTTTGAACGTGGTCTGTTGCTTCCACCTTGCACGACCCCATTGTTAATTCAAGTTCGAAGCTTTTCGGGGAACATTTTTCAATGGACAATTGGACTCCCACGAGCCTCTAGGATGACTGAGATTATTTAAAACTGATCAGAACGTGAGTGAGTATCACTCTGATGCTGAAAGAGCTGAGAATTGATGAAGAAAACCAGAGAAACCATTTCGGGCAAAATTGGAGGGAAAATCAGAGTTTAATTTCTACGGTGTGTTGGACCAATCTAATCACAGATTAAGCTTTCTGGGAGTGTTTAGAACACAACCATATCAAAATCGAAGGCAACCAGCCACGGGTGAGCTGGGACGGTGACTGCCGTGTTCAGAAGAATTTCAGAGGTTTGGACGACTACTTCCAAGTGAGTGTTGGTTCAATTGAGTGTTTTTTCCAGTTCGTTCTGATACTATGATGCTTCCTGTAAGGTTAATTTGATTTTGGTTTAGAAACCAGTGAGTTGGGGTGATCAACCCGTTTAGATGATCACGGGTCGAATGGCCATTTAAGGATTTGATTTGGCTAATTAATAACTCAGAACTTAAATTAGATGCTTAAATAACATGTTAGGATCAAATTGGATTGAAATCGAGTAGGAATTCATGGGTAATTAACCGGGTCAAGCCGCGGGTGGCAGGCCCGAATTACAGACAAACGGGTGAAGGTGTTGACACTGTAGCTACAGTGTCAGGCGCGTGACTTTCACGCGCAACCACTTTGGGCGGCGTGTGAGGGCGCGTTGGACCTTATCTCCGATCACGATCAACATGACTTTTGTTCCCCTCATTATTCTGAACATTTTTGGTGAATTAACCATGTTGATCTGAGATAGTTTGAAGGGTCAGTTTAGGGCTGGCTGCCTCGGGAAACGTGTCGACGATTTTCCCGAACCGGCTTCTGTTTCGAACTTTCTTTTGAATAAATATTAAGGACTTGTAGTGACCCTTAAGTGTGAATTGAACTGACAGGAATTGTACGATAATCTCGGTACAGGTCCGTAAGCGCAGATTCGCAGCGGAATCGTACAATGAGGGGCCCGATTTCGTTAAACCCTTGCATGCTTAAATGTTTTCTGATTTACTTATATGTTCACATGCTGGAATCAATAAATGGTTTTGAAGATATTGAAATTTCGGTTATGGCACGTTTCACGGTATTTGGGCATGAGACCCGTTTGATGAAACGTAACGATCGGTTCGGATTTTACATATGTATACATATATGTTTTGCATGTGGATATCAATAAAATGTATTTGGTACTGCACTGTATAGATCCATTCTTATGATACTGTCTCCTCCGGACGAGGTACCCCGGAGTGGTCACGGACGTCTAGAACGTCCAGCGTCTATGACGCTAAGCATCGGGGATGCTATAACCGAACAGGGTTCTGGGATTGAACTCGGAATTGAGACCCGAGTGGCATGCGTAGCCTTGTGATTGTGACCTTATTGGACGTCAGGGACGTCAGATATCAGGGATGTCGGGATTGGAGTGTATAGTGCAATGGCTAAAATCATGTTTATGGTATTATTATATGCCTTATGGTTTATATTATATGATTGATGGTTTTAAATTCGGTGGCATGCATGTTTGGAAAACGGAGGGGTAAATTATATGTTTTACTTATCAAATGATTTTATAAACTTGATTTTCGGTCCACTCACCCTTATTGTTTTGGTAACCCCTCCAGGTCGTACTATTGAGGTAGAGGAGGAATCTAAGGCTGAGGCATAGATCCACTTCTGCGTACCTGAACCCCTGTTGGGTGGTGTACCCGCAGGTTTATGTTAGAGTCGTGCTCGCAACTTGTCGTTTGGATTTCATCCCTTGTCTGACATCTGTTTAATTCGGATTTGATGTATAACTTTAATTTGGTTATTTATGCATTTGATGTTTTTGAGGTTAAAATTGGTATGAATTATTGGGTGTTAGACGGGAGCAGGGCACGTCCCCTTGTAGTCCCTGTGGGATCGGGGCGGGTCCTGTCACAAACACATAACATAAATATCACAACACCCCTTCCCCTCAATGGATCCAAGTCAGTTGTATAAGTCCATAAGATATAAAATGGACACTTGTCACCTCTCTAGATCCTCCATAGAAATATCTATCAATTAAAATTACTAAAATATCCCTTTTTCCAAATTACCAAAATGCCCCTATATAGTATAAACAAAAAATGAAACCGTCCGAACTCTGTTTTCAACAAGGGTCAAAACGGTGCTAGGCGCTCCTAGAGCGGTCGATAGGGGTCTAGCGCCTAGACAGTTAGGCGGGGCCTAGACGGGTTTTTTTTAAGACAAAATTCAACAAATTAATAATATAATGAATACTATCACATAATTCTAGAACACAAACTAATTATCTAGAAAAATAAATTGAGTTGGTAATCATAAATGTTAAAAATGTAAGTTTTTAAATTAATTTTATTATACAACATTCTATATTTTTTAATTTATTATCTTTATCTTAATTAATACTTATATTATTAACTAAGTATTTAATAAAGAAAATAATTTATATAACTAAATATATATAAGAAGTTATATAACTAAATATATATAGGGATGTACACACAAATTCACCTAGGCGCTTAGTCATTAGGCGGGGCAGTTTCCCACCTTCGAGCGCCTAGGTGCTGCTTAGGCGGATTAGGCGGTCACCGTTTTGAACAGTGGTTTTCGACATGATGCCTGTTAACGTACTTAGGAGGCCATGACCATTGTAACGGTCTTCTCGGATGACCTAAATGAGGTCCTAAGAAAAAAGTCAACATTTCGACTTCATGGGAAACATTATCAATTTCATCCAACTTTTTTTATTTTACCCTTGTGGAATGTTCGGGTCGTTATAGAGTGGGTTCGAGGCCATCCTCGTCAGGTCTCCGCATGAAACCCTGTTCCCGGAGCGAGGGAGCGAACTTCTCGCGTGGGTATCTTTGTTGTTAGGTGATGTGGATGATGTTGGATGGGTTGAGAGCGTGATGGGCCTTCAAATCACGCTCTGTCCTAAGATGAGCTGACTAGGAAGCAAATATGCCTTAGCTCGATGCAGGCATGCCACTAGTAGAGGTTGCTACTAGAAAGTATTGATGGGTTCGTTTGCAACCCAAAAATATTTGTTTTGATCAAACGATTGTGAGGCAAGCAAACAAGATAGTTTGCACTGTTCTTTTTTATCCTTTCTTCTTAATGTATCCAAGAAATTTAATAATTTTCTTTCTTGAATATTCCAAGTTCATGTGTTCATCATGATATTTAGATTAGCGACATTGTTATTTCAGTAGTCAAGATGGTTAGGGTCCCAGGATCCCTTGTGTCGGGATTAAAGTATCGAACCAATGCCCAAAGTTGGTGTCCCGACTTAGGTAGTCATGAACCATGCTTGAATGTGCATCCCGAGTACCAATCTCTACTTAAGCAAATGCTGGTTTGCATTGAAATGGAAATGAAAGTACAAATACTGGAAAGTAAAAGTACTCGAATTAAAGTGTGAAAATTAAAATTACAAGTGCATAAAAGTAAATGATTTCCTTTGCATTCGAGCCTTGATTAGCAAGAAATTTCAGGAATCATCAACTGAAATGAATATTAGTCATAATCATGCCATATATTAGTAGAGCATTCAAAGGCGACAGCGAGACGTCGAAAAATAAGTTTGAATTCCTCAATGACAAAGTAAAAACCTGTCCCAAATTCACGGGATTAATTGAGGATTATCGTGACTAATCCCTAATTAGTCGAGGGAATTAGGATGGAAGGTGTAAAATGACGATTGTGCCCCTAGGATTGGGCAAAAAGTTGACGACTTTTGAACTGGGAGGTCTAAGGCACGAGGACCGAGAACTGTTACGTAGGTTAGGATGTTATGAGTCTGTAAATAGGTAACATCTCGAAAGTAAACATTCGACGTGGAAGTTACGGGTCTAAAATAGAAATCAGTACTACTCACACAAACTTAGAAATGTTGACACATGGCATAATTGGATTGGATAAATATATGGTGGAGACGACCAGATGAGTGACAAGTGTCACCCATCTGATTGGTCCAAATCTCCAAATTGGGGGATATTATCTCTATCATTCATCCTTATCTTCATCTGTTCTTCCTTAACCCGTGAAACCCTTTAAACCCGTATAACCCAACCCACATAAACAACCTTCAATCTTCATCTATTGTGCTTGGCCTGTGAAGGAAAAAGAGAGAGGAGGCTGAGACGAGTTGAATAGTGGCAACGGTGTGGATCGTCGTGCACGGTGGCCGGAGTTCAAAGGTAAGATTTTTCAGGTTTGAAAAATGAAGTGTTATTTAGGCCGGTTATTGGTCAATTTGATGGATTAAGTGGTGTTCTAGGGACATATACGAACTCAGGGGACTCAAAATCGAAGGCAACAGTGGCCGGAGCTGAGAGAAATCGACAGAGGAATTATGAGCTACTGTTCATTCAATCAAAGGTATAATCTAGGTCGTTTTTCTTAGTTGTGATCATATAGATCGATTGGATAGGTTGAGACGAACACGTAGGAAGCACCGAGATCGAAATCGGTTGAGAAACCAGAGTTTTAGGACCGGGTCGGATCACGGGTTTGTACGACCCAAATTACAGGACCCATCGAGAGGTAGGAGATGAGATGATGTCAATGATGATGTCATCATGTCAGGTCTGACATGTCAGACTGACAGGTGTTAGAGGTGGACCAATGGGGAGGGGACACGTGTCAAATGTTAGTGCACAGTCAGCATTGACATGTCAGTGACGTGGCCCAATCAGTGGCTACCATGTGTCATTAACATGTCAGTGACATGGACTAGTGAGCAACTGACATGTGGCACTATCAGAACCTGTCAGACATGACGTCAGCGTGAAGTCAGCATGATGTCAACCGTTGACTTTGCCCATTGGCTGCTGACATCAGTGTTGACTTTTGCTATCGTCAGCGTTGACTTTCGTGTTGATCACGCGCGTGGGCATGCATTTTGAGATGGGACCAATGTCATTGTAAACGTTTCGACGATCCAGATCCAATAGTGGTGGTTTCGGGTCTATCGAAGATCATTAGGTTGGTTAAATCGAGGTTTTAGCATCGAGAATCTTTTTCGGGACGAGTTCCAGAGCTGGTATTGTTCATAGTGATAGGACCCGTCCCAATCCCCCTTGATTATCATGGGACGTGCCTGCTCCCGTCTGATACCACGTATCAGACCAGGGATAAACTCGACACCCGCTCGGGGTTCATCAGAGTAAGCCAGGATCGACGATGGCATGTGATGTCTCGATCTGTACTACAGCACTCATCCGCTATCAACCTGAAGGGTATTAAAACTATAAAAGCTGTGAGTGGACAAAATAATAGTTTATAAAAATCATTTATCTCGAAAAGACAGTTATACCCTTCACATAAAAGCATACATGCATTATTAAACAGTTATTTCAAATACTTTCTCGGAAGCAAGAAGTATTGCTTCCCAAATCAAAACACAGTGAAAAATGCTTCTCAAAGTATCTCGGTCGGGTCTCAACCCCAAACCAGATCATGGAAAACAAGTACGGATCTCAGCCCAAACAGAAAACACAACCAGAACCTCGGCCTAAACCATAGACACGTGGGAACACATCCCATGGGAACTCATCCCAATTTCAGTCACGATTCTAATCCTAGCACATGTGCAAATAGTTTAGGACCTCTCATAATCCCAGTATGTCGCTGTGAACCCATCACTCGTCGCGACCATCTCTAGTTCATCGTAAACACATCGCCGATCGATCTCAGTGAATACCATCAGCACTCCTAAGTCGAGCCTCCTTCGGTCATTACTTCTCACGGCTGCTCGACAACATACAGTGTATCGTGACCTCTGGGGAAGGAACACATCTGCAGTCCCGAGGCGAGCGTCACCATCATCAATAGGGCCTCAAACAAGGAATATCACTAAATAGGTCATAGCCCAAAAACTAGTGTCCTACGACACTTCATATGGCAGGATTCCTCGAATCTTGTCAAATCCACAACTGGGTCTCATGCCTGAAATATCTGTCACAAAACTCATAACTGGGTCACAGCCCGACTTATCTCACGTTTGACTATACTCTAAGTCAAACCTCAAATCAATTGGGTCATACACCCGAAAGATATTTCCAAAGCTGAAAACCAGTTCTCATTTCTAAAACACTTTCAAAATCATCTTTCAACTGGGAATCATGCCCGAATCTCGATTTCACGCATCTCCGTGAAATCCTCCAAAATCGTAATCAGTTCCTCAACTTCAAGCCTCTCCGTAAAACCCTCAGAATCACATAAAACACAAGCACGTAGTACACTCGATCGAAGCCCAAACATCATATAAAATAGAAATCTCGAACTACGTGCAATAACGCATTTTCCTCCGAAAATTCCAAACAATTCATATTTAAATCACATGCACTCATGGAATCTCAAAACATGTTCATAAACACTAAAAAAACATTTATGCATGCATCATAATCATAAAACAAAGTTTACTAACAGACCGTCCAAGCTGTACCTCGATACACGTGCCATAAGTCTCTTCGAGCAAATCTGACCTCTCCGGGTCATCTAGACCTGTCCAAAACATACTCAAAGGTTACTGCAAACCTAGACAAGTCCATATCAAGAATCCCCAACATTCCCGAAAAAGTCAACTTGTCCTTTACACGTCTTCTGAGGCTTTAAACCTCAATTTGACCACCCTAGCGATCTTCGATCGACTCGAAACCACTACCATTGGATTCATATCGTCAAAACCTTTAAAATGTTCCTAGTTCCATCTCAAAATACGTGCCCACGTGCCCCCACGCGTGAGTCAAAGTGTCTGGTCAATGTTGACCAAAAAGTTAATGCTGACGTCAGTAGTCAACGTTGACATCAACAGTGACGTCATCAATGACATCTGACACGTGTCAATTGACATGAGGACGTCATTGATGATGTCATCATCCCTGTCCTCTGTTCAGGTCGACTCGGATCGCTGCAACCGAGTCATGCAGACCCACGGACCCGACCCAATCCGTTCTTCCATTTTCGGCCACCAAAATCAAAATTGTTGGTTCCTACGTGATCGTCCAATCTTATGCAATCGATCTATGGATTCAAAACACTAAAAAATGGCTTGGAAATTACCTAGGCAATCGATGAACAATGGCCTTGTTTTCCTCCGTTGATAGCCTTCGATTCCGGCCACCTTCGTTCGTGGTTTTGATCCCATTGAAGTCTTCTGGTCCCTAGGAACTTGTTTTGGTCATCAGAACAATCCAAGAAACCCTCTAAACCCAACCTAGAATTTGGACCCATATAACCGGTTTCGGCTCTACCTAGCCGTGACCTCCCCTGCCGTGTACGGCGGTCCTGCTGCCTCCCACAGTCTCTCTCAGTCCCTCACACATCCTTAATCATTCTAAGGATCCCTCAATCGAACCAGCAAGGGGAAGGGATAATTGGGTTTGTGGGTTTCGGGTTCAAATGAAACTGATGAAGATGAAAAGGGTGGGTGCATGTATATGAGGTGATAGGCAATGGATGAGTGAAACTTGTCACTCATCCATTGGGCCTGGCAAAATATCTGGGCCCACACTCAGACAAAAGTCCACTCGTCTCGTAATTTGTGCAATAGTGCCTCGAAACGTCCGTGACCCATAACTTTCCCGTCGAATATCCGATTTGAAGTGCCACATGTCTACGGACTCGTATCGACTCGATCTACGTAACCATCCTCGGTCCTCATGCATTGGACCTCCCGGGTAAAAAGTCAACTTTTTACCCTTATCTAGGGGTAAAATCATAATTTAGCCCTGAACATTCGATAATCCTCGACTAATCCCTAATTAGCCTCGCTAATCCTGGATTAATTCTTAACTAATCCCAAAACTTTGGGACGTGTCGTTCCACATAGGTTTTAGGTATGACCTTATAGAGTCCGTTGGTATTATTTGGGCAGTTTCGAAAGTTCCGAAGATGGTGAATTAACCCTAGGGAGGCTTATGCATGGTTATCAAGGTGCGTCTAAGACTGTCTGTGAGTGGACATTTGTTTTCTAAATATGATGCATGCATAACTGTTTTATATGTTTTATATATGTGATTTGTGATGATATGATTTTGGTGTTTATGATTTTTCGTATTTACACATGTTTCGAGGTTTATGGTTTTATACTGTGTTTATACATGCTGGTATTTCCATGATGGATTAATGGAATGGTTTTGGATTTGGAAATATGGAGTCGGGCATGACACCCCTTTGATTTGGAAACTATCGGACTTGGAGTCCATTTGATTTAATGAAGTATCAGACTGAGACCCATTTGGTATGAACTCTCGGGCTGGATGCCCAATTGATTATGATATCGGGCATGAGTCCCATTTCGGGAAAGGTCCCATTTCTGAACGGTTTTGAAATGATTTTATAATTTTTTTTTTCATATACCATCTTTATATGTGGATATGTGGATATGTGGATGGTCTCCTCCAGCTGTTTGAGACACTAGGGCAGTCACAGCGCATTGCCTGCGAGGGGTTATTGCACGGAGCGACCGAACCGTATAGTGACTCAGGAGCATGATTGATATTATAAAACGTTTAGGACATTAGACATTTGGGATGCCATAGATAGGCTCGGAGAGACCCCGAGCGGCACGCATAGCCTAGACCGTGACATGACGTCTGGGACACCATACATTTGGGATGCCAAGGATTGGTATAAACATGTTTTATTGGATTTACATATTTATGTATTTACAGATTTACTGTATTTGACGATTTGGATTTACGGTTTTGGGTTGAGTTCCCATACGATTGGTTTTATGGTTTTGCGCTAAGGCCCTAATGATTTGAGGAAGAAAATGGCTTTGGTTTATAAATGGTTTTATTATATTTGATTTGATTAAGTTAAATGGTTTTTGAATGCATGCATGGTTTTTAATGAAGGGCATAAATGTCTTCTTTATGAAATGAATTTTTATTAAATTATTTATTTTCTTCCACTCACAGCTTTCATGGTTTTTAATGCCCTTCAGGTTGATCGCGGATGCGGGCTATAGTAGAGACCGAGACGTCACAGTCCTCTACTGATCTTGGCGCACTCTGGAAGCCCCGAGTGGGCTAAGGTTTTGGGTTATCCCTTACCTGGCCCTTCGTGTCACACGTGGGTTAGACGGGAGTATGGCACATCCCGCGTTAATCCCGGAGGGGATTGGGATGGGTCGTGTCACACAAGCCATAGATTGGTAATCGAGATGACTATCCATAGATTCGTGATAAGCCATTATTTATTCATCATTTTAATGTCAATTAATATCGCTTTCACTTGCTTTTTTGATTATATTTGTACAATCAATAGGTAAAAGTGACATATGTTGTGAGAATTTTGCAGAATATGAAAGTGAAGTAAATTATGAGGATAATGCAAAAATAATGGTTGAAATTCGAGTCAGAATGAAGAAATAGTCTCAAGTTGGACCTAAGGCCCCAATCAAGGTCCGGCGCTTGAAACCTAGCCCTAAGCCTAATTCCTGCGCTTGGCCCAAGTTCTTGTCCTTACTGGGTCCTATCCGAGGCTCCTGGATAGCCCATGACCTGGTCCTGCATCCCAAGTTCTACCGAGTTGCCTATCCTAGAGTCCTATCATGTTCCTACAACCTGGCGAGATGACAGCCCAGTGACAAGCCCTAGCTGCACCAAGGGCTAACGATACCCAGTTTTGGACCCTTTGTGCTAGTAGGTTCGGAGATGAATCTTAGTGCAATTGATGTGCACTTGAGACACACTTTCTTCCAACTTTCCAAGTGCACTATGTAACGACCCGGACATTCATTGAGGTTAAAATCGAAAAAGTCAAATGAAATTGACCATTTTGCCCCTAGAAGTCAAAAGTTGACTTTTGACCCGAAAGTCAAAATGTTGCATTTTTTTACTGGGACCTCGTTTAGGAAATTCGAGAAGACCGTTATGAAGGTCTCAGCTTCCTTAGTACGTCTTCAAGTGGCATGCCGAAGATGGAGCTCAGTTGGTTTCGTTCTTGGTCTAAGTTACATATGGGCGTTTTAGTAATTTGGCAAGGAGGGCATTTTGGTCTTTTTACTTGGAATATATTTGGGTGGCGCCAAGTGTCCAGAATTTTCCGGATCTCTCTCTTTCCCTCCTTCCTTCCACCTACTGCCTTGTTTTATGTGTGTTGTGTGTGTGTGTGTGTGTGTGTGTGTGTGTGTGTGTGTGTGTGTGTGTGTGTGTGTGTGTGTGTGTGTGTGTGTGTGTGTGTGTGTGTGTCATTTGTGGGTTCGATGGGCTTGCATCGAAGGAAGAAAAAATAGAGAAAAAGAGAAATCATGAGGGAGAACTAGGGAATGATGAGTCCAGGGGAAGGAAGAGAGAGGGAGCGGGGTGAAAGAGGAAGAATGGAAAGAAAAAAAAAGGAAATGAGGGAGGAGGTCGATGGATGATCTGAGAGGTTAGGTTTCGGGCCATGAATCGAATGGTTGGCTGGAGACATTCTGGTTTGTAACCAAGGAAAAAATGATGATCAGGGAGTCCCTAAGAGTAATCTGACATAGGGAGAATGAAGCTTTGAAGGCAAGGAGTAGTAGGGGAGGTGCTGTAAAGTCTGTCTGTGAAGTCGAGATTGCTTACCATGATTTGGAGGTAAGTTTTACTGTTTTGAGAATGGCGCGTGGGCTTTAGGCAGCACGGGGGGGAACGCGCTAGGGAATCTGGGGATACATCCAACATATCTTTTGTTATGTTTGATGTTATGAATATTTTGGCGCAAGTTTCGAGTTGATTGAACACCGTTTCGAGTTGTCCTGAAAAATTATGGGATTAAAATAGAAGATATATGAGATGGCTAATGGCCTTTATAATGTGATTTATGATAGGTTTTGAGATTTCCAGAAATTACAGAAATGCTTGCAAAGTGGGATTCGACGATAGGGATGTGTGTGAATGGACTTTATTTTCCCTAAACTATTATGCTTGCATATTTACATGACTTAAATGGTTTTCTATGAGATTTTGATGATATTTGAGTGATTAGAATTTTATATGGATTTTCGTTGATTTTATAATTAATTATTATTTTCTTTCACATTTTATTAGATTTTCGTAAATTACGTTTTCAGATTCCATTTATTGTGGCTTTGGATTGAACATGGTTTATGACATGAAATAATGTGATCTTGATGTATTTAAGATTTCCATATGATTTCTGGATGGTTTTTTCTGAAAGGACGTTAATGGCACATTTTATGAAACTGGTGACTAAGTGGTATTTTGGGCTTAGGCTCGAAGTTCTGATTATAGATTTGATATGTGGTATTGAAATGTGATATGACTATGTGTTTCTTGGTATTGATGGTGTGAACTATGGTGATGACTGTGATTTGGACTTGGGTTGGTTATGTGATGATGCTTGTTGATTGATTAGTCTCAAACGTCGAGTTGGGGGCTCCGATTCCTGAGACTGATACTGTGTTGGCCACTAATCCCATCTAGTGAGTGACATGTGTCACTTATCTAAAAATCTTCTAATGAGTCATCAAATTAAGCAAAAGGACCAAATTGCCCTTTATAATCCAAATGACAAAATCACCCATGGTCAATTCAGGCATATAAGGAATTCTTCGAACTCCAATTTCAGCATTCGCCTATCTATGGACTCAAGACTCCGAGACCTATGCAACGGTCTTTACGAAAAGTCCAAAAAGTATCCCGACTAAAAAGTCAACTTTTGACCGCATCGACCAAGGGCAAAAACGTCCATTTCATTTTTAAATTTTCGGAATTACCTTTTCCAAATTTTCGGGTCGTCACACCAATTGGGCATCACCTACTTTCTATGTTGAGTGTTGCTTTTCTTGAATTTGTGAAGATGTCATCACTTGAGATCATATTACATATAGCAGTGCACATAGTATATACTTATTATCCGATGAGGTTGTAGTCTCATTCATTTTTTCCTTCTTTCCTCCCTTTAACTAAATTATTGTAATTGATGTCTGATATTGCAAATCATACCGAGGAGAACCAATGATCATATTTTCGGTGTAATGCTCATTTTCTTTCGTATGTTATAGATAGTTAGAAAAGAAGGAATAAATCTATGGCAAGAACTACTTCCAACCCTAGTTTCCTTGTCTTACAAGGGTCCTATATAACTAAACATTATTTTCTCTAATTCCATGTGTTTTTCAGTTTAACCCCTCCAGTAGTAATTACCTTATTTTGTATTCCTCTTTATATTAGGCTGAGTTGGTCTTCATGATTCATGTATTTCGGTTTTTTTTTCTATTCTTTTTTTTCCATGTGAATTGGGAGTGGACTGCATGCGTGAATGTTTGATGCTTTTTAACTAAATTTAGATTACTGCATGCCTTACTCTATCTTCACTTGACTCCTTTATCTTTAATGGAAGTTTCATATAGTGGTTTTTTCTTATTGGCTTAATTATGTACAACTTTACTGGAGAGGCACTCTGAAGTTGCATTGAGTGAAGCAAGAAAAAAGCAATTGGACATTGCAAAAAAAAAAATACAACCATGGATTGAAATATTGACACTCTCGTCGATATTTCTTCCCCCAATATTCATGATTTCATCTTAAATAGGCGATATTCACCAATAACCGTCAATTTCACTGATATTTATCCATCGACGCCACTACTAAAAAACTAAGCAAAAAGCATGAATAAATATATAATTAAAGAGCACAAATACTTATGAATATTTTTCGGATACAAGATTGCCCACATTACAACCACAAAATAATGTTCGGTGGATATTACAGCCATTTCCATTGTTAATACAACACGTTTCCTTGTCTGTGACCTATTTACAAGGCACATTTTTGGTTGTTCGTACCCATTATGACTGACAACAGGATGAAGTTAACATTCTAAGCCCAAAACCATAATCGAACGAACCATAAATATTCAACCATACGGGCCACTGTCCAAAACCATGTGGGACTCAACCCAAATCATAAAGAAACCAAGTACACGGGCCACTGCCCAAAACCTGTGTCCATCACACATCATATATCATATCATATATCACATCATATATCATATATACATATAATTCACACAACCAATCCTGTCACAGTTTCCAAAGCTACACGCGTGCTACCCTGGGTCTCAAACCCAAGTCTCTCAGAGTCCAAGGTCAATGTCCGTAGACCAATGACCCATCACGAGGTTACGATTCATCCCTTCCTGAGAATAAGGAACCCAACTGGGGGGCGACTCCACTCAGTTGGTGCTCCGTGACTACTCCGGGGTCCGCCCAAGCCAACAACCCTCCCCGGAGGACATAATAGAAGTAAAGGAAGGTATATGAATACATATATATATACATAACATAAACATTCATGCCCGGTCCCCCTGAACCGTCATGATCCATAATATCCATGTCTTTCATATATATATATATATATATATAAAATACAAACCACATGTCTTTTTGTTTTTTGAGTTGTCGGTCTACTTAATGAAAATACAAACCTCATTTCTATACAAATGAGTCCTTACGGACCTTCCCTCCTTCTTCTTCTTCTTCTTCTTCTTCTTCTTCTTCTTCTTCTTCTTCTTCTTCTTCTTCTTCTTCTTCTTCTTCTTCTTCTTCTTCTTCTTCTTCTTCTTCTTCTTCTTCTTCTTCTTCTTCTTCTTTAACCAACAATACAAATATATTAACATAACAACAAAATCATTATATTTCTTTACACTTACATTATAATTTATATTTATTTTTGTTAGATTTGAGCAAAGAACACACATGTGAATTTGTGAATCAAATTTGATGAAAAGACAATTTTTATGCATATAATATTTTATCAAATAGTACAAATTCACTTTTTATGAAAAATTAAATTGAGTAAAGGGCACAAATGTGGACTTTGTGTATAAAATAACTGAGAAAAAAACACAAATACAACTTTGATGAATAAAATATTTGACCAAAGGAAACATAACTACTTATTGTTTATAATATAATTGATTAAAAAACACTACAATTTTTGAGTTTAAATTATCTAAGCAATGGGCACAAATACAATTTTTAAGTTTAATGTTTGGCAAAAAGCACAAAAGGTTCATTTATGTCTTAAACAATTGTTTCTAAAGCGTCTTTTTTTTGTAGTGCGTCGTTCCTTCAAGCCTCGGTTCGTCTGATTTCGGTGGTGACGCAGAAAAAAAAGGTTTGTGCTTTCCTCATCTTGTTTATCTCGACCTAGAGAATGCTTTGTGTGAAAAATGAGGCTGAGTTTAGCTCTTATTTAACTGGGATTCTCTATGTAGTTCCAGAGAAGATGAAGACTAAGGAAGTGGTCTTCGGGGAGGGAGGGAGGGAGGGAGGGAGAGAGAGAGAGAGAGAGAGAGAGAGAGAGGATATGATAGTAAATAATATTTGTATAGCATATGCTATGTGGTGGTTTTCCCACCATTCAATTATACTGTAGGGTATTAAATAATATACATATAGCATATGCTATGTGGTGGTTTTCCCACCATATATTCAATTGTGTTAGATATTTTTGAAAGATAAATTATAATTAAATATAATTAAAATTTTATAATTCAATTAAACTATTGTTATTTTTTTTTTTTTGATCTAATTTATTTTTTATTTTTACGAATTCAGTCTTCTCGCTTTGAATATCATGTTTTGAAAAATTTCCTACAAAATTTTCGAATTACATGAAAAAAATCAAAGCTTAACTACCAATTTAGTTCTATATTATGAAGTCTATTTGTTTTAGTGAAACTCAACAAGTATCATGTATGTGAAATTATAAATAATATTACGTTTTAATTTTTGTTTATGTTTAAGATATTATATTGTTAGTCATCATCAGATTATATTATATTAAATTGGATATTATATATATTCATCATATCAAACTCGTTTATAATTTTGATTAGTCTTATATAACCATTATTGGGTACTTAAATTTTTTCTAAAATTTTATTACAAATTTATAACTTTTGGACTAAATTTCTATCATTTTTGTTAAGTGTAAACGATATCGATATATCCGTAAATTTGCCTGTCGATGTCGATATTTTAATCCTTGCATACAACGAGAGTAAAAGATACTTTAAATGTTGCCCATTCTCTACCTATAACACATTTATTACGTAGCTATGATTCCTGATGGTATTTCTTCATACCAGATGAAGTCCCATCCTTGCTAAGCCCTTTTGGGGTTAGAATTTTAAGTAGTTTTTTTTTTGTTAGTAAAATTTTAGTGATTTATGAATGCATTATATGTAATTTTCTCCAATAACTTTAATACTGCTTAATTCTTGGTATCTGGCACAAAGGACAACAAAAGATTATATGTTTGCAATGTAAGGGTGCCAATGGCATTCACCTTTGAGGTTTGTCAAAATCTCCAATAACTTTCATTCTCAAAGAAAATTTGACTCAGACAGATCTGCATCCTTTTTCATTGTGAATTAGATATATGGAGCTGAAGCAACCACATAGAAAGTAGTGGAACTTAAACATAATATCAGTTTTCTAAAATTGAACTAGATTATGAATTTTTTGTTGTTAACTATTTTGGTGATGGATATAAACATGTATAAGTACCGATATGTTGGTACTTTGCTTTGCATGGGTTATGATGCTTACAAATTGTGGTTCTTCCATGGTTCGTTTTTATATTCAGGATGGTTCAAAGTTTCCAAAAGTAGATTCTTTTGAGATAGCTTATGAAGGGGAAAACGAGGAATGGAAGAATGGTGTACGTACCTATGGCCAAACATGCGAGTTTGACGCTACATGACTGAAAACACATAGGAATGTTGAGTACATTGGAAATCTAGATAACCTAGAATGTTTATATAGTGGCTCAGATTTAGTGTTGTGTATGTTTGTATATGATTAGGAAGCTATATACTGAAAGTTCATGTACAATAGATATGAAGCTTTTTGTGTTTGATCTCTAGATTGTATATAACATTTCTTTAATATTATGAAATGAATTTATGAATCTATTTTGTGTTTGATGATACAAAATTATGTTAGGAAGCTCTAAAAAAAATTGGAAAATCTTTGATAAAATTTTAGAACAATAACTTAAAACCTTTCCATAGCATTCCTAAAACACTAAGGAAAAGCTACCATAGTGTTTTAGAAATACTATGGAAAGTTTTTTTATACCTTCACTTCTCACTTCTTCTCAGTCGAAGACTTTTTATCCTCGTCCTGTCTCTCTATCAACCTCATTCCTTTGTCTTTCTCTCACCGCCATCACTCTCAATGACAAGACCCATCATGATCCCCTAGGGACCACGTGGGGATGCGCCCAGCTCCCGTCTGACACAACCCCAGAGAAAGACCAAAATTGTAACGACCCGTCCCGGAAAACTCGGATTAAGAAAGTGATTAGTAACGGGTTAGTGAGCCTAATCGGTGTTTAGTTGGGCCGTTAGCGTAGAATGACGATTTTACCCCTAGTTTGGGCAAAATGTTGACTTTGAGTTCGGGTGGTCAATTGGACATTAATCGATGACCGTGACATAGTTCGGGACGTCACGAGTTCGTAGACAGGTGGCACGCCCAATTCCGACATCCGAGGAGGAAGTTATGATGTTCGGAAGGTTGAGGGCATAATCGTAATTTGGGTAAAATTGGGGGAAACGTTGACTTTTCGTGTAACGAGGTTTTGACACAAAGACCGAGGACCGTTAGTTAGATCTCGTCATCCTGAGTTCAACGGTAGACGGCACTTTTTTATCGGACATTGGACGGGCGAGATACGGGTCTAGAACGACAATGTCATAATTGTAATTTTGATTCACAAGCAGGGGTATTTTGGTCATTTGCACACTGGGATTTGTGCAAATAGGATCAGGACAAGTGTAGATTGGGATATTTGTGAGAGGGCTGAGGGGATGGTGACACGTGGGGTTGCTCTAGTGGGTTCTAGGCGTGTGCACGGTCCCAATTATTTGGGTTGTGTATCGTGTTCGAAGAAGAGAGAAACATAGGGTGAGATTGAGAGAATTGAGAGTTGGCCGTATGTGTTGGTGTGTTCTGGTAACTGAGTGAGTGAGTAGAGATCGAGAGGGAGGTAGTGAGTGAGTTGTGAGGGCAGCTCAAGTGAGTTTGAGGGTGTGAGGAGTGTTTGAGTTCACGGGAAAACCAGGAGACAGAGAGGGTGGTTGGTGGTGTTGTTGTGTAAATCGATCAATTAAGGCTGGTGGTGGTTTCCAGAGGACGGAGGAGGCTTAGAGGGGTCGCATAGTCACGGTGGAGCTCACGGCGGCGGCCTGAGCACATGTAATTTCTTCCCCCCGTATACTTGCTCTGTTTTGTCGTGGAAGTTCAAATCGATAGTTGTGACGGTAGGGAGCTGAGTCGAGGTGTTTGGTGAGGTCTGGTGAGTTCATTAGGGTCCTAGGTAGCTACTGGTTGTGAAGCCGTGACGGGGGATTGCACGGCGGAGGCCAGAACGTTGGTGAGTTACAGTGTTCTCTGTTTTTCAGTTTGGGTTCAAACTTAAAGTCGTGGTTTTTGAGTACGAGTCGAGGGGTCTAGTAGGTTCTAATTGATTCCTTAGGTCCTTAGGAACCTTTTGGTGTCGAAGGCGTGAAGGGGAAGTGTGCAGGTGGTTGGATTGAAAAACAGGGGATTGAACGGGTTTTGTTTCGAGCTAGGGACGACGGGTTAGAGATTGTGTTGAAGTGTTTGGAGTAGGGGAATCGATTACTGGGAAGAAGACGAAGAGTTTGGTGAAAAGAGGAGTAGAAATGGTGGACAGACGGCAGAGAACCACTCTCGCCGGTTCAGACCGGTAGAGTAGCTGAGGAAGACGATGAACAGTAGTCTATGTGCAGGCGCGTGAGGCCCACGCGCAGCCACTTTGGGCGGCGCGTGGGGTGTTTTCTGGGGAAAGTTCCAACTAGGTTTTTGGTCTAGAGGTTGTAACGGATCTTTTGGGATAGGTTTCGGGTTAATCAGACGTTGTTTGAGGTTAGTTCGACAAGGTTGAAGGTTTAGGGTCTCGTTTTGTTATGTTTAGAAGTTCGGGAAATTGGGGAAAAATAGGAGGACCTTAGTAATGTGTTAGTAACGTATTTTGGTGACTGTTGACAGGATCGGGAATCCCCGAGGAAGCTGAGGAACGTACGGGACACACAGGACGCGAGTGACGTGCCCGGTGTCAGTGAGTGGACCCCTTCCTTATACTTAAGCATGCATAACTGCTTTTCTATAATTTTTTTATAGTTTTACATGTGATTTTATGATTATTGACTCTGCTATGTTGGCTTTACATATTTACACGTTTTCGAGGAAGTTTGGTTTTTAGCACGTTTAACGAGAAAGTTTTGAATTTTGATGTCGATGTCATGATTTGGGATTTCAAACGATAATGGTTTTCAATGATTATAAATGGATTTTGGAACATGATTTCGATGATCAAGGTTTTCAGTTTTAGAATCGGATTTCGGGAAGCGGAATTTGGTTTTAAAGTTGAAAAGTGGAATTCCGGATTTGGGTTCGGAATGACGGTTCTGGATGTCGGAAGGGCTTCGGACCGGTGATTTTGAATTCAGGTTTGGATATGGATTTAGAAATGGTTTTCAAATGATTTTGGATTGGATTTGCTGGATCTGATTATTGGGTTTAAAGACCCGGATATTGTGATTGACGGGGGACAGGCCCGGATTGGGTTTAAAGACCCGGATTGAGTTTAAAGACTCGGAAGTTTAAAGACTCGGATATCTTGATATTTCCCCCGTAGGCCTGTTGAGTTTAAAGACTCGGAGTTTAAAGACTCGGATTATTGAGGCCTGGTTATTGAGTTTAAAGACTCGGGAGTTTAAAGACTCGGATAGGTCCAACAGGTTTGATCAGATAATGAATGCTTGGTTTTATGTTTTATGAGACGGTTTTATGATGCTTATGACGTGATTTCTATTAGTGTTTTTATGCTAATTCTGAAACTGGTTTTATGACGGTCCTTATGTGATTTATAACTGTTTCCAACTAATGGGTTATGCATGTATGTTTCAAAACTATTATTTTTATTTATGGTCCACTCACACCTTCTGTTTTTAATTTCCCTCCAGGTCGTGGAGCTAGCGCGGGGGTTGACGTTGAGGCAGCGTCGGAGGCATAGAGTACTCAAGAGTTTTCCCGGAGTGTTTCCGATTTTCCGTTGTGCGTGTACTCTGTGTATCGGTTGTTGTTTTCTTAGTTGGTACTATGCTCTGTATAACTGTTGACTCTGGGATGTTGTAAGTTCTCCTATGTCTGACAATGAAACTGTGGTTTTCGTGAGGTTGTTTCTGTCTTTCATTTTTGGGTTGTCAGACGGGAGCAGGGTTTAGTCCCTAATCCTAGGGGATTAGGGGTGGGGCCTGACAAAAATACCCATAACAGGTTAAATAATTCACAATGAACATTTTAACATCAGATACATCCGAGAACAGGTCCAACTGTGCCAAACAAGGGATAGAGAGCACTACAAAAATACGAGCACGAATAACAGTTTTACAAAATGGTGCTCGACTTACCCAACTAGGGTATCAGGTACGCAGTAGTAACGTGACTATGTCTTAGCCTCGGGACCTGCCTATACCTCTGGGTCACGTCCTGGAGAGGTCAAGAAAACAAGGAAAATGTGAGTGGGGCGAAAATAAAGGATATTTCAAAACTGTTCATAATCTATAGTAAAAATACTGTTTTACCCCTCCGTTTTCAAATCATGCATGCATTTGAGTCAATATATATATATATAATAAAACTGAAACATAACACATATCATCAATCATATATCATATCATCACACACAATAATCTAATAATAATGCATCCACCATAATCGTATTGCACTGTATATCCTAATCCTCCCATATGTCGGACGTCCCAGACGTCTAATAAGGTCACGGTCCTACGGCTACGCGTGCTGTCCGGGGTCTCAATTCCGAGTCCTATTGTTAGGACCCGTCCCAAATATCACCTCGATACCCGGGATGAACCCTGCTCCCGTCTGACAATCACACTTACAGTACCAAAACATGTCCTTAATACAACTATAAGCATAACTATCAGACGAAGGAGTAAATATATACAACAGTAAGCCAGAGCATAGTTCTACAAAATGGGCATCAAAAGTCCTACAAGTCTAAGTCCGCAACGGAAGAACGTCGGAAGCTCTATGCCTCAATATCTGCCTCAACGTTCACCCCAGCGCTATCACCACGACCTGGAGGGAATTTGAAAAAAGAAGGTGTGAGTGGACCAAAAGGAATAAAAATTTTAAAACCGTTTACCATCAAATCAAAGTAAAAGCTATAATCATTTGTTCCCTCCGGTTTAAAACTAGGCATGCCAATGAAGTATTAGAAAAGTCATAATATGAAACATCATAAGAAACAGAAACACTATAAACACCATAAGAAACAGATACACTATAAAACTGATATAGAAACCAGAGCATAAACATCAAACCACTTTTTCCGATCAAACCTGCTGGACCTATCCGAGTCTTTAAACTCAACCAGGCCTCACATATAAATCCGAGTCTTTAATCTCCCGAGACTTTAAACTCAATAGGCCTATGGGGGTAATATCGTAATATCCGAGTCTTTAAACTCCCGAATCTTTAAACTCAATCCGGGCCCGTCCCCCGTCAATCAATATCCGGGTCTTTAAACCCATATCCAGATCCAGCAAATCCAATCCATATCAGTGTAAAACCATTCTGAAACCCATCACCAAACTCGAATTCGGAATCCCTAGTTCGAAGCCCTTCCGGCGTTCAGAACCGACATTCCGAACCCAAGTCCGAAAAAAATCCATGTTCATAACAAAACCATAGGAAAATCCCAAATCATATTCCTCAATAACGTTTTTAGGTTGAATTTCTGAATTATAGCATCAAAATCTGAAAACCAGCTTTTTCTCGAAAAACGTGCAAAATCCCGAAAACGTCTCGAAAAACGTGCAAACATCTCAATCACATATAAACACATATAAAAAGCATAAAACATGAATAAAAACAGTTAGGCATGCTCGGAAGTAAGAAAGAGTCCACTCACAGTTCAGAGCAAGTCACTCGCGCCCCGTGCGCTCCTCAACCGTCTCTGGTGTCTCCCGTCCTGTCAATAGATACCAAATAGGGTCACAATTATATCACGGATACCTTCCTTATTTTCCCCAATTTTTCGAGAATTTAATAATATTTTAATCCTAAACCCTAAACCGTACGGATTCCCGAACCATCCCGTAACACCGTCCGATTAACTCGAAAACTATACCATTGGATTCCTTAGGACATTTAGAACCAAAACCATGTTGGAAGCTTGGCCGGAATCATCACCACGCGCCTCCACGCGCCGCCCAAAGTGGCTGCGCGTGGGCCTCACGCGCCTGCTACAGTGCATCTCCTTCCTCGAGTCACCCGGTTCAACACAGTTGAACCGGCGTGAACTGTTCTCTGTAATCCGACCACCATTTCGGTTCAATCCAATCCTAACCTCTTCGTCCCGTCCTAAGCAACCTGACCATGTCCTAACCTCGAAGAATCACGGCCGGAAACCCGCCGTTCACGGCCGCGAAACAGACGGCCCGCAGCCCCTGTTTTCCTTCCCGGCCGTCCATTGCTTCCCCCTTCACGGTGGCGATACCAGCACCTTCCTAGGGCCCTACTTAGTCCTACCCAACTCACAGAATCCGTCGATTCATCCCCGAAGTCCACGACTTCAAGTTTGAAGTCACGGCCAAAACAGAGTACTGGGTACTCGCCGTCAACTGAGCCCCGCCGTGTACGCCCCCGTCACGGCAGCCATCACAAACCATTCCTAGGACCTCCCTGAACATCACCCTGACCTCCTAATCCCTCGACTCTAAGCCTAACTCCACGACTTTGCATTTGAAAAATCACGGGAAACAGAGTAAAGAGACTTACCCTGCGATTCAGTCGCCGCCGTGAGCACCGCCGCCTGCCACGGTGTTTGTTGGACTCCCTGCAACCCCTTGGACCTCCTATAGCCTTGGTTTGCCTCACCACACGGCACAACAGCCTCCACGAGCTCACGGCCTCCCCGTTTTCACAGAAGCTTAGCTGCACCGCCACAGTGCCGCCGTGCACGGTTTCCGTCCAATAGCACCACCACCAACGCACCGTAAGCTCCCTGTCACTCTCTCAGTTCACCAAAACCGCACTCATCCCTTGAATCGATCACCGTCTCCCCAAGTTCTTCTCTCTGTTTTCTGCGCACACAAGGTTTGCACGGTTTCAAAATGGACAAAGTGTGGCCGTGCACACTTTAGACCTTTGTGGAACAATCCAGCACCCCCACGTGTCCACAATCCTATGGACAAGCAGAAAAATATCCCAATCCCCTTTTGCCACTTGTCTTCATCTGCTTTACTGAAAGGAAATGACCAAAATACCCCTTGTATAATTAATTACCGTTTTGCCCTCGACCGTTCTAGACCTGTAACTTTTCCGTCCGACGTCCGATGACAGCGTGCCGCCTGTCGTTGTACTCAGGACGTCGAGACCTATCTAACGGTCCTCGGTCTACGTGAAAATTATTAAGTTACCAAAAAGTCAACATTTTCCTCATTAAATCGAAATTACGATAACGCCCTCAATCTTCCGTACCTCATAACTTTTTCTCCGATTGTCCGAATCGAACCTGCCACCTGTCTACGGACTCGTGACGTACTAAACTACGTCACGGTCAAGGGCTAACACTCATCCAATCGATAGTACCAAAAGTCAACTTTTCGTCTACTATTCACAAGGGCAAAATCGTCCTTTTTTACAAAACTCCACAAAAATTACATTTTTACCCTTCCCGTAGGTACGGGTTGTTACAATCTACCCCCCTAAAAAGAATTTCGTCCTCGAAATTCAGTGAAATAAATAAGGGTACTGTTCCCGCATCAAGGCCTCGGGTTCCCAAGTAGCTTCTTCGACCTGATGATTTCTCCACAATACCTTCACTAAGGGAACCGTCTTCCTTCGCAAAACTTTATCCTTCCGATCCAAGATTGCAACAGGTTGCTCTTCGAAACTCAAGTCTTCCCTCAGTTCCACTGGTTGTGCTTCCAAAACATGCGAATCATCTCGAATATATTTCCGAAGCATAGAAACATGAAAGACATTATGTACCTTTTCCAAATCTGCTGGTAAGGCCAAACGATAGGCTACAGGACCAATCCGCTCCAAGATCTCATACGGTCCAATGTAACGAGGACTCAACTTCCCTCGTCTGCCAAATCGTACAATTCCTTTCCAAGGAGATAGCTTCAAGAAAACCCAGTCTCCAACAGCAAACTCCAAATCCCTGATCCTACGGTCAGCGTAGCTCTTTTGGCGGTCCTGCGCTGCCTTCAATCGATCCCTAATTAATACCACTTTTTCCTGAGTAAGCTCCACCAGCTCAGAAGTAGTCAACCTCCTCTCACCAACTTCAGTCCAACACAATGGAGTCCGACACTGCCGCCCATACAAAGCCTCGTACGGAGCCATCCCAATGCTCTCCTGATAACTTTTATTGTAGGCGAACTCCATCAAAGGCAGATGTGATTCCCAAGTACCCTGAAACTGAAGCACACAAGCTCGCATCATGTCCTCGAGAATCTGGATAGTCCGCTCAGACTGCCCATCTGTCTGAGGATGAAAAGCAGTACTGAAGTGTAATTTAGTCCCAAAAGCTTCCTGTAAGCTCTGCCAAAATCGAGAAGTGAATCTCGGATCTTTATCAGATACTATCGACTCCAGAGTCCCATGTAACCGAATAATCTCATTTATAAACAACTGTGCAAACTGTTCCAACCTGAAGTTCTCCCGTACTGGCAAGAAATGAGCAGACTTCGTAAGTCGATCCACAATAACCCACACACCATCGTGTCCCTTCGGTGTTCTCGGAAGCTTGAACACAAAATCCATAGTCAGGTGATCCCATTTCCACTCGGGGATCGGCAAAGGTTGCATTGCTCCATAAGGTCTCTGCCGCTCGGCTTTTACCTGTTGACAAATCAAGCATCTACTGACATACTCTGCAATTTCACGTTTCATCCCTGACCACTAGTAATGCTCTCGAAGTGTACGATACATCTTGGTCCCACCAGGATGCATCGCATAAGCTGAACAGTGAGCCTCATCCAGTATCACCTTCTTCAAAGCTTTATCCTCAGGTACACACAACCGTCCATTCTTAACCAAGGCTCCATCCTCACGAATCTCAAAATCCTGTCTCTCTCCAGCCTCGACCTCAATCCGAATGATGCCCAGAATAGGGTCCTCAAACTGAGCATCAATCACCTGATCAATCAAAACAGGTCGCACATGGAAACTTGCTAGGAGTGCTCCCTGATCATCCACAGTCAACTCTACTCCCAACCTACGGAGCTCAACCAGCAAAGGTAACCGTACTGTCCTCAGATGCGACAAAGAACCAGCTGACTTCCTGCTCAGAGCATCGGCTACCACATTAGCCTTCCCTGGATGATACTCAATAGTACAGTCGTAGTCCTTAAGCAACTCCAACCAACGGCGCTGTCTGAGGTTCAATTCCTTTTGAGTGAATAAATACTTCAAACTCTTATGGTCCGTGAAAATCCTGCACTTTTCACCGTACAAGTAATGTCGCCAAATCTTCAGTGCATGAACCACCGCAGCCAGTTCCAAGTCATGTGTAGGGTAGTTCACCTCATAGGGTTTCAATTGTCGGGAAGCATAAGCAATCACTTTCCCATGCTGCATCAAGACACAACCCAAACCTTGTAAAGAAGCGTCACTGTACACCTCGAACTCCCCACTATCATCTGGAAGGGCCAACACAGGAGCAGTTGTCAACCGCCTTTTAAGCTCCTGGAAACTCTGTTCACATGTATCGTCCCACTCAAACCGAACTCCCTTCCGTGTCAACCTCGTCAACGGTGCTGCAAGAATAGAAAAGCCCTCAATAAAACGCCTGTAATAACCTGCTAAACCCAGAAAACTCCGGATTTCAGTTACCGTCTTAGGCTGTTCCCAGTTGGCTACCGCCTCAACCTTCTGAGGATCCACACGAATACCCTCGGCCGAAATCACATGACCAAGAAATCCGACACTGGTCAACCAGAACTGACACTTACTGAGCTTCGCATACAACTGATGCTCTCTTAAAGTCTCAAGCACAATTCGCAGATGTTTCTCATGCGCCTTCGCACTCTTCGAATACACCAAAATATCATCAATGAAGACAATCACAAAACGATCCAAGTAGGGCCGGAACACTCGGTTCATAAGGTCCATAAAAGCTGCTAGGGCATTAGTCAAACCAAAAGGCATCACCACAAACTCATAGTGACCGTACCTGGTCCGGAAAGCTGTCTTCGGTATATCCTCCTCTTTAACCCTTAACTGATGATAACCGGAGCGAAGATCAATCTTCGAGAAATACTGTGCTCCCTTGAGCTGGTCAAACAAATCATCAATCCGGGGTAGGGGGTACTTATTCCGAATAGTTACCTTATTCAGTTGCCTGTAATCCACACACAATCTCAATCCTCCATCCTTTTTCTTGACAAACAAAACAGGTGCTCCCCAAGGTGACATACTCGGTCGAATAAATCCTATATCGACCAACTCTTGCAACTGGGCCTTAAGTTCCCTCAATTCTGCAGGTGCCATACGGTAAGGAGTCTGGGAAATAGGCTGTGTACCTGGTAGAAGCTCAATCGTAAACTCAAGATCTCGGTGTGGGGGTAATCCTGGCAACTCCTCGGGAAAAACATCGGGAAACTCCCGTACCACTGGTATATCCTCCGCCCTCACTGGCGTAGCACGCGTATCCACCACATGAGCTAAGTAACCCTGGCACCCCTTACGTAACAATTTACTAGCCTCGAGTGCCGAAATAACTCCCGTAGGAAGTGCACGCTGATCCCCTGAAACGTAGTCTCTGATAATCCGGGACTCCGAAAAGTCACTCTCCTATCGAAACATTCGATAGAAGCATGATGTCTCGTCAACCAGTCCATACCCAAGATCACATCAAAGTCCCGTAAATCCAAGAGTAACAAGTCTGCCAGTAACTCCACCTGGCCTACCATCACCGGACACTCTCTCAAAACCTGAGTCACTACCAACATCTCCCCAGTAGGTGTACTCACGCCTAACGCACAATCCAAAGTAGACACCTCCCTCTCCTTAACCAAACTACAACTCCGAGCTATAAATGAATGGGTAGCCCCGGGATCTAACAAAGTAAAAACAGTGTGACCAAGTATGGTGAGTGTACCTGTCACCACTCCCGATGCTGACCTAGCCTCCTGCTGAGTCATCGCAAAAACTCGCGCCTGAGGTCCCGATGACCTACCGCGCCCTCTGGAACTGCTCGTGGCACCACCGCCACCCCTAGGGCCTGCCGCCCCTGATACTAAAGCAGTACTCCACCCGGGTTCTGCTGCACCTCTGCCTGCTCCACCCTCCGGAGCTAACAATGGGCACTCCCGACGGAAATGTCCTCGCTCTCCACAATAGAAGCAAGTGTCCCTGCCGGGTCCACCGGTATGCCTCCCTGTAGAAGCCACTAAAGTCGCACTCGCCTGAGGAGTCGGCTGTGACCTAGCTCCTCGAAATCCCGAGCCCTGAAAATTGCCTGGTCTGCCAAACCGGGCTCCACCAGCCGATAATGATCCACCAAAATTACCCCGTTTCGGGGGCCTCTGACTCGATGCTCCTGGAAATGACTGCTCTCGGCGTCGAACACTGCCCGAATACTGTGGTCGAGCAGGTAAACTGGCCTCCACCCTGACAGCAGCATCAGACAACTCTCGGAATGTAGCAAAAGAGCCGGCTGTCACTATGGCCCTGATCTCTCCCCGGAGGCCCAACTCAAACCGGCGGCACTTCTCCGCCTCCGTCGCCACAAATGCCAGGGCAAAACGAGATAGCATCTGGAACCTCTGCTCATACTCAGCAACTGTCAAGTTCCCTTGCTTCAAGTGAAGGAATTCCGCTTCCTTCGCATCCCTGAAAGAACGGGGATAGTACTGATCTAGAAACCGCTCCCGGAAAGTCTCCCAAGTCACGGTATGTGCATCCCAGCCGGACAGTTCCAGCGTGTACCACCACTCGTAGGCAGCTCCATCCAACAGAAAAGTAGCTAACAATACCCGATCCTCGGGAGGACAGTGCATCACCCCAAAAATACGTTCTAATCGGGTGATCCATCGGTGAGCTTCCTCGGGATCAGCCCCACCGCTGAACGTAGTAGCCCCAAGCCTCTGGGCTCTCTCAATCGAAGCGCTCTCAGTCCCTCTCGCCGCTTCATCTTCAGGTCGTGGAGGGGGTTCACGTCTCGGAGGCATGATCAATCGTACGCTGAAAGAGGCATAGAGTTAGTATAACAACCTAGACCCAACACAAATTGACACAACCTATGCTCTGATACCAATTGTCAGGACCCGTCCCAAATATCACCTCGATACCCGGGATGAACCCTGCTCCCGTCTGACAATCACACTTACAGTACCAAAACATGACCTTAATACAACTATAAGCATAACTATCAGACGAAGGAGTAAATATATACAACAGTAAGCTAGAGCATAGTTCTACAAAATGGGCATCAAAAGTCCTACAAGTCTAAGTCCGCAACGGAAGAACGTCGGAAGCTCTATGCCTCAATATCTGCCTCAACGTTCACCCCAGCGCTATCACCACGACCTGGAGGGAATTTAAAAAAAGAAGGTGTGAGTGGACCAAAAGGAATAAAAATTTTAAAACCGTTTACCATCAAATCAAAGTAAAAGCTATAATCATTTGTTCCCTCCGGTTTAAAACCAGGCATGCCAATGAAGTATTAGAAAAGTCATAATATGAAACATCATAAGAAACAGAAACACTATAAACACCATAAGAAACAGATGCACTATAAAACTGATATAGAAACCAGAGCATAAACATCAAACCACTTTTTCCGATCAAACCTGCTGGACCTATCCGAGTCTTTAAACTCAACCAGGCCTCACATATAAATCCGAGTCTTTAAACTCCCGAGTCTTTAAACTCAATAGGCCTATGGGGGTAATATCGTAATATCCGAGTCTTTAAACTCCCGAGTCTTTAAAATCAATCCGGGCCCGTCCCCCGTCAATCAATATCCGGGTCTTTAAACCCATATCCAGATCCAGCAAATCCAATCCATATCAGTGTAAAACCATTCTGAAACCCATCACCAAACTCGAATTCGGAATCCCTAGTTCGAAGCCCTTCCGGCGTTCAGAACCGACATTCCGAACCCAAGTCCGAAAAAAAATCCATGTTCATAACAAAACCATAGGAAAATCCCAAATCATATTCCTCAATAACGTTTTTAGGTTGAATTTCTGAATTATAGCATCAAAATCTGAAAACCAGCTTTTTCTCGAAAAACGTGCAAAATCCCGAAAACGTCTCGAAAAACGTGCAAACATCTCAATCACATATAAACACATATAAAAAGCATAAAACATGAATAAAAACAGTTAGGCATGCTCGGAAGTAAGAAAGAGTCCACTCACAGTTCAGAGCAAGTCACTCGCGCCCCGTGCGCTCCTCAACCGTCTCTGGTGTCTCCCGTCCTGTCAATAGATACCAAATAGGGTCACAATTATATCACGGATACCTTCCTTATTTTCCCCAATTTTTCGGGAATTTAATAATATTTTAATCCTAAACCCTAAACCGTACGGATTCCCGAACCATCCCGTAACACCGTCCGATTAACCCGAAAACTATACCATTGGATTCCTTAGGACATTTAGAACCAAAACCATGTTGGAAGCTTGGCCGGAATCATCACCACGCGCCTCCACGCGCCGCCCAAAGTGGCTGCGCGTGGGCCTCACGCGCCTGCTACAGTGCATCTCCGTCCTCGAGTCACCCGGTTCAACACAGTTGAACCGGCGTGAACGGTTCTCTGTAATCCGACCACCATTTCGGTTCAATCCAATCCTAACCTCTTCGTCCCGTCCTAATCAACCTGACCATGTCCTAATCTCGAAGAATCACGGCCGGAAACCCGCCGTTCACGGCCGCGAAACAGACGGCCCGCAGCCCCTGTTTTCCTTCCCGGCCGTCCACTGCTTCCCCCTTCACGGTGGCGATACCAGCACCTTCCTAGGACCCTACTTAGTCCTACCCAACTCACAGAATCCGTCGATTCATCCCCGAAGTCCACCACTTCAAGTTTGAAGTCACGGCCAAAACAGAGTACTGGGTACTCGCCGTCGACTGAGCCCCGCCGTGTACGCCCCCGTCACGGCAGCCATCACAAACCATTCCTAGGACCTCCCTGAACATCACCCTGACCTCCTAATCCCTCGACTCTAAGCCCAACTCCACGACTTTGCATTTGAAAAATCACGGGAAACAGAGTAAAGAGACTTACCCTGCGATTCAGTCGCCGCCGTGAGCACCGCCGCCTGCCACGGTGTTTGTTGGACTCCCTGCAACCCCTTGGACCTCCTATAGCCTTGGTTTGCCTCACCACACGGCACAACAGCCTCCACGAGCTCACGGCCTCCCCGTTTTCACAGAAGCTTAGCTGCACCGCCACAGTGCCGCCGTGCACGGTTTCCGTCCAATAGCACCACCACCAACGCACCGTAAGCTCCCTGTCACTCTCTCAGTTCACCAAAACCGCACTCACCCCTTGAATCGATCACCGTCTCCCCAAGTTCTTCTCTCTGTTTTCTGCGCACACAAGGTTTGCACGGTTTCAAAATGGACAAAGTGTGGCCGTGCACAATATAGACCTTTGTGGAACAATCCAGCACCCCCACGTGTCCACAATCCTATGGACAAGCAGAAAAATATCCCAATCCCCTTTTGCCACTTGTCTTCATCTGCTTTACTGAAAGGAAATGACCAAAATACCCCTTGTATAATTAATTACCGTTTTGCCCTCGACCGTTCTAGACCTGTAACTTTTCCGTCCGACGTCCGATGACAGCGTGCCGCCTGTCGTTGTACTCAGGACGTCGAGACCTACCTAACGTTCCTCGGTCTACGTGAAAATTATTAAGTTACCAAAAAGTCAACATTTTCCTCATTAAATCGAAATTACGATAACGCCCTCAATCTTCCGTACCTCATAACTTTTTCTCCGATTGTCCGAATCGAACCTGCCACCTGTCTACGGACTCGTGACGTACTAAACTACGTCACGGTCAAGGGCTAACACTCATCCAATCGATAGTACCAAAAGTCAACTTTTCGTCTACTATTCACAAGGGCAAAATCGTCCTTTTTTACAAAACTCCACAAAAATTACATTTTTACCCTTCCCGTAGGTACGGGTTGTTACACCTATCCCCGAACTCAGTCCGAGTATGACATCCCAGATGCCTGACGTCCCAGACGTCTAATCATAACAATCTTGCTCCTGAGCCACCCTACGGTTCGGTCGCTCTATAGCAACACCCCTCGCAGGCAATGTGCCGTGACCGCTCCATGGTACCAATAACTAGAGGAGACAATAATCCATATGGCCAATATATTCGGTGCAATAGTATGAATTTGTGATATCCCGGTATGATTCCACAAGTCACATAATAACCAGACGGGTCATATGCCAACTAAGTATAATATATTGGTACACAGTCCATAAATAAGACCCAACATACTTATGCACACAATCATATAATAGTATAATGAAAATAGTTATGCATGCATTCAGTTAGAAACCAAAAGACCCACTCACAGTACTATCTTGCTGCTTAATCAACGTCTAAAACCTGTCCTGAAGTTATATCACAGTCTCTGACTTGTCCAAATATATCCAAGGATCACTAATGGTCTCTACAAACTCATATTTAAAACCTAGGAACAGTGCCGGCCCGGAAATGCGTCCCGAACACGCTACTTGAGGCTATAAACCTCATTTTGACTCATCAAATGATCTACTATCGACCCGAAACCACCACCATTGGATCCGGATCGTTGAAACCATTAAATTAACACTGGTCCCATGCGCGGGTCAAAGCAGCTGTCAACGTTGACAAAAAAGTCAACACTAATGTCAGGTCAACGATCAAAGTCAATGCTGATGTCACTACTGATGTCATCTGACAGTGTTAGGTCTGACACGTGTTAGACCGACAGGGCCACGTGTTAACTGCTGGTTGCGCCACGTCACTGACATGTCAGTAACACGTGGTAGCCACTGATTGGGTTACGTCACTAACATGTCAATGCTGACTGTGCACTGACATGTGACACGTGTCTTTTTCTCATTGGGCCACGTCACCTGACATCTAATAGGGTGATGATGTCAGCTGATGATGTCATCGTCCCTGTCCTCTCTATGGGTCTGCATACCGGGTCGCACAGATCCGCTGCCCGACCCGGTTCCAGAATCCATATTTCTCAACCTTTTTCGATACTATTTCTTCCTACTTGTTCGTCTCATCCTAACCCACATATCTGTATGATCAAAACAAGGAAAAAGGATTTAAAATCTACTTGAACCTCGATGAACAGTAGCCCATGAACTTCGAACTGGTTTTTCGGCCAAATCCGGCCACCGTAGGTCCTCCAATCAAGCCCAGAGTGATCGTCTCAGTTCCTAGAACCTGTTATGGGCCATTAGATCGATCGACATACGTCCTACAACCAACCTCCATTTTTTAACCAAAGTGAGTGTTTCGGCTTACTTTCCTGTCGTGTCCGCCGCCGTGTACAACCTCGTCCTTCCACGTCTCTCTAGTCTCAATCACTCTCCCAGTTTCACAATGAGAAAAACAGATGATATGGTGTTTGTGGGGTGGAGGTTTTGGTCTTCACGGGTTAGAGAGAGTTTGTGAGTTGATGAAGATGATAAAAGGTGAAAATGAGGTAAAATGAGGAAGATGGAACCCTAAGCTGATCCAAGTGCATAGGGAAACCCCCCAATGGGATGAGTGACACTTGTCACTCATCCAAGGGTCCCACTAGATTGTACTTATCCAATTAGAACCAACCAAGTGTGAGATTCCCGGTTTTCATGAATAGTGTCATTTTCGCGTTCTTGACCACAACTTTTCCGTTCGAACTCCGATTCTGGCGTGCCACCTGTCTACAGACTCGTGACGTCCCAATCTACGTCACGGTCATAGGTCAAGGTCTAAAATACAGTCCGAGTCAAAAGTCAACAAATTCCCCTAACCAAGGGCAAAATGGTCATTTTACATTAAAATTTCAACTTTACCAAATCGTAAAAATCCAGGGTGTTACACTTAGTCTCAGTCCCGCACGCCTCATCGATTTTAGTCTCTCACGCCTCATCGAAGGAAGAAACAGAATCGGTTAAACCGATCAAGAACTGATCAAACCAGTTCAATCGATTTTTGATTGAAATCGGGATTGTGCCAAGGAATCGAACAGGACCAGAGTCGGCTTCCCAACCTGTTCGGTTTCGATAAAAAAAAAAACTGAAAAATGGGTTAACACCCCCTAATTTAAAGGGTTCATGCACGGGTTCGAAATCTACTATCGACGAGAATTCTCACTTATTTTTTTTGCCTTTTTTTGCCTTTTTTTGCACCAAAATAAAGTATTTCAAATTGTATGGGAAATGATTACCGACTTCACAATTACCTTTTAAGTAAATGTGCCCTTGCCTTCATTGAATTTTTTAACAAATAGATTTGTAGACAACATATATTGAGGCTCAATAAAACACACTGATCGATATTCTTCCATTACCTAATTCGAAATCCAACTAATACTCTTTTGATCTAGCTAGTTGTACCGCCAAAACTGGACTAGTCGTTATTATTTGACTATTGTGCCACTCAACAATATCATGGAGAGAAGTAGTTCCCCCAAACATTTTCCATGCCATCTTATTTATGAGATGAAAAGCATATGATATGATTAATTGTGTCATGTTTGGATATAGACAATAACTGGTTCTCTTAAATCTTGATTAGTATAAGGCCCAGACAACCTTCTTGTACCATTCATCTCACTTGACGATGAACCTTCAACTGATGATGTTATTACATTTGAAAGAATACCACTATTTCCCAATTGATGACCATTACCATGTTCTTGTTGCAGATTTTGGTGGTCCAATATTACAATTCCAGGACTGTTAGTGGAGATTATTATGCTGTGGCTTTGTTGTAGTACTGGACTGGACACTATACTAGGTGCCTGTGGCTGTGGTGCAGGGCTGTCATCAACTTTGGCACTAATGGGAATTACAGAGCATCGACAAAGAGGGCATGTTGTGTTGTTGTGCAGCCAGTGATGTATGCAATCAATATGGAACACGTGCCGACACGACAGAACCTGCAGCAGCTCCTCTTCCATTTCAAATTCCCCCAAGCAAACACAACATCTGTACGTCACAAAATAAATTAGGGTTCTAGCTAATAGTTATACGTCTAAATTTTGAATACGTACGACGAATCTTAGAAAGCAATTGATCGAACATATTTATTATTTAGCTTTATTCACGTTTTGTCTCCTCCAAAGATGCCACTTCTTATATATTCTACTTCTCAAAAGCACTTTTGAGAATAATATGGTAGCTAGTGGTTGTTATATATGAGATGTTCTAAATAGCCGAAGTGTGGAGAGAATGAAAGGGTTCTTAAATTTCTAGTTGGAAGGCGTTTTTAGGCCATAATTGGTTGCAAGAAGAAAATTGCATGATCACGATCACTAGCTGGAGTATCATAATTATCTATGACTCCTTGACATGGAAAACATACTCGATCCTACTGTTTATATTTTTCCTTTTTAGGGTTTTCGATTTCTTCTATTAATTTGATCAAATGTTATAGGATGTTAATGGAATTTTATGAAAAATATTATAGGGTTGCCGTTTTTGGTAATTCAAGAGTACGACGTAGGTGGTTGATAATTGCATTCAATTAATACTGGGTTTTGATCAATCAACTTCAAGATGTGATGATATGACACCATGTTGCTGGCACATGCGCGCGTACTTGTTGTAGGGCGTAGACCGCATTGATGTCTGTCTCACATATATATATATATATAAAGATCAATTCAATTTCTTTTCGGTGTGCCATCAAAACGCATCAATATTGAATAAAGGAAAATCAAATTAATGGTAGCAAGTGAATTGTTTAATTGAAAACTTACTGTGAATCCCTTTTCCTTTGTTCTTCATCAAATAAAATGGTTTGAAGCTTCTCCTTCAGCTCCCCCTTCAAACCCACCGGGCAAGCCTGCACACACATATATATATACTACATCGATCGATCAGTGAAACAAAAAAGAATTGGCATTTCGATGGTTAATCATATGAACATATATAAGCTATAATTTCCACGAGCATGATGATTGGATACTACACTACAAGTAGGTAGGTAGGGTGAAAATGAACTCGATCAATATATATTCATAAACAAAGTTACTATACGTCTTAATACGTAATAAGCTAGAGAAATAACTTACAGATGAAACGTGATATGTGGCAGCTGGTGCAGCTTGATTAATATGATGAGTAATTCTTGGAAGAATTGGTGGAGAAGATGAAACTAGAGTACTGGAAGCCCTTCTTTTGAGGTAGAACAAGTAGAACAAGAGAAAGAGAATGATGGAGAAAAGGATTGGGATTGAGAATATGAAGGCCTGATAAAGTTTGAGTTGCAGAGCTTGAGGATAAAGGTGAGAATTTGTAGTGCAGCTGGTTGGATTTTGAGGAAGACTACCCATCGATCTCTCCAAATTAATTAAAGCTATCGGATGCTCATCATCATGCCTTGTAAATTAAACTTAGGGAGTTAACTGGAGAGATGTAGCTAGGGAATTAAGTATATATAAAACCCTTGTTGTACGTTGATCATATTTATATAAATACATATGGACCTAGCTAGCTAAAATATACAACTTTTGGGGTGGGACTATTTAATTATTAGTTTCCCACCCACAAGAGTTCTTGTGCTCAAAACATTATTTCCATTTTTATATTCCCTATATATTTTGCGTGTAATTATGCTGTTAATAACTAGTTAATTAATATTTTAACATTTTATTGAATTGTATATATAATTCAAATTGATTGACATATATATATATATATGATGAGGATATATATATATATATGATGAGGATATATATATATATATGTGTATATTATCACTTATTTTTAATTTGTATATTCAAAAATCGATGAAAAGATTGCTAACAACATAGAAATAGTTATTCTAAGGTGTGCAGCTGCAATCACTACTTTTTTAGCAAGCATGATCCACTTAGGGCATGGTTGATGGAAAGAAGTAAGAAGTTACAAGGGCAAAGCTACATAATGATTGCTATTAGGGATTGGGAAAGGACACATCATACGTACCTTTGTTAATATAATAGGAACCATCATCTCTCATCATAGAAAATAAACTTATAGCCAAAGAAATATATAAAGCTTTTGAATCATGAGATCAAATTGCGATGATGCATATGCCATGGTGGTTTTATATTCCTCCTTTCATTTCATGTCTATCACTAATGCATGGGGTCCTCACCCCAAGCATTGAGGCCCAGATTTCCCCACTTTAACACCGAGGACCCAAATTAACATCATCCAATTAAGTATATTAGATATAAAATTTAGAGAAATTTTTTCGTATATATATGCAGAAGAGATAAAATAAGAAAGACTCGAAAAGAGGATGGATTAGATATGTGAAGAGATTTAGTGTATACGATCGAATCAATTATTAGGCACCTTGCTAGTTTAGGTCAAGAAAGGTAGAATATTTGATACTTTGGTCTTGCTATAAGCTGTTGATCCACGTGATCGCCATCCATAGTTGGCAGATCGATAACCTAACAAATGATATACAAGTATTATGTATAATATATTAGGGTTAGGCTGTTAGCAAGGTGGTTTGTCTCAACTTCAACTAATTGAAATGTCTCTACCTTAAAGATATTGATTTGGTCCATATAAACAAAGTTACTCAACCCATAATCATATAAAAGTAGGCCTGCATGTTCACCAAATAGACATCAAGTAGTTATTGCCATGTTAATTAACATGCCAAAAATGAAGAAAACAGCTTTGTATATTATTATTTTTTTTGTGATTCACCGGATTTTTTATTTACTGAATGTTGATATTTCAATCTGAATAGTTATAAAAATCAAAATTTGATCATCCAACAATTTCATGCCTTTAACTGCTTGAGTGTTTGAGAGAATATGGAATAAAGTAAGAATTAAGCATCCATGTTCTCTTGTACAAAAGAGTAGACCGAAAACCATTCTTTAATTCAACTACTTATGCCAGCATAACCAAAAAGAAGAAAGAATCTTGGTCTACAGATATTATATGAAGAAAACTTTTGTAGTTCCTCACTTGTTTTCTACACGTTTTTAAATATATTTTATCTTCTTCGTTGGTGCAACTTTCAACTTGTGTCTTTTTTTTATGATTTTTGTAAGATGCAATTTGGTTTGGGGGTGTCCTTTAATTCAATCGAGGAGATTTCACTGCTAGTGGTGGATCATGAAGAAAGCTCCCTCTCACAAAGTGGGTTCAAGATCATATATATCTCATACTGCACTACAATCAGATATTCTTGCTATTTATAAATTGCCCATGACTTCTTACACATATATACTTTCTTTGAGAGTCATCAACAAACGCACTGAATGGACGATTTTCATTAAATACATCAACAATTAAAAATTATTATTAATTCTGCTGATAATCAAAAGATGCTCATACGCACATGATAAATTATCCCAAATATTCGATTTTTTTTTTAACTTAAGTATTCCTATTTTAGTTCTCGAGATTAAAATTTCCTTGTGAAACATTGCAAATAGAGAACTTAATTTTGTAACAGATCATCTCGCCAAACTGAATAGTATAATCTAAAATTGAGATACATAATTTCCACTATATATTTAGTTACTCACATACGTCAACCATCAGTTGAAAATAATTACTTATCATGCAAGTAATTGAAAGTTATCCATTGCTGCGTGGCATGGTATATTCCCCCAAAGAGCTGGTTTTGTTTTTACTGAGTGAAGTGCTCCTACTTTAGGCTCTGAATAATACATTATTTAGCTGTGGGATCTGCATGTAAAAATGAAAAAGAATGAGCTGAGACTTGAGTCCAGCTACTCTTAGGCGGCGGCTTGGGACTCTGCCCATCATTATGCTTTGCTTAATTATATATCATCACAAAAGGCAGACACCATGAGCTCCTGTGATGATTAAAGCCGTAAGTGATCCATGTTTAATTACTGCTCTCCAAGAAGGGGAGAAGTTTATTTTTAAATCAATGGCCATAACATGGGTGATGAAAATGCTAAGCATGCTTATCGGTGACTCTTTTAACATAATACAATGAGTGACTTATTATGTGTTAAATTTCATTGGATATTTGTCTCATTATTTACCGAAATCAAACGAAAGACCTTTCATTTGTTAGTAACAAATCGTAATACAATTGTCGATTTGTTGCTTTTCGGGTGTTTAATAATCATAATGTTGATCCATTATCATGGTTGATCATGACCACACTTTAGAAACCAAGAGATTTAATATAGTTTTGGGTCAATTGTTTTTTCAAAAGGCAAATCCCCACTCTTGAGATTGTGCATTCTGCTTGTGTTGAAAGACAATTTGGGGAATCGGGTGAACCTAGGACAGAACAAATACATATATTCTATTGATCACAGAAATTCTAGACTGAATTTTATGATTTCATGATCTGATCATTCAAATTCCAAATCCAGAAATCAAAATGCACCAACAAAGTAGAGATTCAGCGCTTTATACGTGCTCTTCGGCATATTTTTCTCTTCGGAAACAAATTCCGTCATTTTTGAAAAAAGATTATGTCGGAAGAGTGAGTCAAGAGTCCTTCCATACTGAGCAGGAAGGTCAGATCGATGAGTTAGCTCAGTCACAGTAGAATTGTTTGGAGTTTACTTGGTGGACAATAGAGAGCCAATTGTCATAAAATAAACTAAATGAAGTGAATCGTAGCAAAAAGGAAAACAAGGAAGATTTGAAGCATATGAGATTACATTGTACATGCGAGTTTTTTCTTTCTTGTATTCCTCTAAAAGATGAACAAAGATTTAAATGAAACTCATAGTCTAATACTTCCTCTTCCTTATTTTGAAACTCATTGATCGGATGACATTATCGTCAGCTTTCAGATTCGCTTCAAGAACTTGGAGAGAGTCCGGTTTTGTGAAGTAGGTAAAGAGAAGGTAGATACCATCCAGATATGTATTTGACTCTCCGGCTTTGTTTTTCTTCTGGATGCCATAGGCTAGTGGAATGACCCCTCTGTTGAAAACCTCTACATACATGCCACCTCCAGCTATAAGCAACTGCAAAATTCAGACCATCAGGAATAAACCTTGTAGCCAACTAAACTACCTAGTTTTATAAAGCATGGATGAACTTCAAGGTTGTTACAAAGTTAATAAAATCATGGTGCAACCAGAGGTGCATAGATATGTCTAAAAGCCTATTCATTTCTATACATAATGAGACTTTAGTTACTGTCATAATAAAACCAGGAGGAAGTTCGCACCCTAGTTTTCCCGGCATGAAAAGCATGGATATAAATCAGAAGGTGAAATAAGGCATGACAGTCAATAACATAAGATTTTGGAATTTGTTGCAATTAGGGGATAATTGAACTTTGGGTGACCTATGGGAATTACTGAGGTTTTCCAAGCATTTGGTTCTAAGACAGTCATAATCCATCACTGTTGCGTGATGACACCCACATTTTCAAGGCCGCACCATTTAAACAATTAATAAACTAAGGGATTCATCAAATTCAATGTAGTTTCATTGCATAATATATCTATTTTCATTGTAAGTGGATTAGAGGGTGCAGAGGTAGAAGAAAACTTATCCAACCCAAACCTCTTAAAATAGGAGATAGGAGGATTTGAAAAGGGTAAGTTTCCTTCTATGTCTAATCCTATCTAATCCTCCTACAATGAACCACATCTATTTATACATTCAAAATACATCAAATTTGACGAGTTATCCAATCCAATTCAATCGCGTTCATCAAACGTGACCTAATGATGTAGCTTCATTGTAATTGATTGCTCAGGGATCATCTTCACTCTACCATATCACCATCCCATAAAACACACTTACTTTGTCAAATGATAAAGGATAAGTAGTTTATCATACATCCAAGAAAACAAAGCATGAAACGAAAAGCGTTCTCCGTGAAAAACAACAGTAGATAACTAACTAAAATGAAATTGATAAAAAATACATTAGTTTACCACTATTGCCCAAAGGATTAAACGATCAAGATATGACCATTTCTATATTCTAGTACTCCCTCTCGAGTGTCGCCTTCCCTATAACTAGAGACTCCAAAAAGTAAAATTAACACAAATTGGGAGGTTAAATTTAACACAAATTCAAATTTGGAATATCCCGTTTTGATAACATGATTGATTTTGTTGGTTCACCACTATTCTCTGTTAAAACGTAAGCGACAGGAGTGCTTTCATCTTGTAGCATATGATGTCATGCGTACACTTATAACTCCAACTATAAAAGATGCCTAAAAATCCAGAACTCCCATAGTACCCAAGCTACAATAAGTAGCATAAATGCCCAAAAAAATAAAAGAAAAAATTGAGACGCCAGAATGAGAACTACTCAATAGATACAACTGGGGACCTAAAGACAGTTCCAAGAGAAAAGGTACTCTTCAGTCTGAAGTCAACCTTGTGCAAAAAATAATTACAGTTTGAGGATTCAAAATTCATAAGGAAAGTAATATGCTCACAACACAGAGCTCTAACAGAGAAAAGCTTCTCGTAATGTAGAATAAGATTTTCCAAGTCAAATATCTCTGCATGTCCAAAATCGTTAAGAATTTAGCGCATCAAATACTCTCTACCATCACAAATTATCAGTTCTTATTACACGCTTCTTTTTCTTCATAAAGAGACGCTAGTGGAGCAGCTACACTTCGGCAAAAGGACCAACTACATTGCACCAAATTCAAGGCGAAGCTAGTTTTGTACTTTGCCTAAATACTTACGCTCATGCATTGTACATTATCTAGAGTCAATCAATTCAACCCAAAATTTCGATTGTGTTCAGTCATTTCCATATAACCTCAACTAACACATTCCTCAGTTTCCCCACAGATTTTCTAACCAGCCAAACACATTACAAAGAAAAACTGAAACAAATAGATAAAACCCACCTATTTTAAGAACCAAAGTAATCAAATTAACCACAACTGAAGGAAGAAAAAAAAAGTAATCAAATTAAAAAAAAAAAAATCACTTTACCTCCTCGTACTTCTGCGTAAGAGTAAGTCTTTCGTCCTCCGACATGTCAGGTCTGAGAACCGCCATGGTCTCATACTGGCGGAGCCCCGGTGGGCACGGAGGCTCCTCCTTTTCCTCCACGGCGGTTAAGCCCGACCCGGGTGAGGAAGACGGGTCATCTTCGGATTGGAACCCACCCTCGAAGAACGAGGCCGAGAACTCCAGAGATTGGACATTGAAGGTCAGGCCTGAGCTGGGGCTGGGTCTGGTCGTGGGTGGGAAAGAGACGGTTTGGAGTAGAGATGGAATTTGTGAGCTTGTTTTGCGGTAAAATGGGAAGCTTGAAGAAGGGGCTAGAGTCGAAATGGGTGAAGAAGTAGACGCCATTGATTGAAGCAACGGAAGAAAGTTTCTGGGTCAGTGGATATTGATAAGGGACAGAGCAATCCAATGAAGTAATTTAGCGTGTCGTATTGCACGTTGGTGTGTTTACGACATGCCGTTTCATTTAGTTGGTCCAGGCTCAAGAAGCCCAACCCAGATTGTAAGCCCATATAAAATACAATTCTTTCTTGGAAATGAACACAAAAAACCCAGCCCAGATTGAATTTTCGCATAAAATACAAGGCACAATTGCTTCTTGAGAAGGAAGCCAAGACCCGAGAGTGATAAAACTCGGTGAAGAAGGCAAAAGCAATCAGGGGAGGAGGAGGAAGAAGGAGAAGAAGGGGAAAGAAAAAGGCGAGAGATGGATCCGAAGCTGACAGAGGTTGCACAGCTATTCGAGCGGTTCAAAGCTGCATTTGTAAGGAGTGACTTTGATACGTGCTCCAACTTCCTCTCCCAGCTTAAGGTAACCTGCCAATCTCCAAAACCCTAATTTTCTTTTGCCATCTGCTTCTTCTACACATGATTTAGTTATCGTTCTGTAGAATTAATGCCTCAATTTTGAATCTTTGTATATTGCCGCGATGTGATTAGGTTTTTATTGTCGTTTTGAATCTGCCTTCTTTTAACTATTTCGTAAATTTATTTTGGATTTGGTGAAGTAATTTTAGAAAATTACCTAATCCGGTGTACGGCTTGTAGAGTTACTAAGTATTTTGGTTAAGCTATCTTGGCATTCCTTTGGAGGAATTGTTGAAATGTTTTCTGGTTTTGTATGTAAAAACAAATTGGATTCTGTTGTTGAATTTGAGTTTAATTGTATTGGTTGTTGTTCAGGTCAAGCTGACTGAATTCAGGAGCCTACCCCCGTTGTTCGAAGACACGCGTAATGCAATCCAGGAACTAACATTAGCAAGTAACATTCTCTACCCGATTAAATAACTGTTCTTGTTATTCTAATTCTTTGTTCTATGGTGTATAATACGTTGTCATGAGGCTCAAGCTCATGTGACATGGCATTGGGGGTGAGGAATGGGAAAAGGTTAAACTTAAGTTTAACTCTTGATGTAAGCAAGAAATATTCTTTCCTATTTCATTGAGCTGCTGATTATATTGGACCAAAAGAGTGCTAGTTTACGGTTGCTTATTGGCGGTCACCTTCATTATATTGATGTAATCTAACTACCTCTTCGTTAATCTTTTTTCATGTTTGAAAAATTTCAGGGGATATATATGAGCACGCTGTTGTTCTTAGTGTGAAGACTGAGGATCAGGATGCATTTGAAAGGGATTTCTTTCAGTTGAAGTCCTACTACCAAGATGCTCGGTAACTTAACAACCCCGTTAGGATCTATCTATGAATTTCATTCTCTAATGCGAAATATGATGAACCACCAATGATACATTACACACATATCTGCAGTTATGCAGGAAAATAATATGCCTTCACGACTGCCACCCACCCAAAAAAAAAAAATCTCATTCATCCATATATTACTTGGTTATTAACATAAGTTCTTAAACAAAGAGAACACATTGAAGCATGTCTTTTGGTGCTAAAGCCTTCTGTTGACTCTTCCAATCTATGCAGTTATTACTTTGTTTTGTTTATCATACATGTATTACTTGGTCCTTACTCTAAGAAAAATTCATGTTTGTTAGAAGTATTGTAAATAAATTTACATTTTTTGTTGGAACAGTGGCCTGCTTCCACCATCCCCTCAAGAGTTCCCAATTTTAGGTCTCAACTTGTTGCGGCTCCTTGTCCAGAATAGAATTGCTGAGTTCCACACTGAACTGGAACTGCTTTCATCTGCTGCGTTAGAGAACTCTTGCATTAAGCACGCTGTAGAACTTGAGCAATCCTTCATGGAGGGGGCCTACAACCGCGTGTTGAGTGCTCGGCAGACAGTGCCGCATGAAACCTATGTTTATTTCATGGATCTCCTCGCAAAAACAGTCAGGTAATTTATTCACTTAAGCATACAGAAATTGGGCTGTTTTCTTCGTTGGAATTCTACATCGGTGCAGCTCAATTTCTTACAACTCCTAGGAATATGTGAATTATTTGTGGCCATCATCTTCATGTTCTTGTGTATTGTAGCTCCTTAAATAATATGTTTGCATATATTTATGAAATACAAGCCTTTCTGGGGTTATTTTTGGCTGATCTGTTCTTTCACTTTTAGAGATGAGATAGCTGGATGCAGCGAGAAGGCATATGATTATCTCTCTATTAAGGATGCACGTCAAATGTTTCTGTTCCCTTCTGACCGTGACCTGTTGGCATATGTAAATGAGGTAATGTTCATGGTAACATGTATTTTTTCTGTTAATTCTTCCATATGAAGTTCATATTTTCAGAAGATACTAAATCCAAATAGACTGGACTGCTTGATAGGAATTGCATAGAATGCCAGTAGTTTTGTGTTAGACAATGAATATGCATACATTTTGCAAAATTATGTATTGCAAAGGCACCCAATCATGTAGCATTTTCAAATGATTTGAATCAAGTAACGCCCTTTTGGCTCAAAAAGAAAAAAAGCGAAAAAAAAAAGTCGTGAGGTCCTCTAGTGTTTAGGTGGTTTTGAATGGTAAATCAAATATAGTTTATATTTTTAGCAGTAAGGAACTCATAATGCTTCACCAGAACTAGTAGCAATGCACTTCTTTCTCTATCGCTTTTACAAATTTTAACTCTGGTCTTTGAATACAGGATCATCCCGAGTGGGAGGTAAAGAATGATGCCGTCTATTTCCAGAAGGCAAAGGAGTCTGCTCCTTGCAAGGAGATACCATCTCTGCAGCTCATCAACCAAACTCTTAGCTACGCAAGGGAGTTGGAGCGGATTGTCTGAAAAACCCAGCTGCTGCAAGTTGTTTTGTTAGTCATAACACCTAATCAACAGTTTCTCATACTCACTATTTTTCATATTTTCATTAATCAGACTGTTTGTGCTCTAACTTGGTGAGTTCTATTGAATCCGTATTGGCTGGAAAAATCCGAAACAGAATCCATATTAAGCCCATGAGCGCGTGAATTGGTTCCTTTGGGCCACTTCCAGCCATTGATTTGTTGAGTGGTTGGTTTCATTCGTTGATTTGCGTTTTCGTCCTGAGATTTATGTTTTCTTATTCACAAACTGAGTTCTCAAAAGTGGCTAAATTTTTCTCCATTTTACGATCGTAAATTTTTTATTTTTATTTCATTTAATAAGAAAAAAAACAATTTGATATAACATCAAGGAGAAAATTACATTATACACATGAATTTTCCACATAACACATGAATAAGAATACAACTAAATCATAATATTAAATAGTAAAAAAAAAATATAAACAAACAACAAACAACATACTTACTTTTTCATAAATTTTCTTTATGTGCAACTCCAAACTTAGATGAATTGCTTATGATCATTAGCACTAGTCCAAGCATGACATGTATATTGCTTCCTCTGAAATTCATCAATCTTTAATTATCTTATTGCATAATTTTTCTATGAGAGATTAAAGCATGGAAGAAATGCGGATGTAGAAAGTTGTGAACAAAAATGGATGATATATAAGGAGGTAACTAAAACCTTTGAATTTTATTATATTTTTGGGGGACTATTTGTCATCTTATTGTTGCTCTAAATTTAAGTAGTTGAATTAAATATACCCTTTAGTTTAATCTCAAGTCTGTTGTGAAAAATTGAGAGAAGGAGAGATTGAGAGAGATAAGGAAAGGCAAAGAGAAATTCAGAGCGTTTTTGTATTCTATCATGAATAATATGATGTATGAATAAATAATTTACATAATCCCTTATATAATATAAAGGAATAAACAAATATACAAAATGACTATACTACCCCTAATATTCTTTACATAAATAGACACCAATGTTAGGTTATTTACAACTCCCCTTGGATACTTCATGTAATGGTGCTGCTTGACTACACGCCTATGCGTTCCCTTGTTAAAACCTTGTCAGATAACAAAAATCATGTGGAACAAAAATAATCTTGGTCGAAGGAAAAAGAGTGCAACGCGCGTGGATAGTGATCACATTGTAATCTCCTAGGGCAGTTGAAATCGTCTCTTCTGAAATATGGGTAGATATTACGCATTTGAGTTAGAATGCATTAGTGTTGTACACCAAAACCTTACCCGGTAAACCCAGTGGGAAAAGCCCATGGTCGAAGGGAAAATATGAGAAAATGATAAGTCAGATCATGGCATCTTCGTGATGCATTGTCAATGAGGTGACCATACAACATTGTGCCTCATTAAAACTTACCTAGGTAACAAAACCCAATGAGACAAAATAATCCTGGTCATAGGACAAAAGAGTACACGATGATCATGTGAGTATACTTCGGGATACTCAATATACTCCCGGATACTCAGTATACTCCCGGATACTTGGTATACTTCAGGATGCTTCCCCTGATCTTGACTCCCCTGAAAACTACAGATTAGGTAGATTAACTAGTCTACATAAATCAATACCTCGCACATGCTGCTGGAATGTGGCCTTTGGTAATAACCTGGTGAATAGGTCTGCATGGTTATCTTGAGACCGAATTGACTTGATCACAATCTTATGATGATCTTGTTGTTGTTGTTAGTTAAAGAGGAACATCGGTGCAATATGTAACCATCCGGAAATTTGAGAAAACAAAAATGACGATTTTGCCCCTAAAGGTCAAAAGTTGACTTTTTTATCAGGACTCCTTATGAACATTTTGTGTGGACCATTACATAGATCTCGAACTCCTGAATACGTAGACAAGTAGTATGTCGAAAATGGAGTTCAGATAAATTCATTTTGGAAGGGTACTTTGGTAATTTTGGAAGAAGAACCTGGGTTCGTCTAGAAGGTTCTTGAACTTCCCTCTCATTCTCTCCCACCGTGATAAGACCCGACCCTGAAAAACACCACGTAAACCACACACGGGCCTTACTCCCGTTTGACAAGTCTTTTATCATACAAGGGATACTAACATCTCAACCACAACCATACCTCACTAGACTAGCTAAAACATGTCTTGATGCAAGGTTACCGCCCACATCCACCCACTAACCCCAATAAGTAGTGGCATTTCTTATTCCAATCATGTTCATTAGTAAATTTAGGGAGTTACCACATCCTCGAATTATTAAGATACATTGTAGTCATACAACAACTTAGAGAAACCATGACAAATCCACATAATAGTTTCCCATTAAGAACTATTAATATCCAAACACTAACTTAGATTAATTATCCTTATTAGGAATTTATATGAATTCATATAAAAAGAAGTGGACAAATATCCATGAAGATATATTATACACATAACCAATTATCTTAATTTCTCAACCAATTACCTTAATTTCTCAACCAATTACCTTAATTTCTCTCATAAGTATTTCTATTCATGATCACCATTATGATGTGTTATTATCCAAGTAACACAATAGTTTAACAAACTTCTCTTATAAATATATGGTTACCCAAATATACTTATAATCAAATTTTTAGAAAAATGAAGTGATTTAATATTATAGATGTGCATAACAACATAATCACACATTCTTAGTCCCGTAATCATAATTATAGCATCATCACCACACATATAATCGCATACAATAATCACCATAACATGTCATTATAACATGTAAAGCTTGTACACACACATTAGTAATCCAAATTAGTATTAGGTTTAACTTCTCATTCCTTAAGATTAACCTCGAATTATAACATGAACCTATAATCATACATTTAACGCCAAAACCTGAGTTTACATCCATTCCATTTCATCTTTATAATAATAAAATCAATTACCCAATATTTTAGGATCTATTAATGATTTTTAAGTAGAACATAAACCATAAACAATCATAACTGTTTCATATGATGTCCAATTAATTCCAAAGTTGAACCATTAAACTCCAAATTTCGTGTTGATCCCATCGAGAGATAAGGTGGGATGCGCCCTCACGCGTCGTCCCTTCCTTCTGCGCTGGTGGCCACGCGCCACTACTGTTCATCTTTAACCCCGGATTCAACCCATTTACCTGCAACCGAGTTGCTCACGACTAGCGACTATGACCCAACTAGAAATCCCTCATTTCTCCACTATTTTTCATGTTCTAAATGTCCAGATTCAACTTACGACTACCAGAAAGAGATATTTGAATTAAAACTCAAGATAAACTCACCTCTAAGCACGATTTGATAACTTTCACTTCGACCATGGATTCTAATACCTCCCTCGACGTGTCTCTACGTCCATATCTTCAAAGTTTTGGCTCACTGAGGTCGCCTGATCACAAAAAAGTGATAAATGAGCTTATTTTGCAAGCTTCCACGTCGAAACACCAACTTGGTGTTCGAATCCAGATTTTCCTTCTCGGGTTTCAGGGTAAGTTCTCGGGTTTGAGGGTTAACTCATCCTTACAGTAACCCTATGGGGTTTCTCTCTCTCAAGCTCACCTTCCTTTTTTTTTTTTGCGTGGTTCCATTTTTTTCCCATGGATCTCTCTCACGGTTTGGTTAAAAGTGTTTTTCTTCCTTTTCGGTTGCACACCACCGAATCCACACACACACACACACACACACATAGAACATAAGAAGTCTGTAGACGGAGGATGGAGGGAGAAATCCTGAAATTTCTCGACACTTGGCATCATCCAAAATATCTTATGTGTGAAATGACCAATTTTCCCTTGTGCCAAAAATACCATACTACCATTGATCTGTTTTAGACCCCTAACTATGTAACGCCCCGGAAATTCAAAGGATGTAAATTTGTAAAATGATAAATGAAATGACGTTTTTACCCTTGTAAATAGTGAGGTTAAAGTTGGCATTTTACGTGATGTGTGTTTTTCATGAACTTCAAGGATCATTAGGTAGGTCTCGATGTCCTGAGTCCGTAGACAGGCGGCACGCTGAAATGGACCTCGGACGAAAAAGTTACAATTCTAGAACGAGGAAGGGCATTTTGGTAATTATGTGAAGGAGGGGTACAATGGTAATTTTGAGGGTGCAGTTTGAAAACAGCCGTGAGTGGGTTGTTAAGAGAATTTTTTAACAAATCAAGTGACAATTGTCACAAAGGAAGGCTGGATTAGTGGCAGTGTGGGCTGAGTGGAGTGTAGGCGTGTTGTGTGTGCTGTGGAAGAACAGAGCACGGGCACTTTGGTTATTGTTTTGGGTCAGTTCCGGGAAACGCAGACACAGTGGGACAGAGAGATTCCCTTGGGTTTCTGTGATGGATGGATTGAAAACAGAGAGGTTAGAAGCCATTTGAGAAGTCATTTTGAGAGGAAAACCGAGAAACCAGAGAGGAAACCAAAATCGGGAAAAATTGAAAAATGGAGGGAAAAATTCGAGTTTGATTTGTGAGGGGAGAGGATCTAAGCAGAGATTAAAAACAGTCTTCTGGACTCATTTCGACTTCAACCATACAAAAATCGAAGGATGTTGATCGTGGTTTGGCTAAGAACAGAATTCGAGGTTGAGTACGACTACCTACAGGTAAGGATTTGTGAAATTGGTTATTGTAAAACGTTCATTTACGTCTTAAGATGCTTCAGTATCATTTAATTAGAAAAATAAGTCGATTTGAGTGAGTTTCGAAAGTTAAAACCATGTGTTTGATCTTGAGAAAAATGATGGATTAAAAGCTTGATGTGTGTAATTAATAATGGAGAACTTAACTTAGGATAAAATGGAAGGATTTCGGTGAAATAATTGAACGAATTAAGTTGGAAGTGAAAGAGTTTGAACTGGGTCGTGTCGCGGGTCTGTAACCCTTTTAACAGGAAAACGGGTAAGGACGACGACACTGTAGCTTACTGTGCAGGGCGCGTGGCTTTCACGCGCAGCCACTTTGGGCGGCACGTGAGGGCGCATAAGGCCATATCTTCGGTCACGGTCAACATGTGATTTGATCCTTTCAATGTAACAAACATTTTGAGATAAATTTCGAGTCGATCGGACGTCGTTCGGGATAGTGTTGAGTGTTCGAGAGTTTAGGATTTTAATTTAATTACGTTGAAAAATCCCGAAAATTTGCGAAAATTAATATAAGCTTAATGAACGTGTTTGTGACCCAAATTGTGATCTTTGACAGGCCAGAACATTCCAGAGACAGCTGAGGAGCGTACGGGACGCGATTGACGCGTTCGAACTTCGTGAGTGGACTTTTGATTTCTAACCGAGCATGCATAATTGTTTTTACTCACTTGTTTTATGTTTCTATATATGATTTTATGTTTATAATTATGATATTTTAGCTTTACGTGATTGCAAGTTTTTCGATGTGATTTATCGCATTTTACTTATTTCGAGACTATAGTTTCTCCGATACTTTGATGATGGTTTGATGAGTGATTTTATACGATTTGTGCATATCACATTTTAATGATGATTTGATTATGATTTGTGAGTAAGATTTGGGATTTGAACGTGAAATTCAGACATAAGTCCTATTTTGATAAAATGTGATTTCGAATTGGTTTTGAAATTTGGATCATGATGGATCTTGAATTTGTTATGATTTACACATGATTTTGGGTTTAAAGACCCGGTACGATTTCTAGATCTGGTTTTGGGTTTAAAGACCCGGTTAATTGATGACGGGGGAGGGGCCTTGATTGAGACATGTTGAGTTTAAAGACTCGGTTACTGTGATGCCCCCCGAGGCCTATTGATTGTGTTTTGAGTTTAAAGACTCGTTGATATCCCGGGAAGGCCTGATATGTGAGTTTAAAGACTCGGATGGATCCAGCAGATTTGATCCGTTGATGTTACATTCGGTTTTACATTCAGTTTTACATGGTTTTATAGTTATCTACTGTAACAGTTTCCATACGGTTTATATAAGTGTTTTTCGGAACCTTAGTTATGCATGCGTGTTTTGAAACTGGAGGGTGAACCCTAATTTCATTAAACTGTTTCCCATAACCATTTGTTTTAGTCCACTCACACTTTTCTGTTTTAAAACCCTCCAGGTCGTGGTACAAGTTTTGGGGGCTAACGCAGGGGCAGAGGCATAGAGTTTCCCCATTGCGGTGTAGTTAGTTCACAGAGTAGGGGTTTATCCTTATCTTGGTTTTGTAACCATGCTCTGTGATACGGTTGACTGGTTGTACCGTTGGTTGTATCGTACTTTCTCCCTGGTCTGACAGTACGTGTAATGTATTATTGTGTGGTTATTTTTTATTTTTTGTGTTCAATTGTCGGACGGGAGCAAGATTCTTCCCGGTTATCGAGGCGAGAATCAGGGTGTGTCCTGTCAATTGGTATCAGAGCCAGGTTTACGGTTTATGTCTGGCACCGGGATGTGCCTAGGTTGTTGTACTAACTTATGCCTCTTTCAGAGAACGATCGGCCATGCCTTCGCGACGTGAATCCCCTCCACGACCTGCAGAAGGCGTTGTTAGTGATGTCGAGAGTGCCACGATCGAGCGAGCCCAGTGCCTTGGGGCTACGGTATTTAGCGGTGGGGCAGATCCCGAGGAAGCCCACCGATAGGTTTCTCGGTTTGAGCAGATTTTTGCTGTGATACGATGTCCTCCTGAAGAGAGAGTTGTGTTGGCCACCTTTTTGCTGGATGGGGCCGCTTATGAGTGGTGGTATACTCTGGAGTTATCAGGTTGGGATGCTCACGCAGTGACTTTGGAGACCTTTCGCGAGCTGTTCCTTTATCAATACTATCCCCGTTCATTCTGTGATGCTAAGGAGATAGAATTTCTGCAGCTTCGACAGGGGAGCATATCTGTAATAGAGTACTAGCAGAAGTTTTAGATGCTAGTCCGTTTTACTCCTACCTTCGTGTCTACTGAAGCTGAGAATTGCCGTAAGTTCGAGCTTGGCCTGCGAGGTGAAATACGTGCCATTGTGACAGCTGGAGCTTTTACTACCCTCAGAGAGTTATCTGATGTTGCAGTACAGGTGAAGGCTAGTTTACCGACACGTCCACAGTTCTCAGTTGGTGGACAACATCGAGAGCGTTCATTTCCTGGAGCGTCGAGTCAGAGAACTCCGAAAAGGGGTTGTTACAGTGGAGCTTCGTCCGCGGGCAGTGACCTTTTTGTTAGGCCCGTCAATTTTCAGAGTTCCGAATTCCGAGGATCCGGAACACAGCCGGCTCCACAGGCGAGTGCGACCTCAGTTGCTTCCACAGGAAGATAGAGTGGCAGATTTACTCGAGATGTTCCTAGTGTTATCTGTTTCTTCTGTGGAGAGCGGGGCCACTACCGGAGAGAGTGTCCATCATTTTTACAGGGTGGTGGCGCAGGTCGGGGTGCAGTGGAGCAAGGGCGGAGTACCGCGTCAGTTTCTGGGACAGATAGTACTAGACGAGGTGTTGAAGCTACCAGTGGACAGAGGGGTCGTGGGCGAGCATCAGGACCACAGGCCCAAGTTTTTGCGGTTACACAGCAGGAGGCCCGGGTTGCACCAGGTGTTGTGACAGGTACACTTACAATCCTTGGTCATGATGTATGTGCTTTGATAGATCCCGGAGCTACTCATTCTTTTATATCACGGAGTTGTGGATTGTTAGCGGATAGAGAGGTGTCCGCACTGGGTTGTGATATGGGTGTGAGTACACCCACGGGGGAGGTGTTTGTGGTAAACCAAGTGTTGAGAGAGTGTCCCGTATTGGTAGGTGACGTTGGGTTGGTAGCTGACCTGATACTCCTGGACTTGCATGACTTTGATGTTATTATGGGGATGGATTGGTTGACATTACATCATGCTTCTAACGAATGTGTCGATAAGAAGGTAACTTTTTGGAGTCCAGGGTTACCTGAAACTACCTTCCAGGGAGTACAGCGAGCAACTCCTGTTGGGGTGATTTCAGCTCTAAAAGCAAGTAAGTTGTTAAGGAAGGGGTGCCAGGGATACTTGGCTCACGTGGTGGACACACGTGCTGCACCATTGAAAGTGGAGGATATACTGATAGTGCGGGAGTTCCGAGATGTCTTTCCAGAGGATTTTTCGGGATTGCCACCCCACCGAGACATTGAGTTCACCATTGATATTTTTCTAGGTACGTAACCTATTTCTCAGACTCCGTACCGTATGGCGCCACCTGTGTTGAAGGAATTGAAGGCGCAGTTGCAGGAATTGGTCGATATGGGGTTTATTCGACCGAGTGTATCTCTTTGGGGAGCTCCAGTTTTGTTTGTGCGGAAAAATGATGGAATCTTGAGGCTCTGCATCGATTATAGGCAACTGAATAGGGTAACAATCAAGAATAAATACCCCCTGCCTCAGATCGATGACCTGTTTGATCAGCTGAGAGGAGCTCAACACTTCTCAAACATAGATCTTCGTTCTCGGTATCATCAATTGCGGGTTAAAGAAAAGGATGTACCCAAAACAGCCTTTAGAACCCGATATGGTCATTATGAGTTCCTAGTGATGCCGTTCGGGTTAACTAACGCACCAGCGGCATTTATGGATTTGATGAACCGAGTGTTGCAGCCATACTTGGATCACTTTGTTATTGTATTCATTGATGACATTTTAGTCTACTTAAAGAGTGCGAAAGCGCACGAAAAGCACTTAAGGATGGTGCTTGGTACCCTAAAGAAGAATCAATTGTATACAAAGCTTAGTAAGTGTCAATTTTGGCTGACCAGCGTGAGTTTCTTGGGACATGTGATTTTGGCTGAAGGAATCAGTGTAGATCCCTAAAAGATTGAAGCATTAGCAAAGTGGGAACAACCAAAGACAGTCACTGAGGTAAGAAGTTTCTTGGGGTTAGTTGATTATTACAGGCAGTTTGTAGAGGGTTTTTCTACCATTCCTGCCCCATTGACACGGCTGACGAGGAAAGGAGTCAGATTTGTTTGGAATGAGGATTGTGAACAAAGTTTTCAGGAGTTGAAGAAAAGGTTGACATCTGCTCCTGTAATGACCCTTCCAGACGATAGTGGATAATTTGAGGTGTACAGCGATGCGTCCTTACAAGGATTGGGATGCGTGTTAATGCAACATGGAAAAGTGATTGCCTATGCCTCGCGCCAGTTGAAGTCTCATGAATGCAACTATCCTACCCATGATTTAGAACTAGCTGCGGTGGGACATGCTCTAAAGATTTGGAGACATCATTTATATGGGGCGACCTGTAGACTGTTTACGGATCATAAGATCCTGAAGTACTTGTTCACACAGAAGGAATTAAATGTGAGGCAAAGACGATGGTTGGAGCTGATTAAGGATTATGACTGCACGATTGAGTACCATCCTGGAAAAGCTAATGTGGTAGCTGATGCTTTGAGTCGGAAATCAATAGATTCTGTGGCACACTTACGGATGACCCATTTGCCCCTATTGGTTGAACTCCGTATGACTAGCGTTAATTTGGGACTTGATAGCCAAGGTGTCTTGCTAGCTAGTTTTCAGGTGCGGCCAATCCTAATTGACCAAATCATCGATGCTCAATTCCAAGATCCTGTCTCGTGTATTCTTCGGGTTGAAGTGGAAGTAGGAGAACGACATGATTATACAGTCAGAGATGACGGAGCCTTACTAAAGGAAGGACGATTGTATGTGCCTGGAGACGTCACATTAAAGAAAGAGATTTTAGACGATGCACATAGTTCAGCGTATGCTATGCATCCGGGTGGAACTAAAATGTACCGTACGCTTCGAGAACATTATTGGTGGCCTTGTAAAATGATAAATGAAATGATGTTTTTACCCTTGTAAATAGTGAGGTTAAAGTTGACTTTTTACGTGTTTTTCACGAACTTCAAGGATCATTAGGTAGGTCTCAATGCCCTGAGTCCGTAGACAGGCGGCAAGCTGAAAACGGACCTCGGACGAAAAGTTACGATTCTAGAACGAGGAAGGGCATTTTGGTAATTATGTGAAGGAGGGGTAAAATGGTAATTTTGAGGCTGCAGTTTGAAAACAGCTGTGAGTGGATTGTTAAGAGAATTGTTTAACAAATCAAGTGACAATTGTCACTAAGGAAGGCTGGATTAGTGGCAGTGTGGGCTGAGGAGAGTTTAGGCGTGCTGTGTGTGCTGTGGAAGAACAGAGCACGGGCACTTTGGTTATTGTTTTGGGTTAGTTGCGGGAAACACAGACACAGAGGGACTAAGAGATTCCCGTGGGTTGTTGTGATGGATGGATTGAAAACAGAGAGGTTAGAAGTCATTTGAGAAGTCATTTTGAGAGGAAAAATCGAGAAACCAGAAAGGAAACCAAAATCGGGAAAAACTGAAAAATGGAGGGAAAAATTCGAGTTTGATTTGTGAGGGGAAATGAGCTAAACAGAGATTAAAAACAGTCTTCTGGACTCATTTCGACTTCAACCATACAAAAATCGAAGGAAGTTGATCATGGTTTGGCCAAGATCAGAAGTTCCAGATTCTGGAAAAATTTGAGGTTGAGTACGACTACCTACAAGTAAGGATTTGTGAAATTGGTTATTGTAAAATGTTCATTTACGTCTTAAGATGCTTCAGTATCATTTAATTAGAAAACTAAGTCGATTTGAATGAGTTTCGAAAGTTAAAACCGTGTGTTTGATCTGATGGATTAAAAGCTTGATGTGTGTAATTAGTAATGGAGAACTTAAATTAGGATAGAATGGAAGGATTTCGGTGAAAGAATTGAATGAATTAAGTTGGAATTGAAAGAGTTTGAACCGGGTCGTGTCGCGAGTCTGTAACCCGTTTAACAGGAAAATGGGTAAGGACGACGACATTGTAGCTTACTGTGCAGGGCGCGTGGCTTTCACGTGCAGCCACTTTGGGAGCCGGGTTAGGGCGCGTGAGGCCATATCTCCGGTTACGGTCAACATGTGATTTGATCCTTTCAATATGACGAACATTTTGAGATAAATTTCGAGTCGATCAGACGTCGTTCGGGATAGTTTTGAGTGTTCAAGAGTTTAGGATTTTAATTTAATTACGTTGAAAAATCCCGAAAAATTGGGGAAATTAATATAAGCTTAATGAACGTGTTTGTGACCCAAATTGTGATCTTTGACACGCTAGAACATTCCCGAGACAGTCGAGGAGCGTACGGGACGCGATTGACCCGTTCGAACTTCGTGAGTGGACTTTTGATTTCTAACCCCGCATGCATAACTGTTTTTACTCACTTGTTTTATGTTTCTATATATGATTTTATGTTTATAATTATGATATTTCTGCTTTACGTGATTGCACATTTTTCGATGTGATTTATCGCATTTTACGTATTTCGAGACTATGGTTTTTCTGATACTTTGATGATGGTTTGGTGAGTGATTTTATACGATTTGTGTATATTACATTTTAATGATGATTTGATTATGATTTGTGAGTAAGGTTAGGGATTTGAACATAAAATTTGGACATAAATCCTATTTTGATAAAATGTGATTTTGAATTGGTTTTGGAATTTGGATCACGATGGATCCTGAATTTGTATTATTTACACATGATTTTGGGTTTAAAGACCCGGTACGATTGTTGGATCTGGTTTTGGGTTTAAAGACCCGGTTAATTGATGACGGGGTAGGGCCCTTGATTGAGACATGTTGAGTTTAAAGACTCGGTTACTGTGATGTCCCCCGAGGCTGATTGATTGTGTTTTGAGTTTAAAGACTCGTTGATATCCCGGGAAGGCCTGATATGTGAGTTTAAAGACTCGGATGGATCCAGCAGATTTGATCCGTTGATGTTACATTCAGTTTTATAGTTATCTACTGTAACGGTTTCCATACGGTTTATATAAGTGTTTTTCGGATACTTAGTTATGCATGCGTGTTTTGAAACTGGAAGGTGAACCCTGATTTCATTAAACTGTTTTCCATAACCATTTGTTTTAGTCCACTCACACTTTTCTGTTTTAATACCCTCCAGGTCGTGGTACAAGTTTTGGGGGCTAACGCAGAGGCAGAGGCATAAAGTTTTCCCGTTGCAGTGTAATTAGTTCACAAAGTAGGGTTTTATCCTTATCTTGGTTTTGTAACCATGCTCTGTGATACGGTTGACTAGTTGTACCGTTGGTTGTATCGTACTTTCTCCCTGGTCTGACAGTACATGTAATGTATTATTGTGTGGTTATTTTTTATTTTTTGTGTTCAATTGTCAAACGGGAGCAGGATTCGTCCCCGTTATCCAGACGATAATCAGGGTGGGTCCTGTCAAACTATCTCATACGACCTTCGATTTTAGCATGCTACCTGTCTGTGAACTCAGAAATCTGAACTCTTCATAACAGTCTTTTTGATGTTTGTAAAAGATGTCCTGGTCAAAAGTCAATACTTTAACTTTTGGTTAAAAAATCAACTCTTTGACTTTCAGGGGCAAAATTGTCATTTTTATTTTTTTTCGAAATTCTAGGTCATTACACACTGGCTTAGTTTCCAATATATGTGTGTGTATTGTGTTGTTTGGGGGTTCGGTGAAGAGAATATGAAAAAAGAGAAAAACATTAAACTGTGAAACAGAAAAGGAAAATAGCTAAAGGAAGAGGGAAAGAAGAAGAAAAGAAGGAGAATAAGAAGAAAAAGAAGAAAAAAAGGGAAAGAATGTTGGCTTGGGACGAACCCAAACTCTAAACTCTTGAGGCACAATGCTTGGCCGTGGAATGTGAGGGGTTTTGGAACTTCCTATCTTCCAACTAAGGATGCTAGGATATTAATTAAGTCTCTAGGATCATTTTGGGATGGAAAGGAAGAAGGTTTGGGCTTGAGAAAGCTATAGACAAAGACTTGGAACCATGGCCAAAAGCCAAGGAATTGAACTAAGTGATTGAGGTAGGTTTTCTTACTTTTGATGCTATAGATCTACTCATGAGATTGTGTAGATGATTTAGACATTTAAAGTCAGAAAAATAGGCGCGAAAATACGATTTAAGAACCGGGTCACATTCGAGGGTCGAGCGACACAAATTCAGGAAATTGGGTCGACCCCGCAGAGGTTGAAGGTGATCTGATGCTAGCACATGGCCCCCACGTGCAGAGAACCTCATCGGTGTGTACGGAAATTTCTGGGGATGCGGTTAACAGGGAAATTACTTTTTTTAGTACTATGATTCTAATGATGCAAGGTTTGAGTTAATTGAGCCCCGTTTGAGCATACTTTTGAATTTCCAAAACAGTATGTTTTTACTTAAAATAAAATTAATGACAAGAAGATTGGAGTACATAAATCTAATATTAAGATGGAAAAGTGATGATCTGGGGGTAATAAAATATAGATATATAAAAAAAAGGTTAGGGAAGGCATGTACAATTGTGTAAAATATACGTAGGAATAAGCTTCCTTTTCCTTAAGTCTGTTATGCATTTTGTATATGTAAATATTATTGTTATGGTCTTAAGGAAATAGTCTAAATGTAAGGTTTAATGATGGTTAATTGTGAGTATGGCTTATGTGACTAATCAGAGGATGTTATGATAGTAAATTAATAATAGATTATGGTAAATAGGAAGTTTTACAAGGGTTGTGAAAAAGAGCATAGTGTGTAGTGACTTTTAAATTTTTATGTAAATTATTATAGCCTAGTTATAAGGATAATAATGAGATAATATTTACATTCTAAAGTTGAATTAATTTACGGAAAAGTTAAAGAACTTAAACATAAGGTGTATAAAGCTATTAATTATTAGTTTGTGAATAAGGCAAAATGAAACAAGCAGACGAGCTTCATGACTCGACGGGGTTAGTGGGTAGGACGTGGGCGGTAATCCCGCATAAACGGACTTTATTTGGTTTAATCCAGGGTAATATAAATATGGTTGAGATTTAATATCCCTTCTCTGACAAAAGTTAAGGGTAACTTTGGAATTTAAGGTTTTGTTGTCAGACGGTAGGAAGACCCGTATGATTTTCAAGGTAAATTTGAGGACGGGTCCTGTAAACTTGATATCAAATCCAGGTTACTGAATATGTTATTTCTGAGATATGTTGGTTCGATTGTGGATTTTAATATGGTTTTTGAAATTTTGGCTGATTCTAAGATATGTTGGCTAAAATCCGGTTTGGAATTTAGTTTGATTTATGTGATAATGATTCAAATTTGGTTTTTAAATGATTATTGATGAAACTTTGAGAAGGTTTTTTAGTTTAAATTCCAATTTTGAAACGATTATTTGACTTATGAATATATGTTTTAATTGTGATTTTGACTTTAAGGAATTTATATGTATATTATAAATGTATGTTCTCGATATTTGTGTACTATTATGTTGTGGGCAGATGTTACCCCTTGAGTGATGGTTAGTCTCAGATGTCAAGCGCAGCTCCAGTTCCTGAGACTGGCATGGTGAGGTAACGACTCAGATGTTAAGTTAGGCTCTAATTCCAAAGTCGGTAGTGGTTAGTTTCGAATGTCGAGCTAGGCTCCAGTTCCCGAGATTGGTATTGTGATAGCTAGTCTCAAACGTTGAGCTAAGCTCTAATTTCTGAGTCTAGTATTATGATGACCCGGACGTCGAGTTGGGCTCCAATTCCTAAGTTATTTCTCACTCGGACGTCGAGTAGGGATCTAGTTCCTAATTGAGGTTACAATCGGACGTCGAGCATGACTCCAGTTCCCAAGTGGATTACCTACCAGTAGTACAGATATAACCCCAGGGGATATTGACATTGTCTATGTAACACCCCGAGCATAACTCTCTAAGCTGTAAACCCACAAAACACAAACATCATACCACCCTATTTCTTCATCATCTCCACCATTCATCAGCTGGGTGAGTGAGAGTGAGATCATAGTGAGAAGACGAGGACGACAGTGAGGCTGTGCACGACGGAGTCACGCCGGAGAGGTGAGAAACCTGAAACCCGAAACACCCATTTTGGTTCCAAAAATGGAACTTTTGTTTTCGACGTTTTTTGATCGATCTAATGGACCCTAACATGTTTTAGGAACTGAGACAATTTCAGTGGGCTGGTTTTCGAAGCAAGGTGTGGTCGGAGTTGAGAGAAAACGGAGGAGGAAGTTTATGGGCTACTGTTCATCGACTCACATGTATGATTTAGGTCGTTTTTTATGTTTTTTATCACTTAGATTGATTAGGGAGGTTGAGACGAATACGTAGGAAGAAACGGGATCGAAATCGGTTAAGACACCAAGGTTATAGGACCGGGTCGAGTGGTCTGTGCGACCCGGTTTATAGGACCCATCGAGAGGTTAGGGATGATGACATCATCAGTTGACATCATCACCTGTCAGACTATCAGGACAGGTGGCACAGTAGGTGAGTGACACTGACATGTTAGTGACGTGGCCCAATCAGAGGCTGCCACGTGTCACTAACATGTTAGTGACGTGGACAAACTAGTAACTGACACGTGGCACCTATCAAATCTGATAAGTGTCAGACCTAACGACTATTAGGCCGACGTCAGTAGGTGATGTCCGTGTTGACTTTTTGCTGACATCATCGTTGACTTTTTGGTCAACGTTGACTAGCACCTTTGACCCATTCGTAGGAGCGCGTGAGTGTAAATTTTGAGGTGGGGTCGGTACCATTTAAAGGGTTTCGATGATTCAAATCTAATGGTGGTGTTTTCGAGTCGATCGGAGCTTGTTTGATAGGTCAAATTGGGGTTTAAATCATTAGGAAGCGTGTTTGGGACATGTTCCCTGGTTGGGACTGTTCATGGGTTTTGTGTATGAACTTGTAGAGTCCTTTAGTAACCTTTGACTATTTTTGGACAGGCCCGAAGACTGTGACTTAGCTTCGGGACAAGTTTAGGTTGTTCGATTGCGCATCGAGGGCTGTCAGTGAGTGGGCTTTTGATTTCTAAACGGATTGTATGCATAACTGTTTTACTTATACTATTATATGCTTGCATTTGGATTACTTTGAGTTTGATTTATGGATTATGTATACGTATTACGTTATTTTGGGCTTGAGACTCGTCTGGATATTATAGTGTTTGGTTTTGGAGTAAAACAAGGATTTTCATTGGTTAATACTATTTCACTGTACACATCGACCTTATGGATTATTGTCTCCTCCAGATATTTGGTACCTTGGAGTGGTCACGACGCATTGTCTAAGAGGGGCCGCTGTATATGAAAAATTGTAAGGAGACTCAGGATCAGGATTGCTTTAGACATCTGGGACGTCTGACAGCTGGGACGTCGTGACAGGACCCGTCCCCGAAGGACAAAGTTAACCGTGCCCGGTCCTGCTCCCGTCTGACAAGTCAACTGAAAGTCCGAAACTACCCTTCAGCACCTGCCAGACAAGGGATATTTGCGCTGGTGCCCGCTCATACCTCCACCTCTCAAATAGCCTCGATCATCGCGCCACGACCTGAAGGGTCAATAAAACAGAAAAGGTGTGAGTGGACAAAAATGACCTCTTATAAAAACATTTGCCAAAATACATTCTTACCCTCCAGTTTTCACAAACTTGCATGCATATTGTAAAACATGAGTAATAGTATGAAATCATTCAAGTATGAACAGTGGACAGATAAAATCAAAACATATTTTCCCATGGTCCATAAAACTTATGTTCACCAAATCAGTTCATGTTATAAAACATCAAATCTCGGCTCTTAGGCCACAACATGTGAAAACATAATCACCTGGCCACAAAGACCAAAAACCCGTACTCAATACCAGTACGCTATCACAAACAACATCACTCAGCACTAATCACCAGTGCACAATAAATATATCAATCCAATCCATCCGCACTACTCACAAGTGCATAAAATATCACATATCACATCTACACTACTCACAAGTGCACAATCAATCAAACTGCATTACTCACAAGTGCTGCACTACGTGTAGGCCAATATCCAGTCACTCTCTCGGGAACAGACACCTCTGGGCTCAACCCCCTCGGGCTCAGTCACCTCTGGGCGAACACATCCCTAGGCTCAGACCCATCCGAGTGATACATCTAGGCTCAGTCTCATCCGAGAAGCTGACTACCATAGGATCAACTCCGGATCCTACAATCATATCCCCCGAGCTCCGGTCGTCTGGGTAATCCCCCCAAGCTCCGACCGTCTGGGAATATCACAATCACAATGAAAACTATCTCGGGAATTACATCCCAAAACATTTCAATCAAATCTTGTCTTCATACAAAGTCAAGATCGTTCCCAACTGGGTCTCAAGCCCAAAATACCATTTACACGTACTTCTTTAAAATCACCTTTAAAATCAATAAAATAATCCGGAAATCATTATTGACTCACCAACAAAGTCAAAATATCATTTTAGAAATCATTTAAACTCTGGGCCTAGCCCAAAACATTATTTACACTTTCCTCGTAAAACGTGCTCGAAAGACTGATTAAAATAATCATAAAATCCCAATAAATCATTAATTCCACAATTTCACAAGTGACTCCAAATCCGTGTCAAAATCACTATTCACTTGGGTTCTCATGCCCAAAATATCATTATCACGCAAATCCATGCGTTGCAACCTCCGTTGCCATTTTCACGTAAATCCACGAAATTGACCATTGACTCATTCCCGAGTCATCACATCATTTTTCAATCCATGACTCAATAACCCGAGTCCAAACATTATTTTCAATCAATTTCAATCCCGGACTCATAAACCAAGTCCAAACATTATTTTTACCAAATTTCGTAATTTCTCGAAAATCACCCAAAAATAATAATATAATAATCATAAAACTGAGAAAGTACCGGATTGAAACATAAATCATGCCCAAGAATATAAAATCATATAATAAGGCATTTAAATCATATATGCATGCATCACGGTTAGAAAACAAAGTCCACTCACACACACCGTCCAAAACGGTCCGTTTCCGAGCTGCACGTTTTTCCGTAAAATCTGGAAATCACAACTCCTGTCCAAAATCATTATAGAGGGTTACTAACATCTCAAAATACATCATATAATTTTCCCCAATTTTTTCGGAATTTAAATACGTAATTTAAACGTAAAATAAAACTTCGGATACGCGGAACATTAACGAAACGATATCCGATTTTATCGAAACCAGTGTCAAAATGTTCGTTACACTGAGGGGTTCAAAAGTCATGTTGATCGTACCTCGGGATTCTCACTCACGCGCCCCCACGCGCCAGCTACAGGAACCAGCACAGTCGTCCCCTTCGCCCGTTTGTCTGGTAAACGGGTTGAAAAACCCACGAACAGACCCGATTCAATCTCATTCAATTTAACCTCAAATCGATCCATTCTTTCAACTGATCCCTTCTAATCCAACTCTAATTAAGTTCTGCAAGTTCAATTACTCGAATCATGGTCAAAATCCTCACGACTCTCGATCGATCCTCGACGGGTTTCCAATTCGGGTTCATAGATTTCGACCCTGTTTTTCAAATTAATTAACACAGTGAGTATCGTGAGAGTTTAAGGAACATTTCTACAAGATCAATTTCATACAATCTCATCTTTAACCCATTGAACCCAAGCTCGAATTGAAGCAGCCATGGAAGCTTCGTTCTTCCTCAATTCGACACGGTTTCCCTTCGTTCTTGTTGCAAAGATGATCGTTTTGATCCCAGAAGTCGAATTGAATCCTCAATTGTGATCCTCAAAGCCTACACCTTCGAATTCGAATTTCACTCCAAACTTAACAAAATCCGAATTTCCAGTTCTTCAGTTTTCCTCAATCCCTCGTGTTTTCCTCACTCAATCAGTCTCTGAATTCTCTCCAATTTTCGTTCACAAGTTTAGTGGATAGGGAGGAGATTAAGGGTGGAAGAATTTTGAATTTTGGTGGTACATGGGTTAAGAAAACACAGAAGAGAAAAATGGAGGTTTAATGGATTTTTAATTAATTAATAATTAATAAAACACAATAATTATGTTCTCCCCAAAACAAGGATCCTGGTTTTAGGCCTCAATTTAAGGGATGAGTGACAAGTGTCACTCATCCAAGTGTGTTCAGTCACCGGGTACTGTTCATATTAAAATATTATTTTAATCCCGATTCGTTCGGTCAATCGAGTCCGATTCCGTGACCATAACTTCGTCGTCGAATCTCCGATTTCGGCATGCCGCCTGTCATTGGATTCGTATCGACGAGACCTACGTAACGGTCCTTGGCCCTCGTCCATCGGACCTCCTGATCCAAAAGTCAACATTTGGCCCCAATTAACCAAAATTACCAAAATGCCCCTCAACATCCGAACATCATAACTTTCCCCTCAAATGTCGGAATCGAACGTGCCACCTGTCTATGAACTCGTGACGTCCCGAACTACGTCACAATCATCGGTCAAAGTCCGTTTGACCGCCCAAACTAAAAGTCAACATTTTGCCCACGCTAGGGGCAAAACGGTCATTTTACACAATTCGTCCGATTTCACTCAACTAATCCCCGATTAGTCATTCTAATTCCTAATTAATTAATATTCAATCCCGATATTCGGGACGGGTCATTACACGTCGTACCCCGGGCTGGGTTCGGGGAGGACTTGGGATTGAGACCCTAAGCTGCACGCTTAGCCGTAGGACCGTGACTGTATTTGACGTCCACGACGTTAGACATCTGGGATGTCAAGGTCGGGATATGCTGTGCATTATTATGATGGTTATATGTATATATATTATATTATGTGTGATTATGTGATTTACGATTTAGTTATGATTATCTATGTTTTGACTCAAATTGATGCATGTTTGAAATGGAGGGGGAAACTAGTATTTGATAATTCGTTGCAAATGGTTTTGAATTATTCTTTATTTTTGGCTCACTCACACTTTCGTTGTTTTCTTGAACCCTCCAGGCCATGATACCAAGGTAAAGGCTGATCTGGAGACTGAGGCATAGTAGTTTACTATTGCGTACCTGACTACCCGTGTTGGGTAACTTGAGCACCGTTTTGTATTATGAATATTGTGCTCACATTTTGTAGTGCTTTATCCCTGGCCTGACAATGTAGGACACTAATTCGGATTTGTTTTTGTTGAAACTTTGTATTTGAACTATTTAAGCCCGTTAAGGGTATTTTTGTTTTTCTTTAGGGTTATTGTCAGACGGGAGCAGGGCACATCCCCGGGTGGTCCTAGGGGAATCGGGATGGGTCTTGTCAAGTTGGTATTAGAGCAGAGTACTAAGATAGCTATCTGTAAATAGTACAACAACGCTTTAATTGTCATAACTAATCTAAGCCTCTTAATAGTTGTTCATGCCTCCGAGACGCGGCCCTCGTGCACAGACTGAGGAAGAGTTAGCAAGATAAATGGAGAGTGCGAGTATTGAACGAGCCCAACGGTTGGTAGCTACGATGTTCAGTAGAGGAGCAGACCCTGAGGAGGCGCATCAGTGGATTACTAGATGGGAACAGATCTTTGCTGTGATGCATTGTCCTCCTGAGGAGCGAGTACTGTTCGCTACCTTTATGCTTAGTGGCGATGCTTACCAGTGGTGGTACACACTAGAGATGACTGGCTGGAGTGCCAACACCATAACCTGGGAGGTATTTAGGGAGAGCTTCCTAGACCAGTACTATCCATGATCATTCAGAGATGCTCGTGAGACTGAGTTTCTGAAGCTGCAGTAGGGAAGCCAGACCGTGACTGAGTATGAGCAGAGTTTCTTGATGCTGTCTTGATTTTCTTCTGCTTTTATGAGGACTGAAGTGGATAAATGTCACCGCTTCAAGCTGGGACATAGGGTAGACATCTGTGCTATAGTTACTGTCGGGACTTACACCACCATGAGAGATTTGATTGACGCATCAGTGTGAGTGGAGGCCAGTTTATTGGCGCAGCAGTAGACTTTCAGTGAAAGACAACGCAGGGATCGTCTGTATCTTGTACCTTCGAGCCACAAGGGTTCGAAGGGGGGACACTATGGAGAGAGAGTATCCACTCCTAGCCGAGGACGATTTGGTAGATATGAGAGTCCTCAGAGATTAAGATCGGGATCTAGCTACAGGCCACAGTAGACGGCAACTAGTAGTGCTTCTGTGGGCTCTTCAGGGCCGAGAGGATTATCTTGCTTCTCGTGTGGAGAGTCGGTACATTTTTCCAGGGAGTGCCCATTACTATTGGCTAGTGGCAGTGGGGTTGGACAGAGCTCAGTTGGACCCAGGCGGAACGTAGCTATGACTTCGGATGGCACAGGTGGCAGAGGCCATGGTGAGGTTAGAGCACGAGGGCGTGGTCAGTGGACGGAATCAATATCTAGAGTTTGTGTAGTTACTTAGTAGTAGGCCAGGGCAACTCCTGGTGTAGTAACAGGTGCACTGTCTATCTCAGATATTGTTGTTCGTGTTTTGATGGACCCTGGAGCTAGGCATTCCTTTATATCGCGGAGTTGTGCGGGTATGTTGGATCGTGAGCTGTTAGCACTAGAGAGTGAGATGGGTGTCGGTACATCGATGGGGGTTATCTATATAGTGAACCAAGTGATGAAGGATTGTCCGATGAAAGTAGGAAATGTGGAGTTGAATGCTGATCTGATGATCATGGATGTGCATGACTTCGACGTCATACTTGGTATGGACTGGTTGTGTGAGCACTACTCTATAGTTGACTGTTACAGTAAGCGAGTGACCTTGCGGAGTCCAAGTCTACCGGAGATGATGTTCCAAGGGGAGCGAAGCGTTTCACCACCTGAGGTAATTTTTGCACTTACAGCTACCAAGTTACTACAGAAGGATCGTCAGGATTATTTGGCTTATGTCGTGGAGACACGTGATGTTCCTTTGAAGACCGAGGACATATCGGTGGTGTAGGAATTTCCATACGTATTTCTGGAGGACATTCCCGGTTTACCACTGCATAAGGAGGTCGAGTTCACGATTAAACTACTTCCCAGGACAAGACCGATATCACAAGCAATGTATCGTATGACACCGGCTGAGTTACGAGAACTGAAGGTTCAACTGCAGGAGTTGGTGGATCTGGGATTCATCCAACCTAGTACTTCATTGTGGGAAGCACCGGTGTTGTTTGTCAAGAAGAAGGAAGGGAGTTTACGGTTGTGTGTGGACGATTAGTAGCTTAATGAGGTTACAATAAGGAACTAGTATCCCTTACCCAGGATTGATGATTTGTTCGAACAGTTGCGGGGAGCAAGGTACTTTTCTAAGATTGATCTTCGATCGAGATACCATCAGCTAAGGATTGCTGAGGAGGATGTTCCGAAGACTGCTTTTCGGACAAGATACGAGCATTATGAATTCCTAGTAATGCCATTTGGGTTGACGAATGCACCAACTGCATTCATGGATCTGATGAACTGAGTGTTTAGATCGTACTTAGAAAAATTTGTGATCGTATTCATTGATGATATCTTAGTCTATTCGAGGAGTGCCAGAGCGCATGAGAAACATCTGAGGTCGATGTTGAGCATGCTGAGGAAGAACCAATTGTATGCTATGTTGAGCAAGTGTCAATTTTGGTCGAACAGTATTGGTTTTCTGGGTCATATTATCTCAGCTGAGGGGATTAGTGTAAACCCCCAGAAGACGACAGCCATAACTAACTAGGAGAGACCAAAGATGACTATCGAGGTTCGGAGCTTTGTGGGATTGGCAGGATACTATCGGCGATTTGTAGAGGGTTTCTCTACCATCGTAGCTCCTTTGACTTGATTGACCCGAAAATGGGTTAAGTTTGAACAGGATGATCACTGTGAGCAGAGTTTCCAGGAACTGAAGAAACGGCTGACTACTACGCCAGTTCTTCCACTTCCAGATAATGGTGGGGAGTTCGAGGTGTATAGCAATGCATCACTACAAGATTTGGGTTGTGTACTGATGCAGGATGCTAGGGTGATTGCATACGCCTCACGACAACTAAAACAACATGAGTTGAACTATCCCACTTATGATTTGGAGTTGGCGGTAGTGGTACATGCCTTAAAGATTTGGGGTCATTATCTGTATAAGGAGGCTTGCGGGATCTTCACCGATCGTCAGAGTTTGAAACATTTTTTTACTCAGCGGGAACTAAATCTGAGGCAGAGACGGTGGTTAGAATTGATCAAAGATTATGACTGCACAATCGAGTATCATCTGGGAAGAGCTAATGTGGTAGAAAATGCTCTGAGTAGGAAGTCAGCGGGTTGGGTAGCACACCAGTGGATGGTGTATTTACCATTGCTAGTTGAAATCCGGAAGGTTGGGGTCATGCTTGGGCTGGATAGTGATAGAGCATTATTGGCCAGTTTTCATGTATGACTAATCATGATTGACTAGATCATTGAGGCTCAATTTCAAGACCCTACACTGTGTGTTTATCGGATTGAAGTTGAAGCAGATAACCGACAGGATTTCGCCATTAGAAACGATGGAGCTTTATTGAAGTAGGGTCATATGTGTGTGCTGCAGTGGCAGATTTGAGAGCAGATATTCTAGAGGAAGCACATTGTTCAGTCTATGTTATGCATCCATGAGGGACGAAGTTGTACCCTACCCTTAGGGATCATTATTGGTGGGCCGGAATGAAAAGAGATATCGCTGAGTTTGTCAGCAAGTGTTTAACTTGTCAGCAGGTGAAGACAGAATGACAGAGACCGTATGGAGCTTTGCAGCCACTTCTGATTCCCGAGTGGAAGTGGAATCACATTACTATAGATTTCGTGTTCAAAATGGCGAGGACACGGAGCGGTTATGATGGAGTTTGGGTGATTGTGGAAAGATTGGCGAAATCAACACATTTTCTTCCTGTACGTGAGACGTTCAAACCTAACCGATTGGCACATCTATTCGAAAATGAGATTATCATACTACATGGTACTCCATAGTCTATCGTATCGGATAGAGATTTAAGATTTACTTCGAGATTTTGGTGGAGTTTGCATAAAGATCTTGGCACGAACTTACACTTCAGCACGACTTTTCATCCGCAGACAGACGTTCAGTCTAAGAGGACTATTTAGAAATTGGAGGACATGATGAGAGCTTGTGCTGCAGTTTCAGGATTCTTGGGATACGCTCTTTTCTTTGATGGAATTTTCTTACAACAACAGTTATCAAGAGAGTATTGGGATGGCATCTTATGAGGCTCCGTATGGTTGGAAGTGTAGAACGCCTATTTGTTGGACTAAGGTAGGCGAGAGAGCAGCCTTGACTCCAGATCATATGTATATGACCCAAGAGAAGGTCTGGATTATCAAGGAAAGGTTGAAGGTGGCTCAGGATCGCCAGAAGAGTTACGCTGATAGACGGATCAAGGATCTAGAGTTTGAAGTTGGAGATTAGGTATTCTTGAGGTTATCTCTTTGGAAGGGAATTGTTATACTTGGTCGACGTAGGAAATTGAGTCCCCGTTACATTGGACCATATGAGATTACTGTGAGGATTGGTTCAGTAGCGTACCAGTTGGCTTTACCTCAAGAACTTGCCAGAGTGCATGATGTGTTCCACATATCGATGCTTCAGATGTACGTGCGTGAGGAATAGCATGTCTTACCAAAATAGTCATTAGAACTTTGGACTGATTTGAGCTTCGAGGAGCAACCAGTAAAGATTTTGGATCGGAAAGACAAGGTTTTGAGGAACAAGACGATTTCTTTGGTGAAAGTACTGCGGAGGAAACATGACGTGGAGGAAGCCACGTGGGAGCCAGAGGCCCAGATAAGAGAACAGTACCCACATTCATTTGAGTGAATTTCGAGGATGAAATTTTTGTAAGGTGGGTAGATTGTAACACCCTAAACTTTTACGAATTGGTAAAGTTGGAATTTTTCGTGTAAAATGACTATTTTGCTCCTAGTAGGGGGAAATGTTGACTTTTAACTCGGGCTATCTTTTGGACTTTGACCAATGACCATTACGTAGATCGGGACGTCACAAGTCCGTAGACAGGCGGCACGTCGAAATCGGATGTCAGACATAAAAGTTATGATCAAGGAAGCGGAAATGACACTATTCACAAATTCCCGAGATTGTTAACCGCTTAGCAGATTCTTATTTGATAAGGAAATCTAGTGGGGCCTTAGGATGAGTGACAAATGTCACTCATTCCATTGGTACACTTCCCCATGGTTTTGGATCTGATTAGGGTTCCCATAATTCTAAGTTTTCACTTCAGTTTTCATCTTCATCGTCTCTCATTATCTTCATTACTCTCTAATGTAACGACCCATCCCGGAAATTAGGGTTAAGACTGTGATTAAGATGGGATTAGTGAGTTTAGTTGGTTACTTTTGGTTGGTTGGCGTAGATTGACGATTTTGCCCCTGGTCTGGGCCAATAGTTGACTTTTAGTCCGAGCGGTCAATTAGGTATTGACCGATGACTGTGACGTAGTTCGGGACGTCACGAGTCGGTAGACAGGTACGCCCGATTCCGACATCCGAGGAGGAAGTTGTGATGTTCGGAAGGTTGGGGGCATTACCGTAATTTGGTTAAAATAGGGGAAAAAGTTGACTTTTCATATGATCGGGTTTTGACACTTTGACCTAGGACCGTTAGGTAGATCTCGTCGTCCTGAATTCAACGACAGGCGGCACGTGTTCGTCGGACCTAAGATGAGTGAGTTACGGGTCTGGAACGGTAAGGGCAAAATTGTAATTTTTGAGTCAAAGAGGGGCATTTTGGTCTTTTGGCTGCTTGGGCTTGGTGCAGCCGGATTTGGACAAGTGTCCAGGGCAAAGAGGAGATTTTTGTGTGAGGCTTGAGGGGATGGGTGACACGTGGGGCTTGGCTAGAGGGTTCTAGTGAGTGCACGGGTGTTTCAAAATTGTGCAAGTGTGTGTACCCGTGTGTGTGTTCGAACCAGAGAGAAACAAAGACTGAGAGATTGGGAGAATTGATCGGTGACCGTGTGTGTTTGTGCGAATTGGTGAGTGTGTAAGTGACTAAGGGAAGCTGAGAGTGTGAGGATTGAGTGGTGAGAACTGCTCGTGTACGGGAAACTGGTGTGAGAAGGGGGAGAGTTCACGGGAAAAACAGAGAGAACAGAGAAGAGGTGAGAGATCGTGGTGGTGGTGTGGCCGTGTACTGTGCAATTGGGCTCGACAAGGGGCGAGGACGGCTCTGTGGACTCCAGGGAGTGCGGCAGTGAGCACGGCGGCGATCGACGGCAGGTAATTTCTTCTCCCCGTAAGTTTGCTCTGTTTTGGCCGTGAAGTTCAAATCGGAAGTCGTGAAGTCTGGGGTTGAGTCGACGGTTTTGGTGAGTTGGGTGAGACTCAGGGAGGTCCTAGGAAGCGTCTAGTGTTGCCACCGTGACGGGGGAGGACTTGGGTGGACAGATCGTGAAACAGGGGACAGTTTGGGTTTTGGCTTCGAGCTTGAGTCGACGAGTTAGGGACGGTGTCGTGGTGTTTGAGTGAGGGGGATAGGTTCCTTAGGATGGAACGATGAAGATGGTGAAGAGAGGGAGGAAAATGAAGACGGATAGGCGGAGAACCGGGAACGCCGGTTCAGACCGGTTCACGTAAGGAAGACGATGATGAACAGTACTTTGTGTACTGGCGTGTGAGGCCCACGCGCAGCCACTTTGGCCGGCGCGTGCGGGGGTGTTTGGGAAAACGGTCAATTGAGTTTTAGTTCTAAATGTCGGTACGAATCCATTGGAATTGGTTTCGGGTTAATCGGACGTCGTTTGAGCTTAGTTCCGCGAGGTTGAAGGTTTAGGGTTCTGGTTCGTTACGTGTAGGACCCGGGGAGTTTTGGGGAACATTAGGTGGACCTTCGTAGACGTGTTAGTGACTTACTTTGGTGCTTGTTGACAGGATCAGGATTTCCCGAGGAAGCTGAGGAAAGTACGGAATGTACGGGACGCGAGTGACGTGCCCGGTATCTGTGAGTGGACCCTTTTCTTTAAACTCGAGCATGCATAACTGTTTTATTTATGTTTTACATTATTAAGTATGTTTTTATGTTTCTCATACGGTTATATGTTGGTTTTACCTAATGGCACGTTTTTAAAGAAAGTTCAGTTTTCAGTACGTTTTACGATAAAAGCTGAATTTTGTTTATGATGTTATAGTTTCGGGATTTCAAATGATAAATAATTTCTAATGATTATAAAGGGATTTTGGAACATGATTTTGATGATCAAGGTTTTCGGTTTTAGAATCGGATTTCGGAAAGCGGAATTTGGTTTTAAAGTTGAAAAGTGGATTTCCAGATTTGGGCTCGGAATGATGGTTCTGGACGCCGGAAGGGCATCAGACCGGTGATTTCGGATTCAGGTTTGGATGTGGACTTAGAAATGGTTTTCAAATGGTTTTGATTGGATTTGCTGGATCTGGTTATTGGGTTTAAAGACCCAGATATTGTGATTGACGGGGGACGGGCCCGGATTGGGTTTAAAGACCCGGATTGAATTTAAAGACTCGGGAGTTTAAAGACTCGAATATATTGATATTTCCCCCGTAGGCCTATTGAGTGTAAAGACTCGGATATTATTGAGGTCTGGATTGAGTTTAAAGACTCGGGAGTTTAAAGACTCGGATAGATCCAGCAGGTTTGATCGGATAATGATGGCTTGGTATTTATGTTTTATGATACAGTTTTATGATGCTTATGATATGATTTCTATAACTGTTTTTTTGTGATGTTTTCTGCAAATGTTTTTATGACGATCTTTATGTGATTTATAACTGATTTCAGTAAATGGATTATGCATGTGATTTCAAAACGGAGGGCTAAAACCCTGGTTTTACTAGGAAATGGTTTTCGAAAAGTATTTTATTGTTTATGGTCCACTCACATCTTTTGTTTTAATTTGCCCTCCAGGTCGTGGAGCTAGCGCGGGGTTTTGGCGTCGAGGCAGCGTCGGAGGCATAGAATTTTCGAGAGTGACCCCGGAGTGCTTAAAACTTTTCGTTGTGCGTGTACCTTGTTTAGCGGATTGCTTTCCTTCGTTTTTAGTACTATGTTCTGTAAACATTGACTTCGGGATGTTTAAATTTTTTCCTGCGTCTGACTGTGTATTTTGGTGGTTTATCGTGAGTTTACTTCGGTTTTGTGTCGGGGTGTCAGACGGGAGCAGGATCTACCTCGGTTTTCGGGGTGAAACTGGGGTGGGTCCTGACATCTAAACCATAAACACACAAAACACAAACACTATACCACCCTGTTTCTTCATCATCTCCACCGTTCATCAGCTGGGTGAGTGAGAGTGAGATCAGAGTGAGAAGACAAGGACAACAGTGAGGCTGTGCGCGACGGAGTCACGTCGGAGAGGTGAGAAACCTGAAACCCGAAACACCCATTTTGGTTCCAAAAATGGGACTTTGCTTTTGGACTTTTTTTGATTGATCTAATGGACCCTAGCATGTTCTAGGAGCTGAGACGATCGCACTAGGCTGGTTTTCGAAGAAAGGTGTGGCTGGAGTGGAGAGAAAATAAAGGAGGAAGTTTATGGGCTACTGTTCATCGACTCACATGTATGATTTAGGTCGTTTTTCGATGTTTTTGATCACTTATATCGATTAGGGAGGTTGAGACGAACACGTAGGAAGAAACGAGATCGAAATCGGTTAAGACCCCAGGGTTGTAGGACCGAGTCAGGTGGTCTGCGCGACCCGATTTACAGGACTCGTCGAGAGGTTAGGGGTGATAACGTCATCAACTGACGTCATCACCTATCAGACTGTTAGGCCAAGTGGCCCAGTAGGTGAGTAACATGCGTCACATGTCAATGTACAGTCAGCATTGACATGTTAGTGACGTGGCCCAATCAAAGGCTTCCATGTGTCACTAACATGTCAGTGACGTGGACTAACCAGTAGCTGACATGTGGCACCTGTCAGGTCTGACAGGTGTTAGACCTGACGGTTGTCAGGCTGACATCAGCAGGTGATGTCGGTGTTGACTTTGACCGTTGACTTGACGTCAGTGTTGACTTTTTGGTCAACGTTAACCAGCACCTTTGACTCGTGCGTGGGGTCGCGTGAACAAAATTCTCGATTTGGGGCCAGTACCATTTTAAAGATTTCGAAGATCCAGATCCAATTGTGTGAGTGGTTGGTTGTGATTGGTTGGACAAGTTACTAGGTGAGTGGTACTTGTGGATCGATCTCGGGGTGGACCGATTAGTGGATTATACGCCTTCTAGTGGATTGTACAGATGTTGAGTTGTACTCTCGAGGACATGGTTTTGGGAGTCCTGAGCGTTAGGCACATATAGCAATAATAACGTGAGATGGTGCAGAACAATCCGTACGAAGCTCGTGGAAAATAGTGTTATTGATTGACATGGATGAGACTATCGAGAGTTAGGCGACGCTCGAGGAACTTTCTTATGTTATTTGCGCCCAGTGATATCGTGATACGAGAGAGGTGGAGTTTATCTCGAGAGGTGGAGTTCCACCGACATGAGCAGTAAATGTGACGGATGTTCGATACGAGTAGAGGGTTGTGACCTTATCTTGGTATGTTTATGTTCCAATGACGACTGAGACAATGAGCCTTGGTCGGTGACGATTGTGTTGAGTCTTGGGAGTAAGACTCAAGTGTTAGTGTGATATCTCAGTGGAGATGAGTGGGATGAACTGGATGGAATCCAACAGTGACTGAGATGTGATTGGTGGAAACCCAACAAAGATGACTGAGGAGAGTTAGATGGAATCCAACAGCGATCGAGATAAGTTGAAGGAATTTCTGCAACGACCGAATGATTTCGGATGACGCCGAGTGCGTCGAGAGGATGTGATTATTAGTGAGCTTAGACAATGGTTAACTCGAGCTCCGAGCCCTGGAGTGGCAGACATATGAGTTTCGGTGATCGCTAAGAGAGACAGAGAGGATCTCGAGTGGCTCAGTGAGATTTCAGTATCCAACCCAATAGAGGCACGGGGTATGCCTGGAGTGGTGGAAGGTACCCTAGTGATCTTCGCATGGATTTCACGAGTGTTATGTGTAGGAGTTGATCCCATAGAGTTGGGACATACGAGTTAGTACGTTGGTTGTAGTTGGAAAACCTAGACTGTTCAGGTTGGATAAGGTGGTGTGATAAAGGACCGATTGTGTTTGGCACTCCTGTGGGCTTGTGGTACGAGTGAGATACGGCTTGGAGGCCATGATGATACAATAGGGTTGAGAGCTTTGAGAGCTAAATTATAGGACTCCGTGGAACTGGGGTTCCCAACCCAGTGTTACTCTTTTAAATTTGATGGAACTTCGAGAGTTAGATATGACAAGGCAGCTAGACAATGTAAATCTACCTCATTGTCTTGAAGTTCTTAGTGAACTTCTCATTACTCGTGGAGGTATAAGCTTGTAAATATCGAGCTGATTTGAGGAATGATACGACCGTGGGAAGAGCACTACAGTAGCTATCAACAGCTATCAAGAAGCAAAAACGACTTCCAGGTTTGGGTTCAAAGAGGGTGTAAGAACTTAATACCCAAGCTTGTGAGAATCCTCGGTGGATTATGTGGATCATTTTGGTCGAGGATCGAGTTGGTTGTGAATCGAGAGAGTTGGGATTGGTGTCAACCAATTATGACGATTGAGATTGGATTCGCTCAGACTGGATGAGTGTCATGGGTTTCAGGTGGAGGCTATCCCTGTGATTTCAGTCTGTTAACGAGAATGACTCGGAAGGGAGTCAATCTGAAATGAGATGATAATTGAGTGAGCAGAATTGTGATCACTGGTCTAGGTTGGTTATTCTGGACGTGGAGCCTTATGTGTTGGTACTCCCTCGGAGTGGAACTCGACGCAGAAGAGACGGATGGTGTAACGACCCGTCCCAAAAATTAGGATTAAGACGGTGATTAGTGAAGAATTAGTGAGCTTAATCGGTGGTTAGTTGGTTACGATAGGTCTATTAGCGTAGAATGACGATTTTGCCCTTGGTTTGGGCAAAAAGTTGACTTTTAGTTCCGGTGGTCAATTGGACATTGACCAATGACTGTGACGTAGTTTGGGACGTCACAAATCCGTAGACAGGTGGCATGCCCGATTCCGACATCCGAGGAAGAAGTTATGATGTTCGGAAGGTTGGGGGCATAACCATAATTTGGTTAAACTAGGGGGAAAGAGTTGACTTTTTGTACGATTGGGTTTTGACACTTTGACCCAGGACCGTTAGGTAGATCTCGTCGTCCTGAATTCAACGACAGGCGGCACGTGTTCATCGAACCTAGGACGGACGAGATACGGGTCTAGAAAGGTAGTGGCACTATCGTAATTTTGGTTTAAAGGAAGGGTATTTTGGTCTTTTGCGTATTGGGAGTTGTGCAACAGAATTGGGACAAGTGGATAGCTGAGATTGGGACACTTGTGAGAGGGGCTTTGAGATGGTGACACGTGCTAGGGGTCTGGTTGGTTCTAGGGAGCACGGCTCCAATTATATGGCTATGTGTTCGTGTATGTGTTCAAATAAGAGAGAAACAGAGACAGAGTGAGGATCGATCAAGGAAGGGCGGTGTGTGAGTGTTGTGAGCTGGTGAGGGTGAACAGAGGTTAAGGGAGAGTGGAGGAGTGAACTGGAGTGGGTTGTGTGATCGTGAGTGAGTGAGAAGGAAGGGTGAGTTCACGGGAAATCAGGGAAACAGAGAAGACCTTGAGTGGTGGTGCTGCCGTGTTCGACCCATCGAGGCTGGTGGTGGTGTCCAGAGGACAGAGGAGGACGAGAGGAGTTACACACGCACGGCTGAACTCACGGTGGTGGCCTGAGCATAGGTAATTTCGCGTTCCCTTCCAACTGCTCTATTTTTTCGTTTTGTTTCAAATTGATAGTTGTGAAGTCTGGGACTGAGTTGAGGGATTTGGTGAGCTGGGTGAGCTTCAGTGAGGTCCTAGGAGTCGTCTACGGTGGTTGCCGTGACGGGGGAGTAGTTGGTTGGCGGGGAGGTGAAACAGGGGACTGTTCGGGTCTTGTTTCGAGTTAGGGACGATGATGTAGGGGCTGTGTCGAGGTGTGAGAGTAAGGGGAATAGGTTGCTTATGACTGGACGAAGAGGCTAGTGAAGAGAGGGAAGAAAATGGTGAAGGAACGGCAGAGAACCGAGTGCGCCGGTTCAGACCGGTTCGCCCAAGGTAGACGATGATGAACAGTGATCGTGTGCAGGCGTGTGAGGCCCACGCGCCTGTTCGGGTCTTGTTTCGAGTTAGGAACGATGATGTAGGGGCTGTGTCGAGGTGTGAGAGTAAGGGGAATAGGTTGCTTAGGACTGGACGAAGAGGCTGGTGAAGAGAGGGAAGAAAACGGTGAAGGAACGGCGGAGAACCGGGTGCGCCGGTTCAGACCAGTTCGTCCAAGGTAGACGATGATGAACAGTGATCGTGTGCAGGCGCGTGAGGCCCACGCGCAGCCACTTTGGGCGGCGCGTGGGGGCGCGTGCAGCGGTTCTTGGGAAAACGGTCAACATAGTTTTTGGTCCAGGAGTTATAACGAGTCTAATGGAATTAGTTTCGGGTTGATCAGACGTTGATTCGAAGTAGTTCTGCCAGGTTGAAGGTTTAGGGTTCCGGTTTGTTACGCTTAGGACCCGGGGATTTTTGGGGAAAATTAGGAGAGTCTTGGTAGAAGTATTAGTGACGTTCTTTGGTGACTTGTGACAGGATCGGGATCTCCCGAGGAAGCTGAGGAACGTACGGGACGTACGGGGCGCGAGTGTCGTGCCAGTGATTGCGAGTGGACCCCTTCTCTAAACTCGAGCATGCATAACTACTTTTAATTACTTGTTTTATGGTTTTCATTATGATTTCATGATTATTGAATACTTTATATTTGTTTTATGAAATGGCACGGTTTTTGAGGAAATTACGTATTTGGCACATTTTACGAGAAAGACTTTATTACTGATTATGATGCCATGATTTGGGGTTTTCAAACGATAAGTGATTTTCAATAATTATAAATGGATTTGAGACGTGATTGGATAATCGAGGCTTTCGGTTTTGAAATCGGATTTTGGAAACGGAATTTGGTTTTAAAGTTGGAAAGTGGATTTCCGGATTTGGGTTCGGAATGACGGTTCTGGACTCCGGAAGGGCTTCAGACCGGTGATTTCGGATTCGGGTTTGGATGTGGATTTAGAAATGGTTTTCAAATGGTTTTGGATTGGATTTTCTGGATCTGGTTATTGGGTTTAAAGACCTGGATATTGTGTTTGACGGGGGACGGGCCCGGATTGGGTTTAAAGACCCAGATTGAGTTTAAAGACTCGGGAGTTTAAAGATTCGGATGTATACTGATATTTCCCCTGTAGGCCTGTTGAGTTTAAAGACTCGGGAGTTTAAAGACTCGGATATTATTGAGGTCTGGATTGAGTTTAAAGACTCGGAAGTTTAAAGACTCGGAAGTTTAAAGACTCGGATAATGATTGGTTGAAACTTATGTTTTATGACGTGGTTTTTATGATGCTTATGACATGATTTCTATAATTGTTTTTATGATGATTCTGCAAATTTTTTTATGACAATCTTTATGTGATTTATAACTGATTTCAGTAAATGGGTTATGCATGTGTGATTTCAAAACGGAGGGCTAAAACCCTGGTTTTATTATGAAATGGTTTTCGGAAAGTATTTTATTATTTATGGTCCACTCACACCTTCTGTTTTAAATTTCCCTCCAGGTCGTGGAGCTAGCGCGGGGTTTCGACGTCGAGGCATTGTCAGAGGCATAGAGTATGCGAGAGTTGTCCAGGAGTAGTTAAATATCGTTGTGCGTGTATCTAGTTTATCGGTTTTCTTTTCTGTGTATTAGTACGATGCTCTGTAAGACTTGACTTCGGGATGTTTAATTTTTCTCCTGCGTCTGGCATGTAGTTTGGTGGTTTTTGGTGAGGTTACTTTGGTTTTGTGTCGAGGTGTCAGACGGAAGCAGGATTTACCTCGGTTCCCGGGGTGGAACTGAGGTGGGTCCTGACAATTGGTATCAGAGCATAGGTTTTTTGGGTTTGTCGGTCTGTGAGGTTGTGTTTAGGTTGTCTGACTGTTTCTATGCCTCTTTCGGCATGCATGCATCAGAAGACAAATATTCAAATACTTTTCTCAAAAGAAAATCATAATGTTTTTCAAGACAAAACACAATGAAAAATGCTTCTCAATCAAAGCCATTTCCTCAGTAGAGTATCACCCCAAAACCAAATCAAACAGGGTCTCAGCCGAAATCAAATCACGTGGGACCTCAGCCCAAATATAATACCATGTGGGATCTCACCCCATGATCATTAGTCATGATTCTAATCCCAACAACGCATGCCCATAAGCTCAAAAACTTCTTTGATCCTTAGCATGTAGCCATGAACACAGCACCAGACGAAAATCTCCAGATCGTCGTGAACATATCATCGATCGATCTCATATACCACACTCTTGAGTCGAGCCTCCCTCGGCTGCTCGACAGCAGGCGCATCGTGGCCTCTCCATACCTCGGAGGTAAGCATTATCTTCAGGGTGTTTTTTGGGGAAACATATTCACAATTGAACCCTCTCGTAATCCGAGTCTTTAAACTCAAAATCATAATCATCATTTTTAAAACAGTGGAAATATTTTCAAAACTCTTATAACTCAAATCAAAACAGTTATTTCTCATAAATTATCTCAATAGGGTCCACGCCCGGAATATAGTTTCAAAAAATCTGTTTCCATAAAACCATAATTGAAAACAGTGTCGATCAACACTTCATAAACCCAGGATTCCTCAAATCCTATCAAATCCACAATTGGGTCTCATGCCCAAAATATCTTTCATAAATCTCATAACTGGGTCATGTCCCGGTATATTTCACGTTTGACTATAGTCCAAGTCAATCTATAAATCAACTGGGTCATATGCCAGAAAGATATTTCCAAATCCAAAAACCATTTCATTATTCAATTGTCAGGACCCACCCCCAATCCCCCTGGATTAAGGGCTATGTCCTGCTCCCGTCTAACATACGCATGACACGAAGGCTAAACCGATGTCTAACCTCCGTGTGACACGTAAGTCGGACCAGGGATTTTCCATCGCACAGTTCCAAACATCCGGACTTCCCAGAGCGCGCAGACTCTACTGTGGTTCTCATGTGTGATATCTCCGTCTCTCTTGACCAACAGCCCGCCTCGCAACAACCTGGAGGGTATCGAAAACACAAAAAGACTGTTAGTGAACAAAAATAAAGTGTAGTTATAAAACAGTTTATAGAAAAGTACATTTTTTACCCTCCACGTAAAAACCAATGCATGCATATCAATACATGTTATGAAACCATTCATATCAAAACCAGCAATGAAAACCATTTGGAAACCTGAATCAAATCCGCTATTCAAATCCACGCCTCAGCCTCAAATCACAAATCAATCTCAAATACGGGAACTCAGTCCAAAACTCATCAAATCCATATCATCCGGGCCACTTCCCAAAACATTCTGAAAACCAGTGAAAAACCAGTGAAAATATCAATCATGCGAATTTACTGGATCTCAAGTGCGCCCGAGTCTTTAAACTCAAAACCATGCGCAATAATCAGGCCTTCCTGGGATATCAACGAGTCTTTAAACTCAAAACACAATCACAGGCCTCGGGGGGTATCATAATCACCGAGTCTTTAAACTCAAAACATATATCGAGTCTTTAAACTCAAAATATATACCGAGTCTTTAAACTCAAAACATATCAATCCAGGGCCCTCCCCCCGTCAGCAATCAACCGAGTCTTTAAACTCAAAACCAGATCCAGCGGGTTTTTCTCTTTTTCCGGGTCTTTAAACCTAAAACCATTTTTCAATCAACAGTGAAAACCATAGAAAATCCTTATCTGAATTTGCAACAATGATTCCGTAAGCTAGCATCTGGAACCATCATCCCGAACCCAAATCCAGATTTCCCTTCCAAGTCTCAAAACCAAATCCGAAATCTCATTTCCGAAATCCAGTTTCAAAACCGAAAGCTTGTTTATCGAAATCTCATAAACAGGGCTCCAAGCCGAAATCACTTTTCCAAAATCCATTTCAAATCAATGAAATCAAATCATATTTCAAATCCCGAAATCAAATCATTAAAACCATGATCAAACCACAAGATCATTCGAAATCTCGTAAAAAGTGAAATTTTGTAAATATATCGAAAATCATGCAAAACTGTAAACCATCAAGATCATAAATCAAATCATAGCATCATGTATAGAAAAAACATAAAAACATATATGCATGCATCATAAGTTAAAAAGCAAAGTCCACTCACAGACCATTCTGCCGCTATCTCGATACGCGTGCACCTACGCCGTTCCTAGCCAATCCACTATCACTGGATTTCTCGAACCTGTCCAAATCCCATAACGAGGTCACTAACTTCTTCATTAAGCTTATACTAAAGCCCCGTAATTTTTTCGAATTTTTAACTATTTTTAACCGAGGTCTAAAATCTTCGAACATCCCGAAACTTATCGAGCTGATGTCTGATCGACTCGAAACCAGTGCCAAAATGTTCGTCACATCGAATACTTTAAAATTCGTGTTGGAAGATTCCCCAAAATACCCTTCACGCGCCCCCACACGCGGCTGGAACTTCCTGCGCATGAAACCCACGCGCGTGAACAGTGTCACCATCAACCTCTGGTCGACCCAGTTCATACCGGGTCAAATCGGTCTCTGCAACTCGAAACGGTGTGGCTGGTTTTCGTCCAATTTCAACCCATTTTTAATCCTAATTCGTCCATTAGTTTCATTCTATCATCCCTAACCTATTCTCATTATCAAAACAAGAAATTCCAGGCTAGAGACTACCTCCCAAATCGAAAGAGAAACTGCCCCCTGTTCGTCGTCTAGTTGCCGGGATTCTGGCCACCTCCTTCACTGGTTTCAATCTCAATCCATCCCTAGAACCTCTAGAAACAAATCCCAAATACTTAAATCGAAAATCGGGCACTAAAACAATAGTTACCATTTTTAAATCACACTCCTTACCTTGTCGACTTCGCGGCTACCGCCCACGGCGAGCCTTAATTCTCATCCCAATCAACTCCTAGACATCCCAGAAGCGTCATCGAATTGATTAGAAAGGCTAATACGTGGTTGAACGAAAACCCATTGTCAACTGCCAAAACAGGGCATATTGCTTGCCTCTCGTCATCTACCACTGTGCATGACGGTGCATGATAGCAGCACCACCTCACTCCTCAACCTCTGTTCTCCCATTTTCATTCCCACGTCGTAACCAATTGAGGATTCTTTAAGGGGATTTGGATTTTCACAAACACTATATCTTTGTTTTCCCAGTTCTTAAACCGTTAAACCCATTTAAATCGAACACTTAAGACGGTGAGCAAGTTCTACAGTCATCTAGACCCAGCCAGGTGTCCAAAACCTGGTGGTCACCTCATCCAAAAACAGCCAAGTGTCCCATGGTTACTGGGCACAGATCCCTGTGCAACAAATGACCAGAATGCCCCTTGATGCCCAAATTACCATTTTGCCCCTCGAATTCCTAGACCTGTAGCTTCGTCGTCCGACGTCCGATGACTGCGTGCCGCCTGTCGGTGTACTCAGGGCATCGAGACCTAACTAACGGTCCTTGAACTTTGTGAAAAGTTCATGTCAAAATAAAATTCAACAAGTTGCCCCTTTTTAACCAAATTACCAAATTACCCTTGAACTTCCGGATGTCATAACTTTTTTCTCGAATGTCGGAATCGAATGTGCCACCTGTCTATGAATTCGTGACGTCCCGTACTGAGTCACGGTCATCGGTCAAAGTCCATTTGACACCCCGAAGGAAAAGTCAACATTTTGGTCGACTCCAGGAGCAAAATCTTTATTTTGCACCGTCCGTCCAAATGCATCCAACTAATCCCTGATTAACGTCACTAATCCGTCATTAACAACTAATCTAATCCCAATTTCTGGGACGGGTTGTTACATCAAATCATTTTCTAAATCCCAATAGTCAAAAGGGATTGCCAACTAGGACTCATGCCCGAATCTCGATTTCACACATCTCCGTGAAATCATTCAAAATCGTTAGTCAAATCCTCGTTTTCATGCCTCTCCGTGAAATCATTCAAAATCGTTAGTCAAATCCTCGATTTTATGCCTCTCCGTGAAACCACCAAAATCACATAGACACATGAACGTAGAATACTCGGCCTAAGCCCAAGTATCATATAAAACATAAATCTCGAACAAAGTGCAATGTTGTAGAAAATGCGATATAAAACATATTTAAATCATATGCACTCAACGCATCTCAAATCATGTTCATAAGACACAAAATAGTTCTGCATGCATCATATTTCATAAAACAAAGTCCACTCACAGATCGTCTGTGCTGCGCACCTGCAACTCGCGCCATAAGCCACTCCAAGGCTAATCCATGCACTCCAGGACCTCCAGACCTGTCCAAATCATACTCAGGGGTTACTACCATCTTATACAAGTCCTAATCAGGAACCCTCAAAACTCTTGGAATAGTCAACGTGTCCCGAACACGCTTCCCGAGGCTAAAAATCTCTAAATGACCTATCAAACAATCTCTGATCGACCTAAAACCACCACCATTGGATTCAGATCGTCGAAAAATTTCAAATAAGATTGGTTTCACCTTGAAACTCGTACTCACGTGCCCCCACACGCGGGTCAAATTTTGGTCAACCAAAAAGTCAATGCTCAACGCTGACATCAGCAAAGTCAACATTGACATGATCGGTCAACGGTCAATGCGTCAATAGGTCGGGTCAATGAGTCAATAGGTCGGGTTAACGATTCAGGTCAATGGGTCAACGATCGCTGGAGAAGACGACTGGAGCCGCCGTGCACCCTCGTTTGGAACGGCCGCCAAAGACTGGATTTCCTCCATTTTTCGAACCTTCATAACTCTTTCATTTCTCAACCAAATCCCAAGTTTTATATATGAAAATCATGCTAGTCGAGCCCAGGAACTCAAATCTGAACCCATAATTGAGATATAATACCTGGTTTTGAAGATATGACCTCCCAAAGTATCGGCCAAACTTTGAACTCGTTCTCCAGCCACTCCCATCTTCCAAAACCTTCCATTCTTGCACCTACAAGCTCGTATGAGCTCCAAGAACATGAATATGGGCTTAGAATCGATCCAAAACATCAAAAATCACAACCCAAAATACAAGGCCCACAGGTTACGTTTGTTTTTTGCATTTTCTGAACACCCCCGATGTGGCTCCGTTGTCCCTTTCCTTCTCTCACTCTCTCTCTCATCCTCTCTGTCTCTCTATGGTCTCATGGAAGGATGAAGATGATGGTTATGGGGGTTGGTACGGTTTTGGGTGTGATGAAATGAAGCTGAAGGAAAATGAAGATGATGATGATTGCATGTATGTGTATGGTTATGGATCAATGGAAGTGACTTACTCATCTGTTGGTCCACAAAAGTTATTTTGGGTCCCACTAAAGCCAAACCAATTTGAAAATCGTACAATCGTAAAATCCCAACGAACCGTCCCAGACCCATAACTTTCCCGTACAATGTCTAATTTCTACGTACTGCCTGTCTACGAACTCATATCGTCTCGATCTACGTAATGATGCTCAGTCCACGTACATTTAACCTCTCGGATTAAAAGTTAACTTTTTGCCCTTTCCAAGGGAAAAATTGTTATTTTACCCAAATCATCCGATAATCCTCGACTAATCTCGATTATTCCTTAATTAATTCTTGATAATCGATTATTAACCTTAATTATACTGGTAGATTCGGGACACGTGTCCTTACAATCTTCATCCTCAAAATTCACACTGACCCAATCCACTATCGAAATCCAATCCTACCTCCATTCCGAGGTACACGTCCAACATCCATCCACAGTACTCAACCATAACCAAACGTCACTCGACGTCAACCACAATCAATGCTGAAACTCAGCTCATCCTCCATGGTTATGTCCATAAACACTTGACCAACTATCCTCGGAAACCTCTGATGCTCAATCTCAAGTCTCAATCGAGACATCGACGTTCGTTGCTCTCACCTATCACCTATGCAGGTGTGCTCATAATCCAAACTGCCAGTCAATCTTACCGTCCTGCTCGGCTGACAATCCAGGCCAAAAATCTTGCTATACTATGCTGACATCCTGTTTAGCATTCAGCCTGACGATCCTTCTCAGCTGGCAATCTAAGCTGACATTCTGCTCAATCCGGTTCAGTCATGCTCCTCATCCTACTCAGCATCCAATCTGTCGATCATGCTCAATACTCATTCTTTGATACTAAACTTACAATTCTGCTCAGCAGGAGCATCACAAGTTCTCTGTCTCACTCGACGGTCTCCAACCGTAAATCACACTTACGATGTCCAACACATTCACGACGTACACCATATTCACGGCACACTCGACTTGCTTTCGAGTCCTAACACCAAACCTCATGTCACTCAGCAACCAACACTGTGATCTCGACTCCTCACGCGTCTCAAACTATTATCCCACTCATCCTGCCGATATACTCAGGATGCGTCTGGACCCTATCGAATACTTGCTCTAGCAGAGATAATCACAATCAGAAACACCAGGGTTTCTCTTGCCCATCATGGCCCTGAGCTCCATGCTCACACAATTACTGAACCCTCTTAAGCCACTCTACACTAGCGCACAATATTCGATGTCCGGTCATCGTACTCAACGTACAATCAACATCAAACCCCATTCGATTACCATATCATATCCATCTCGGACTCAATTTCATGATCATACCTCATCGATCAGATTGCTCGACCCTCAATAATCATGTTATCCAACATGCACTACTCACATGTGCATCCATATCACATCAATTACATAGGCACTCTCAAGCCTGCTCAAGGACTGCACTCATGCAGCGTCCTACCACATACCCATATCTATACATCCCATCTCTGAATATCATGTGGCTGGCATGTCAATCATGATCCAACACAGAACCTGTCTGTCTGATCTTAGACATGGACAAGTCACATACTATCTCAAATCTTCTCAAAGTTCTCTTGGTCACTCGACCAACTCCATAGATAGCCAATCAGTTCACTAACCAATTTCATTCCCTGGTTCCTCCAAAGGTCAATCGTCTCATGCCATCAATACGTACCAGTCCTGAACCTATCGTTCTTCCACCTCGACCACCATCCTGATGATGCGAAGGGTCGGATCCTAAAACCGTGTTGTAAACCTTTAACCCAACCTATGTGTCTCACTAGAACACTGTCCAATAACACCTCATAGTCATCTACCACCAGTACAATCTCTCCATCTGGAGCCATAACAAGCCTGCAGACATCCTACTCGGGGCATTGGCTATTCATTTTTTCCTGAATGATACTCAATGTATCCTCAACGTCTGTCAATCAGCTCAATCCATCTCCTCTGCCTTGAGTTCCACTCCGAGGGAGTATCCAATTATTATCTCATACCATATCGGCTTCAGAAGGGAGTCAATGACACTCATCTAGTTTGAGTGAATCCAATCTCAGTTGTCATCATTGGTTGGCACCAATCCGGCGCAATCTCTATCCTTATCCAATTCATTCCATATCCCAAATCGGTCCAAAACATCTTGATGCATAAGCATCTCAATTATCTCGATCCACCATCATTAGCGATCCTTGATCACCTCAATCCATACTCAAATTGGTCCTCAACAATCTCGATCCTCGATGGATCCATACTAGACCTCTCAATTAACACAACATGACCCATATCACCAACACGGTTCCATCCAAAACTGGTGCTTACTTGTCACGTCCAGTGACACCAAGCACTGCCTGCTCTTCAAGTCATTCACATTTGGCTCATGGCTTAGATGTCAAGTTCTTACACCCTCTTTGAACCCAAGAAAAAGTGCAACCATGTTACAAGCATAGAAGCAGGAAATGAGAAGTCTCCTTCACCAACCAATAATATATGTGGATAGCTACTGTCATGATCCTCATACGATCGCATCACCCCTCAAATTAGCTCGACCTTTGCAAGCTTATACATCCATGAGTGGTGAGAAGTTCACTAAGAAATTTCAGGATAAGGATGTGTATTTATCAGCTATCTAGTCATATCTAACTTTTCAAGTTCCATAGAATTCCGACAAGGAAATTGATTTTCCTTAACAGTGACATTCCAAGCCAACTGAACCCCAAATCCACTAAGCCTTGTGTCATCAGAGGAAACTCGACACAACCAACTCATTCCAAGCTCACTAAGCTAACTAGGGACATCACAACACGTGTCCTATATCCCATGGTATTCTTCCAGCCTCTAAGCCGTCCCTCACACGGACATCAACCACGTGTCCTAAAAATCAATCTGTCTTAAGATCAAAACCTTATCCAACCGAATCGTTTTGATTAGCCAAACTACTCTCCGCGTAGTACTGGTCAAAGTGCTCGCTCGGTTGTCCCAACCCTATAAGATCGACTCCCTCATGCAACACTCGTGCACTCCGTCTAAAGATAACTAGGGTAACAGGTACCACTCCAGGCATACCTCGTGCCTCCTACAACCTAATTCAATAAGGAGGATATTGTGATCTCATTGATTCACTCGGGATCCTCCGTCCCTATCGTCACTGAGATTTCGTCCACTCATCTAGATTGCGGATGGATTCCATCCAACTCATCTTAGTCACCTCCATTTGGGTTTCTACCAATCACATCTCAGTCACTGCTGGATTCCACCTAGCTCATCTTACCCATCCCCACGGAGATAGTGTGATATCTCAACATAATTGCCACCGACTAGACTCATCGTCTCCTATCGTTGTGTCCATCATCGTCTCTATCATTGTCTCATGTGTGCGACGACGATCTCACATACCTCTGCATCAAAGGTAGGAACCTCACTTCTCGGTACCCGACAAAATTGACAAATCCTCATTGTCTACGCCGTCACTGGAACATGAGCATATCAAAATCGATAAGACTCATCCACATCCATCGATAACCATGTCAGCCACAAACCTCGTGCAGACCCAAGCAAGAAATACTCTGCCATCGAGACTCCATATTCATGCGGCCAACTCACCGCCTCTACCAACTGCTCATAACAGCGACCCATCACTCACTCAGGAATCGAGATCAAGCACTCGAGTTATTACCCATACAATCTTTTCAAAAGCGTATAACCCACCGATCGGGGATAGGCCGATCCAAAAGTACCACTCTCTTAGTAACTTGTCCTACTAATCTCAACTCGGGTCGTCGGCTGCTCATTGCACCACATCTATTCTGACTAATCATTGACCACAACTCCGAAAGTCATCAAACTCAGCCCTCCTCGAGGACTACTCGACCTTACTCGGGGTCAAACCTCATTGAAACACAGCATCTAGTGCCAAATATAATCTATCTAGGGTTCCTTCCCACATCACTCTCTAATTCCTATCCTCACTATCAGGTTGATGACAGGTTGTTCTTATCGTCGAGACATCACCTCCGGCACATGAGCAACACCACAAGAGCAACCTAGTGCTCTAATACCAAACTGACAGAACCCATCCCAATTCTCTTGGGATTTACGCGGGATGTGTATGCTCCCGTCTGACAGCGCATGCCAAAAAAGGGATAAACCTTAATCCGTTTGAGGTTATCCATAGTGCGCCAAGATCTGTGGTGTTCACTGCAGCATGTGATGTCTCCGTCTCTGCTACAGCCCGCATCCGTGATCAACCTGAAGGGTATCAAAAACATAAAAAGTTGTGAGTGGACAAAAACAATCAGTTTAAAATCATTTATCGAAAAGGATTTTATACCCTTCATATAAAAGCATGCATGCATCAGAAAACAAGTATTCAAATACTTTTCTCAAAAGTAAATCATATTGCCTTTCAAAACAAAATACAGTGAAAAATGCTTCTCAATCAAAGCCATTTACTCAGTAGGGTCTCATCCCAAAACCAAATCACACAAGGTCTCAGGCCAAATAAAATCACATGGGACCTCAGCCCAAACAAAATACCATGTGGGATCTCAGCCCATCATCATCAGTCACGATTCCAATCCCAGCAACGCGTGCCCATAAGCTCAAGGATTGCTCTGATCCTGAGCATTTTACCGTGAACATATCACCGACCGACAATCTCCAGATCATGGTGAATATATCATCGATTGATCTCATATACCACACTCCTGAGTCAAGCCTCCCTTGGCTGCTCGACAGCAGACGCATCGTGACCTCTCCTTACCTCGGAGGCGAGCATTATTTTCAGGGTGTTTTCTGGGGAAACATATTTACAATCGAACCCTCTCAGAATCCGAATCTTTAAAATCTCGAGTCTTTAAACTCAAAATCATAATCATCATTTTGAAAACAGTGGAAACATTTTCATAATCGTTGTAACTCAAATCAAATTAATTATCTCTCATAAATCATCTCAACAGGGTCCACGCTCGAAATATAGTTTGAACAAATCTATTTCCACAAAACCATCATTGAAAACAGTGTCTATCAACACTTCATAAACCCAGGATTCCTCAAATCCTATGATAGGTCCTCAAATAAGCATTATTTTATATTATTTTATACCCTTTATACTTAGCTTTTAATATTAAAATATTAAATAAATAGATAAAATAATTTATTTTGTGTTATTTTTGTTTAAATAAATAAAGTTTGTAATTTGGAGCATTTTGGCGAAAGAATCGTCTCGATCGGAATTATAACGAAAATATTATGGACGAATTTCGGTGAAACATTACTAAGTTAATTAATTTATTGATTTTGCAGCCCAAAACAAATCCTGAGCCCAACAGAAAAAAGAAAAAGAAAAAAAAATAAAGCCCAGCTCCGGCCCAGGCCCGCGTCACTGTGCAGCCCAACTCTCCAGCCCGTGCGGCCCAATCACGTCAGCCCGTGCGGCCCAGCCCGCCAGCCAAGCCTGCTTTCAGCCTGCCATTATGACGTTCGGAGCGCGCGTACCGAAGGGAGCTTCTCACGCTCGGCGGCCGGCTACCGACAACAGCTTCTACACCCCAGCTCAGGCATGCCGATCTCCAGCCCACTTTCCGGCATGGCACTGCCGGCCACTATTCCACTTTCCAGCTCCCTCTGACCGAATTTTGCCCCTTTCTTCAGTTATTCTCTGCCAAAAATCCACCAGCAGCAATGTAATGGATTTTCTTGCTGTTTTTCAAGCTTTTCCTTTGTTTTTTTTAACTTCTTTTCCCCAAAAACCACCATATCTCATCATTTCACTTTTGAGTATTTTATTGTAATTTTTGGGTTATTTTTATTTATTTTCTAGGGTTTAATTTGAGTTTTTCCCCTATAAATAGGAGTTGATTTCACTTGTTGAAATCACTTCCAAGAAGCACAAAATTGAGCCTCTCTTAGGAGAAATTTTGGCAAAATAGTTCCAATACAAATTTTGAGAGTTCAAGTCCGAATTTCCTTGTTTAATCTTCTTCCATCTTCATAGGGTTCCAGCCGCTGTTCGGTGTTCCTTGTGAAAAACAATCCATTGTTCTCACCCAATCTGAAAAGTGTAACATTTGCTCTCCATTCTCTTAAACTCTTTTATTTGTTATTGGTTCTAATTATAATGCAATATATGTATTGGTTTCTCCTTCCTATCTTTTGTGAAAATTGAGTATAATCTCCATGTGTTTTACTTTCTAAAAAATCATTTACTTCTTACATTCTAGAGCTTAAACTTCATTTCGAAACTAAATGTGTGATCCGCTGTTCGGGGCATTTAGAGTAGAGTTGGAGAGATTTAATGTATGACCGTTGTTCGGCGCATTAAATCACAAACTTAAGGTAATCATATTATAAGTAAAAATCTGTTGTTCGGTGCATTTATAATATGAAAAATGTATGAAGAAATATGAGTTTGTGAATGTATGATTTCGTGATTAATTCAAATTTATGCAATTGTAGTGTGTTGGTGAATTTTGTGTTTACGGGAAGTCTACTTTGTACATAAGTTAGAGTAGAAATAAAATTAGTTCATCTATACTTTTACTTGTTTGCATGATTAAAAACCCTTTCAAAACCCCCCTTTTTAATTCTTTATTCTCCATTCTTTTATTCTTTCATTCTTTTATTCTTTGATTCATTTATTCTTTAATTTACTAATTCTTTGATTAATTAATTCCTTTATTATTTATTCTTTGATTAATTAATTCCTTTATTCTTTTATTATTTCATTCTTTAATTCGTTAAATTATTAATTCTTTGTAATTCATTAATTTATTATTTCTTTATTCTCTTATTCATCTATTCTTTAATTTATTAATTCTTTGATTATTTATTCTTTGATTAATTAATTCCTTAATTCTTTTATTATTTAATTCTTTAATTCATTATTCTTTTATTCATCTCCCACTAACACATTATTAATGTCCCTAATTTCCCCGGTTAAGAACGATCCCTATTTATCAATACTACATCTACACAAAAAGGGTTTAAATTGCATAACACTCGAATTACATGTTTAATTTAATGCGTAGTTTGGGCGTAGTCATCCTATCAAATCCACAACTGGGTCTCATGCCCTAAATATCTTTCATAAATCTCATAACTATATCACATCCCAGTATATCTCACGTTTGACTATACTCTAAGTCAACACATAAATCAACTGGGTCATACGCCCAAAAGATATTTCCAAATCCGAAAACCATTTCATTATTCAAATTATTTTCCAAATCCCAACAGTCAAAGGGAATTTTCAACTGGGACTCATGCCTGAATCTCGATTTCACGCATTTTAGTCAAATCCTTGGTTTACACCACTCCATGAAACCATCAAAATCACATAAATACATGCACGTAGAATACTCGGCCTAAGCCCAAGTATCATATAAAACATAAATCTCGAATTACGTGCAATTTCGTAGAAAATGAGATATAAATTATATTTAAATCATATGCACTCAACGCATCTCAAATCATGTTCATAAGACATAAAAAATAGTTATGCATGCATTATATTTCATAAAACAAAGTCCACTCACAGACCTGTCGTGCTGCGCACTTGCAACTTGCGCCGTAGGCACTCCAGGACTAATCCATACTCACCGGGACATCCTGACTTGTCCAAATCATACTCAAGGGTTACTACCAACCTATACAAGTCCTAATCATGAACCCTAAAAACTCCCGAAATATTCAACGTGTCCTGAACACGCATCTTTAGGCTAAAAATCTCTAAATGACCTATCAAACGATCTCCGATCGACTTGAAACCAGCACCATTGGATTCAGATCGCCGAAACCTTTCGGACAAGATCAATTTCACCTCGAAACTCGTGGCCATGCGCCCCATATGCGAGTCAAAGTTTGGTTAATAAAAAAGTCAATGGTCAATACTGACGTGATCGGTCAACAGGTCAAGTCAACGAGTTAACGGGTTAGGTTAACGGGTCAACGAGTCAAGTTAACGGATCAACGAGTCGGGTCAACGGGTCGAGTCAACGGGTCAACGGTCGTCGGAGAAGACGACTGGCGCCGCCGTGCACCACCGTCTGGTTAGGTCGCCGATGACTAGATTTCGTCCATTTTTCAAACCTTCATAACTCTCTCATTTCTCAACCAAATCCTAAGTTCCATATATGGAAATCATGCTACTCGAGCCCAAGAATCCAAATATGAACCCAGTAATGAGAGAAAATACCTGGTTTTGAAGATATAGTATACCAAAGTTTCGTCCAAACTTCGAACTCCTATTCCGCCCACTCCCATGTTCAAAACCTTCCATTCTTGCACCTACAAGCTCGTGTGAGCTCATAGAACATGAATATGGGCTTAGAATCGATCCAAAACATCAAAAATCACAACCCCAAATCCAAGGCCCACAGGCTACGTTTGTTTTTTGAGTTTTCCAACCACCCTCGCAATGGCTCCGCCGTCCCTTGTAATCTCTCATTCTCTCTCTCATCCTCTCTGTCCCTCTATTGTCTCAAGGAAGGATGAAGATGATAGTTGTGGGGGTGGGTACTGTTTTAGCTGTGAAGAATTGAAGATGAATGAAAATGAAGATCATGATGGTTGCATGTATGTGTATGGGTGTGGATCAATGGATGAGTGGCACTTGTCACTCATCTGTTGTTCCACAAAAGATATTTTGGGTCCCACTAAAGACAAACCAATTTGAAAATCGTACATCTGTAAAATCCCAACGAACCATCCTAGACCCATTACTTTCCCGTACGATGTCCAATTTTGACGTGGCACCTGACGGTTGTTGGATGTGTACCTCGGTCCACGTGCATTTAATCTCTAGGGTCAAAAGTCAACTTTCTTCCCTTTCTAGGGGTAAAATCGTCATTTTACCCAAATCGTTTGATAATCCTCGGCTAATCTTGATTAGTCCTTAATTAATTTTAGATAATCCGTTATTAACCTTAATTAATCCCGTAGATTCGAGACAGGTCCTTAAAATCTTCCACCCTTAAAGAATTTCATCCTCGAAATTTACACTGACCCAATCCACTGTGGAAATCCAATCCTGCCTCTGTCCCGAGGTACACATCCAACAACCGTCCATAGTACTCAACCCTAACCAAATGTCACTCGAAGTAAACCACAATCCAACAGGCAATGTTGAAACTCAGCTCATCTTCCATGGCAGTGTCCATAAACCTGTGACCAACTGTCACCGAAAACCTCCAATGCTCAATCTCAAGTCTCAATCGAGACATCGACGTTCGTCAATCTCAGCTCTCACCTACGCAGGTGTGCTCAAAATACAAACTTTCTGCCAATCTTACCGTCCTGCTCAGCTAATAATCCAGGCCGAAAATCCTGCGATACCAAGCTGACATCCTGTTTAGCATTCAGCCTGACGATCCTTCTTAGCTGACAATCTAAGTTGACATTATGCTCAGTCTGGTTCAGTCCTGCTCCTCATCTTACTCAGCATCCAATCTATCGAACATGCTTAATACTCATTCTCTGATACTAAACAGACAATCCTGCTCAACAGAAGCATCACAAGTTCTCTGTCTCACTCGACGGTCTCCAACCATAAATCACACTTATGATGTCCAACACATTCACGACGTACACCACATTCACGGCACACTCGACTCGCTTTCTAGTCCTAACACCGAACCTCATGTCACTCAGCAACCAACTCTGTGATCCCGACTCCTCAAAGTCTCAAATTATTATCCCACTCATCCTGCTGATATACTCAGGATGCATATGGACCCCATCGAATACTTGCTCTAGCAGAGATAATCACAATCAGAAACACCAGGGTTCATCTTGCCCATCATGCCCTGACCTCCATGCTCACACAAACACTAAACCCTCTCAAGACACTCTGCACTAGCTCACAGTATTCGATGTCTGGTCCTCATACTCAACGTACAATCAACATCGGACCCATCGATCAGATTGCTCACCCTCAACAATCATGCTATCCAACATTCACTACTCACAGGTGCATCCATATCACAGCAATTACATAGCCACTCTCAGGCCTGCTCAAGGACTACACTCATGCAGGGTCCTACCACATACCCATATCCATACACCCCATCTCTAACTATCATATGCCTGGCATGCCAATCATATTCCAACACGGAACCAGTCTGTCTAATCTCAGACCTGGATAAGTCACATACTATCTCAAATCTTCTCGGAGTTCTCCCGGTCACTCAACCAACTCCATAGATAGCCAATCAATTTGCTATTTAATTTCATTCCTTGGTTCCTCCAATGGTTAACCGTCTCATGCCACCAAGACGTACCAGTCCTGAACTTGTCGGTGGCCCACCTCAACCACCATCTTGATGATAAGAAAGGTCGGATCCTAAAATCGTGTTGTAAACCACTAACCCAGCCTATGTGTCTCATTGGAACACTATCTAAAAACACCCTATGGTCATCTACCACTAGTACAATCTCTCCATATGGAGCCAGAACAATCCTGCAAACATCCTATTTGGGACATCGACTATTCATCTTTCCCTGAATGATACTTAATGTATCCTTAACGTCTGTCAATCAGCTCCAACCGACTCCTCTGCCTTGAGTTCCACTTCGAGGGAGTATCTAATTATTATCTCCTACACGATTGACTTCGGAAGGAATTCAGTGACACTCATCTAGTCTGAGTGAATCCAATCTCAGTTGTCATCATTGGATAGCACCCAAACCCACACATACATTCATCATCTCCCATTCTCTTCCCCATTTCGAAAAAACTCGTACCCACCTAAAACCATTTCCCCATCTCCTCTATTGAGGCTACATAGTGACTGGGAAGGTGAGTGAGAGGCTGAGAGACCAAGAGAGGCGATAGAGGGCGGAGGAGATGCACGGTGGCCTGAGGAAAAGGTAAAACCTAAAACCCTCTTTAAATTTGAAATTCGAAAAATGGGTTTTGGATGTTTGGAATGTGTTTTAATGCCCCGGTCATTTTTTTTTAGGTTGGACGAGTTTGTAAGCTCGAAAATCGAGGATAATGGACAGCGGAACTGCCTGGGAGGAAGCTTAAAGTTGGCCATGGGATTTCGAAATTGACCAGGTAAATCCTAAGCCTTTTCTTCCTGTTTTAAGGTCATGGATCTCTTCCGGGGAGGAAGACGATCAGCTGGGGTGGAAAATGGTGGAAAATGTTTAGGAAATGAAGAAGATAGGATCGGGTCAAGGTCGCGGGTCAAACGACCTATTACAGTCAAACGGGTCAGCCTTGTCAAACCACGTGGACTAATGGGGTGGTACCACATGGTAGTGTGTCAAAGGTGTCAAAGAAATGTGGCAGGACATGTGGCACCAATTAGGGTGTGCCACGTAGCAGGTTTTTAAGCTGTTAGATATTAGAGTTGTCAGGCTGACATCAACATTGACAGGCATGACGTTAGCGTTGACCAGTGGGTGTGAACTTTGATCGGTGCGTGAGGGCATATGGGCACGGATTTTGAGGTTAAACTCATTTTCATAAGTTTTTGACATTCTAATTCCAATGGTGGTGGTTTCAGATCGATAGGAGTTCATTTGATAGGTATTTCAAGGTTTTTAGGCTCGAAAAGCGTGTTCGGGACACGTTGACCGTTCCGGGAGTTTTGAGAGTCTTTGATATGGACTTGTATAGGTTGATAGTGACCTTTGGAAGTGATTTGGATAGGTCCAGACGTCCCAGAGATTGTGGATTAGCCCCAGAGTCGCTTACGACGTGGGTTTCGGAGCGCGCAGCTTGGACAGTTTGTAAGTAGACGTTTGATTTATGAATATGATGCATGCATAACTGTTTATATGTTTTATGAACATAATTTGAGATGTCTTGAGTGCATATGATTTAAATATGGTTTATGTTGTTGATTTGTCATTTTAGTAGAAAATGTGATATTGGATGTAATTCAAGATTTAAGTTTTATATGATATTTGGGCTTAGGCCGAGTACTCTACATGCATATATTTTATGTGATTTTTATGGTTTCCCGAAGATGTGTGAAATCAATATTCGGGCATGAGTCCTAGTTGGATGTTGACTTTGACTTGGATGATAGTCAAAGGGATTTGGAAATTGATCCATTGGTTTCGAATTTGGAAATATGTTTCGGGCTTAAATCCTAGTTGACTTATGGTTTGACTTAGAGTATAGAAAAACTTGAGGAAATGATATCGAGATATAACCCAGTTATGAGATTTATGAAAGATATTTCGGGCATGAGACCCAGTTATGGATTTGATAGGATTCGAGGAATCCTGGACCTATGAAGTGTTGTTAGACACTGTTTTTACGATGGTTTTATGAAAATTGATATGATGATCTATTTCGAGCGTAGACCCTTTTGAGATTATTTGAGACGATTTGGGAGATGTTTTCCACATAACCATCCTCTATGATGTGATGATAGCCTTCGGACGTCGACCATCCAGTGGGATGTGTGATCCTGGAGAGGTCACGGGGACACTGCCTGCAGGAGTGTCGGAGATGGACATTTTACAGATGTCGACCATCATGTATGATGTGTGATCCTATAGATGCCATCGCTCAGACGTCAACCATCATGTATGATGTGTGATCATGAGTTAGAGCACCTAGACGTCGAGCCACGGGCTCCGAGCTTGGTGTATATTCAAATGTATAATCCTGACTCACACGCGTAGCACTGATATCGTGACTAGTGATGATGATATGTTGATATGAGATAAAAAGGATTGGTAATGAAACATACTAGTCCTGACTCGAGTCTATGTATCGGGAAAATGCCCTGTTGAGATGTTTCACATGGTTTTGATTTGGGCTAAGACCTATGTGTATTAGATTTGGGCTGAGACCCACGTGATTTGGTTTTGGGCTGAGACCCTACTGAGGAAATGGCTTTGATTAAGCTGTGTTTTCACTGTGTTTTGATTTGAAAATCAAAATGATTTTCTTTTAAGAAAGTATTTGAAATACTTGTTTTCTGATGCATGCATGCTTTTACATGACGGGTATAAAAGTCTTTTCAATAAATTATTTTTGTAAACCGTTTATTTTTGTCCACTCATAGTTTTTATGGTTTTTGATACCCTTCAGGTTGATCACGGATGCTGGTTGTAGTAGAGACCGAGACATCACATGCCGCTTCGGACTCCACAGATCTCTGCGCACTTTGGGGAACCTCGAGTGGGTTACGGTTTTATCCCTGGTCTGGCATGTGGTGTTATATGGGAGCATGGCGTATCCCACGATAATCCAAGGGGATTGGGATAGGTCGTGTCATTCTGGGTCAAGGAAGCTTTAGGGGTATTTTGGTCATTTTTTCCATCAAGGGCATTTTGGTCACTTTTTATGAAATGTCTAGCATTTTCTAAAGTATTCCTCACTTTTTCTGTAAAATTCCTTCCACAATCTCTCCACCGACTTAGACCTATTATATATGTATGATGTTGTGTTCAGGAGTTCAGTGAGGAGAGGCCAAAAATGAGAGAAGAAGAACTCCTTACTCGTGGGGAAAACAATGAAAGAAATGGGAGAGACTGAGGGAGAGAAGAAAAGCATGGAAAGGGAAAGGAATGATGAAGAAACAGTGACAACATGAGGAGAAACCAATTAACGAAGACGTTAGGAAACTGTGAGGATAAATTCGGGTTTTCTAGTTTTGGGAGAGGAACATCGAAAACAAGTGATTTCGTGTCTTTCTGCGATTCCCAAGATTGTCATAAGCCCAGAACTAGGGGGTTCGAGACGCTGGATCATGAAGGATAAGGGTTTTCACCCATGGTTAATAGTTGAAGGTATGAACCCTAGACACTGGCTTGTCTTACTTGATTTGGATGCCATATGAATGTTTCTGAGGTTAGGAAGAACAAATATGGTGAAGAAAGTGTAAGAAAAGGGACATAAAATGAAGGAATTACAGCCATGTCGCCATCGCTGGTCAGATGACTCAGTTGCAGGAAAACGGGTTGATGACCCAAGGTTGAAGACGACCTCTATACGCACGTGAATGCCACGCGCAGAGGCCCTCAGCAACGCGTTGGCGCGCGTGCGGTGTTTTCTGGGAAAACAGTCAATAGAAAAAATGTTCCTTCTTGCATTCTGAGTTCAATGGTTCAGGTTTTGAGTAAATTGAACCTCATATGAAGAAGTTATATGCGCCCAAAGTTATTAGACTTTATATAAATATTCTTAATTAAATTCTAGAAATTGGGCTAAATCATTAACTAATCTTGATTGCTAATCAAAGTATCTCAAGTCATTTGTAGCGTACTTTAATGAAGGAGATAATTAATAGAATTGGAACCTAAGCTTAATATTGGTTCCTAAATGAGGATTTGTTGTAAATATTACAAATTTGTAAAAGTTAATCGCTCATTTGAATTGTGGGGATTTATTTAATTTATGGTATTTGGAATTTTTAAAGGAATAAGAATAGGGATTGATTGTAAGCATGATTTATGTAATTTATTGAAGGCTTAACTTTGGTAGTTGGTGATGATGCTAGTAATTGTTAAGGATAGTTGGTGATAAATATTCTTTTATGGAATATGAAAAAAAAGGACTACTTTACTTAGTGAAGGATTATAATTTGTGATAGGTTGTACAAGGTTGTGTGAAAGGTTGTGTATCCTATTTATTCGTATTTAGTTAGTATCGTAACTTATGATGCAAATAGCAATGATAACAAGATTGGATATAATCGAACATGATTAAGGTTGGTGATTTTAATAATAAGAAGAAAAACCATGTTTAGGGGTAAATTAGAAATCTCTGCTCTTATTAGGGTTAGTAGGTTGGGTGTGGTCAGTACCCCTCAAGGGAGGAATTTTTTTTAAGGATAATTAGTTGAAAGTACGATAAGAAAATTAGTAAATCCCTTGTTTGATAAGAGTCATCACATGGGAGCAGGACCAGTCATTTTTCTTGAAATTTTGGGACAGGTCCTGTCACTAGATCCCCATAGAGATAAGTAGTGACCACATCCAAAAGCTGCATACTCAGTGTTTCAGAAACTACCAAACTAATAAGGTAGAGGGACATTATGATGTCCATTACAGGAGAATACGTCTCCTCGTATCCCAAAGCGTTGAGAAAAACCTTGCACCACTAGACGAGTTTTGTATCTCACAATCTCGTTCTTCTCATTATGCTTCCTTACAAATACCCATTTAAATCCTACAAGTTAAACATGGAGAGATGTGGGAACTACAGGTCCAAACACCTTCCTTCAACCTGGATTTCTTCTTCCCATTTTGGTTAGTCTTCTCTATGTTGGCATTCATCTACGAGGCGAGGTTCAACATCATCACTTAATTATTTTGGTAGCTACCGTAAATATAAATATAGCATCGATGATAATATCATTTCGATTCCATATCTCATTTATGCATGCATAAGTTACAAAGATCTCTCTATTCTCGAGAGTAGGTTCAAATGTTGGAGCATCCCTCAATGTCGTCTTTTCCAAGATAGACCCATAATCTGGAATTATCTCATTAGATAGATCAACTGATATTGTGATATATAAGAGATTCGATTGTGCCAAATTTGTCCTCTTCCGAGGATGGGAATCCTTCGAACCTATTGGTATACCTCATTTATGGGCAGAGACATATGACTAGTTAGTCACCACAGTCGTACCTCGTCCATCTAGGATGACCCGTCCTACAGAGACGTCTATCCTTACAAACATGTTTGCAATAGCTATATGCGATCTCGTCACTTTTTCTAGATCAGAGAAAGCATCTGCATATTATTAGCTACACTCTGTAGATCTAGAATTCTCTGCACTTTGTTTTCACTTTGTGTAATTCGGGGATCAAGATGAGACACAGTGGAGACATTCCACGTCAATTCACGTCGTTTTTCAGGAACGTTGAAGTTCTTATCTCCCCCTAATGACGGGAAGACTGCCTCATTGAAGTGACTATCTATAAATTTAGTTGTAAAGAGATCGCCTGTCAAGGGATCTAAATAGCATATAATGGAGGTGGATTCATAGCCGACATATATGCCCATCTAGCGTTGAGGTCCCATTTTTTTACGTTGTGGCAACACAATTGGCACGTAAAATGTACACCAAAAATGTGTAACTGCGAAACGTCAGGTTCGTACCCAGTTATCAATTGCAACACAGAATAAGATTGGGTAGTGGTGGGCCTCAACTCGACCAACATAGCTACATGCAAAATTGCATAGCCCCACGCAAAAAATGGGAGCTTGTGCGCATAACCAAGGTTTGTGCAATCATTTGTAATCGTTTAATGAATGCTTCAGCGAGACCATTCTAGGTGTGAACATGTGAAACTGGATGTTCAACATTAATCCCAAGGGACATGCAAAAATCATCAAAAAATTTCGATGTAAACTCGCCGACGTTATCAGTTTTATGGACTGTATAGGATAATCCATATGGTCGACCCTCAACTTAATGATTTGAGTATGGATTTTAGCAAACGCAACATTGCATGTGAACAATAGTGTCACATGTGACCACCTTGTCGATGCATCAACCAAAGCTATGAAATATTTAAATGAACCGCATGATGGTTGGATAGGTCCACACATATCCCCTTATATCCTGTACAAAAAGGGACAGATTTTTTACTTATCTTTGCATATGATGATCTAGTGGTCAATTTTCCCACTGAGCAAGCTTGGAATAGTGTTTCACTAAACACAAGGTCCTTCTTTGTAAGGGGATACACGTGTGATGCATTGTGGATATGGCGCATCATTCCTTGACTTGGGTGTCCCAATCGATAATGCCATAATAAGTAGTTGCTTGGGTTAGGTAGCTTCCGGCTAGCCATGTGATTTGCCTCAATGGTTCTAATAGTGGTCGTGTAAAGACAACTCCTGAGGCATTTCAATTTCTCCAATGTATGCTTCTAGCCATACAAATTGGAGGATAAACAAAGATATTCCACATTCTTTTCTTTTGTGCTTTCGAAGTGATAACCATTAGCTCGAATATCCTTAAAACTCAATAATGTTCTTCTGGAATATGGGGAGTATAAGGCTTCATCATAGGTAAATACTGTGACGACCCGGACCTTTAATGAGGGTAAAATTCGAAACTTCGGATGAAATGGACCATTTTGCCATTGGAAGTCAAATGTTGACCTTTTTTGTCAAAGTCTTGACTTTTTATTGGGATGGTTTTTAAAGATTCCAAAAATGCTGTTAGGAAGGTCTCGGTCTCCTAATTACATTGACAAGCAGCATGTCGAAAACGGAGATCGGACGGCTATGTTTTGGGTCTAAAATATGTAGAGGCAATATGGAAATTTTCCTAGAAAGGGTATTTTAGTTATATTTTATGGTGGGATATTTTCTTGTGGCTGAATTGGGAGGTGACATGTGTCACATATCCCTTATGATTTTGTGCCAGCGCCATTGTACTTGTATGTGCTGGGTTATATTGTTTTGGGGTAACTTGTGGTGTGTGTGTGTGTGTGTGTGTGTGTGTGTGTGTGTGTGTGTGTGTGTGTGTGTGTGTGTGTGTGTGTGTGTGTGTGTGTGTGTGTGTGTGTGTGTGTGTGTGTGTGTGTGTGTGTGTGATCGGTGTTCTTCAACCGAGGAAGGAAAAGAAACAGAGCGAAGAGAAAAGAACTGGGGGGAAAGAATAGAGAAGGGAGGAGGGAGTGAGGATGAAGAAAGGAAAAGGAAGAAGTTCAGATTTAAACAGTTAGAGAGAGGGGGAGATGGTAACCCATGAGGGTGTTTCGGGTTGGAGGTTGCACGACCTAGGTTTCATGTGGAAGCTTGGAAACCAAGCTCACTAATAAGCTCTATGTGACTAGGCGACATCAACAAGTCTAGAGCTCAAAGCTTAGACGCTGGAAATTGGTGCAGGATGAAGGTCGATAATTGACCGAGAAGGAAAGAAGGTGACATTCTCGTAAATTACGGAAATACATGTGAAGTGTTTTTCGTCAATACGAAGGTGTGTGACTAGACGTTTTATTTTATTAAAAGATTGTGCATATATATATATATATATATGAGCTTTAAGTGTTTTGATGACAATTGTGTGATTAGGAATTTATTCGGATTTTCGGTGATTTTAGGAATATTTCATTAATATTTTATTGCGCCGTTTTTGAGAATTTTCATAAATTCTGTTTTGATTCTCGATTTGAATATGATTTTGGAATTTCTTATGAAATGTGATTTGAAAAATAATAATATTGGATTTTGGTGGTTTCTATATAGTTTCTGGATGGTTTTACGAAAATGGCGTTAATGGCACGTTTTACGAGAATTGATGTTAAAGCTATGTTTGGGGTTTAGGCCCCAGATTTTGATTGTGGCTTTGGATTGTGATATGAGTACGTGTTATTGGTCTTGATGGTGTAAAGTTTTTATTGTGATTGTGATGTGGACTTGAGTCAATTATGTGTAATGATGCATGTTGATTGATTGGTCTTAGACATCGAGCCAAGAGCTCCAAATCCTGAGACTGTTATTGTGTGAGGCTTGTATTGTTATAATGACTCAGACGTCGAGTAGGGCTCTAGTTCCTGAGTAATTACCTACTGGTAGTGCACTTGTGATATGATGACTGATATGAGAATTGATGTGGTGCACGTGATGATTGATGATGTGCTTGTGCATCGATGTTGAGTGATTATTGTGAATGTTGTAATAATGTTGATAATGGATTGTTTTGGTGTTAATATTGTGCTTGTGATATGTTACTTCCTCGTATGCGTGTTGATAGATTGTGTAATCTCAAACGTCGAGGTGGGCTCCAATTACCTAGTGAATTTTCATTGTGCCTACATGTAGGGCAGTGGGTGATGGTTGACATGGCGATGATGGTGGGTCGCTTGGTTGTAATTGATGTGTTTTCCTTGTGTCGTTGGTTGTGACCTTGTATACTTGTTGTATATATGTTTTCACGTACTTCGAAAATGATAAACTGTGTTTCGTTCAAATCAAAGTGAAATGGTTTTGCAATGGCTTTCCTCTTATGCATGCATGGTTTTGGAAAACGGAGGGTAAACACCGATGATTTCGAACTATGTTCTTAAACTATTTCATTTTTGTCCATTCACATTTTTTCTTGGTTTTGTAACCCTTCAGGGCCGCTGCACGGAGATCGAGGCTCGCGAGGCGGAGGCATGAATTAGTAGAAGTTTGTGTTTATCCCTTGACTGACCAAATTTCTGTCAGACGAGCACAGGACCCGAGTGTACTATTCTGTGTATTTGGGTTGGGTCTCGTTCAAATACAATACCATTGGAAAACACAAAGTGGGCTGACACGACCCATCCCAATTCCCCTGGGATTATCGTGGGATGTGCCATGCTCCCGTTTGACACGAAGTGTCAAACAAGGGATAACTAAAAATCTCAGCCCGACCGGGGCTTCCAGAGCGTGCCAGGATCGATGGAGAAGTGTGATGTCTCGATCTCTGCTGTAGCCCGCATCCGTGATCAACCTGAAGGGGATTAAAACCATCAAAAACTGTGAATGGACGAAAATCAATAGTTTAATAAAAACACATTTCATAAAGATATTTATGCCCTTCACTAAAAAGTATGCATGCATCGAAAACCAATAATCAAACCATTTACTTTAATTAAGTCATTAGGGCCTTAGCCCAAAACCATGATTCCAAACCATGTGGGTCCTTGCCCAAATCCATTAACACCGAAAACCAAAACATAAATCCAATAAATCCATAAATCACAATTCCATCCAATATCATTATGTACCAATCTTCAACATCCCAGATGCCTGGTGTCCCAGACGCCTGATTTCCCCGAGGTCATGTCACGGTCCAAGCTATGCGTGCTACCCGGGGTCTCAACCAGAGTCAATCTTTGACATCCCAGATGTCTGACGTCCTAAACATCTAGCAATCCTGCTCCTGAGTCACCACTAGCTAGTCACAAATCAATCTGACATCTCTGCCACACCGAGAGTTAGCGAATCTCACAATTTCTCTGCATTTCCTAAATTTTACCACGTTAACAACACACGTCCCATAACGTCGCACTCAACCAGCACTCACAGCTCCATGGTCACCATTAGAGTCACCAACACAACTCTATCTCACTTAAGATTCGCACTAAGGTACCTCATACCAAAAATTTCCTCATAAATCCATGATGCCATTAGTGAAAGTCACAGAGCAGTCATGCCACGCAAAGCAACCCCAACTCATTTCACTTGACTATATGTATACGAACATCTCACTCCACCTGTGTGTAACTGGACCCCATTGAACACTCGTCCAGCAGTGATAACACATCTCAAATCTAGGGTTCCACTAGCCATCCACGGCTCTGAGCACTTGCTCATACAATCACTGAACCCATCAAAATCACTCTGGCCCAACACACAGTATCCAATGTCTAGTTCACGTTCTCAACCAATTCAATGATATCGGAACTAAGACGACTACCTACACGTTCATCCAAAAACCACTTGCACATTCTATATACCTTCACCAGGCATCACTCATGCCTTTCTAGTATCGATCCTCGTACAATATACCCTATACGTACATCCATCCACCAACCAGCCTACTAGATAGCTCATATCCAAACACGCTTCAATTCTGGAGTTCATCTGTCCAATCCAGTACTAGACAGATCAAATACTCCAACTCATCATTCATCAAGAGTCCCATGGTCACCCGACCAGCATCACAATGGCTACTCTTAATCACGTAATCAAACACTTACCAATCCGACTCACGCCCACCAAGGCATACCCATTCATGCCAAATGGGAATCCAATTTCACCCACGTCTACTGAGACGCACCAACTCTGAACCTATCGGTTACCTGCTCATTCGATTACCATACCATATTCGATTAACTTCATAAGGAAGACAATCCCATCATTCATATATCCAAGACTGGCTAATCCAACCTCGTCGGATACCCATTCATTCTACTAATATATCATACGGGATTAGCCTCGAAAGGAAGTTAGTCCTATCATCCTATACCCAAATATCTAAAACATATCGTATACACCTCAATTCACTCAACTACCGTCTCATACCGGATTGACTTCGAAAGAAAGTCGACCCAACATTTCCATATCCAACTCCCGTCTCGTCATCTCACTAACTATTCCAAAAGATTCTTCAACTATCTCACAAAACGATTCTCCTCTGCTCCTAACTTAGCATAATCAATAAGGCGAAGTCTACCAGCACGGCACGACATCACGATTCACGCCATCCTGATCCACCACCTAACCTAATCATTAAAATCCCGATCCTCGATCGTCACAACACCCTATATCCTCGACATCACGATCCCGGTCTACCTAGGATCCACACATGTTCTCACTCAGCTAACTACCAGATTTTGGTCATAAGGCCTTACACCCTCATTGAATCCGCATACTATCAAATCGCTCCTCAACCATTTGTACATCTAAACAGATCAGTCAACGACGAGTCACGTCAAGACTGTGCATTCTCTCAAATTGCCTCATATCGATCCTTGTCATCCCACCTAGGGAAAATCAAAGATTATCCAAGACGATGACATCAAAATTCATCCTACGTGAGTGCAAACAAAGACTTACTGCATTCACCGCACCATATAACCCAACATCGTCTGCCACCAAGCAGAAAATGAGAAATCTCATTCACCTAACATCGAAATGTCCAACTCCACCTGACGACCCAAAACAAATCCCGGTTCCGCCAACCAATACACGATCAACGTACTGGTGACAACAACCATCATCTTCCAAGGGAAGATGATAGGACCGCCCCCGAAGAGACATTAATAACAGTGCCCGATCCTGCTCCCGTCTGGCAGGTCGACTGAAGTTCCCAAAATACCCTTCGTACTTGCCAAACAAGGGATAGCCACACACGTACTCACTCATGCCTCCGCCTCTCAATCAGCCCCGATCAACGCGCCACGACCTGGAGGGTCAATAAAAACACAAAAGGTGTGAGTGGACAAAAACTAATCAGTTTAAAAAACAGTTACAGAAAGACATTTCTACCCTCCACGTAAAACCAATGCATGCATTCAAAAATTATTTCGCAATCCGTTACATTTTCAACATATGAAAACCGTGTACGAAAATCAAATAATTTTCCTTTTCTTAACCTTCGGGTCTTAGCCCGCAATCATAAACACAGGGTCTCAGCCCAAAATCATGAATCAAATCCAAGTACACAATATAATCCAAAATCCATCAAACCATAAAAATCGGGCCACTGCGGAACACCTCCGAAAACATCAAGATCAACAACAAATCACAAGTCAATCAGTTGTGCTGGATATCAATTACCGAGTCTTTAAACTCACATATATCAGGCCTTCCCAGGATATCAATGAGTCTTTAAACTCATAACATAATCAATAGGCCTCGGGGGGTATCACAATAACCGAGTCTTTAAACTCCGAGTCTTTAAACTCAATCCGGGTCTTTAAACCCAATCCGGGCCCGCCCCTGTCATCAATTAACCGGGTCTTTAAACCCAAAACATGATCAAGCAATAGTACCGGGTCTTTAAACCCAAAATCATTTGTAAATCACAACAATCCAGGATCCATCGTGATCCAAATTCCAAAACCAATGCGAAATCACATTTTGTCATAATAGGACTTATGTCCGAATTTCACATTCAAATCCCCAATCATATCCGTCATTTATTCCCGAAACCGAATTCGCAATAATGATTCCGTAAGCCGGCATCCGGAACCACCATTCCGAACCCAATCCAAAAATCCACTTTCACGTTTCCGAAATCCGAATCTCGTTCATCAAAATTACTTTTATGCCCTGGGCATCAAGCCCGAAATCACCATTTCTGAAATCCGTTTTAAATCTTTGAAATCAAATCATATTCAAATCCCAAAGTCAAGGCATCAAAACCATGATCAAATCACAAAATACTCAAAATCTCGTAAAACGCGCAAATCCGTAATAATCTCAAAATACGTGTCAAAACTGTAAGTCATACTCACAATCATAATCAAAACATCCTTAAAACATGGTACGCACAAATCATGTAAAATCGTTCATTAAACCATCATCAAAGTATAGGGGAAACCATAGTCTCGAAATACGTGCAGTTACGTATTGCATATCAAAATACGTATAAATACGAAAATCGTAATCATCACACACCGTCCTTAACGCTCGTTTTCGCACTGCAAGTGTTTCTGTAATTTCTGACATTTTCCAGAAATCTCGAATCCTGTCCGAAAACATTCCTCAGTGTCACTAAGGACTTCAATAACATCATACTAATTTCCCATAATTTTCCGGGAATTAAGTATTAATTAAAAACGAAACATAAACCTTCGGACCCTCGAAACAATGTCGAAATGGTGTCCGGTTAACTCGAAACCAACGCTAAAATGTTCGTTACATTGTATAGGACAAAAGTCGTGTTGAACTCACCTCGAGAATCGGGTCCACGTGCCGCCGTAAGCAGATGCGCGTGAAACCCACGCGTTGCTACAGTACCAGGTATTGTTCATCGTCTCCACCCGATCGACTGGTAAACGGGTTCGGTAACCCGCGAAGTGACCCGGCTGAATCTCCCTTAACTCTTGCTTGATTTCTACAATTAAACTGTCTATTAGTCCCGTTAAGGATCTAATTAAGGTTCTGTGAAATCAAAAACCTCAAAACTTACCCTAATCCGGTCGAATCAAGCTCGACTATTCGAAGAACATCAAACACTGTTCAACGTTTGATCTTGTCAATTCTCACTGATTCCTTCAAATTGACTCAATTAGAAGCTTCGCAGGATCATTAGAAATCTGTCTTCGATCTTAATTGCAAGCTCTAATCCCTCTAACTGTTCCAACTCAACTGGGATTTCGAAAACAGAACTCCAATGTCGTCTAGGCTCATCTCTTCACCATTTTCTTCACTGTCAATCCCATTCGACTCGTTTGGACGTCTGGAAGCTCAACCTCACCTCTAATTCCATCAATTGGCCGCCCAAATCAAAATTCAATTCTGAGTTCGAAATTGAGGTTTTCGGGTGGGTTCAGTTTGTTTCTGAGGTTTTCCTTCGTATTTCTCCCTGTTTCCACACGCTCTCAACCTCTCCAGTTCTTTGCTTCTCTCCAACCGTCCCAGGAACTGATCAAACTACTCCAATTAATCAAACAAATGTGACCGGTGCTCTGCTCCAAACTCTCAAATGAATAAAACAATTCTTCCCGTGCTATGTTCTTCACCGTCCCAGGGCATGCTTGCTTCCCACTCAACTCCAACTAGCCACTGATCCAGCCTCCCTTAGTGACATTTGTCACTTAATTTGCTAAACAAATCACTAAACAGATTAAACAATTCACTTACTCTGTTAAAAAAAGTCCCACTCACGGCTTTTTCAAACATCAACAGTCAAATTACCATTTTGCCCTTACTTTGGCAATTTACCAAAATGCCCTTCACACTTCTAGACCAGTAACTTGGTCATCCGAACTCCGATTGACGCATGCCACTTGTCTACCGATTCAGCATCTCGAGACCTACCCAACGGTCCTCGGCTTACGTGCACAGTCCATGTCGTTTGAAAAGTCAACAAATTGCCCCTTTTAACTAAATTACCGAATTACCCTTGAACTTCCGAACGTCATAACTTTCTCCTCGAATGTCAGAATCGGACGTGCCACCTGTCTATGAACTCGTGGCGTCCTGAACTACGTCACAGTCATCGGTCAAAGTCAGTTTGACCACTCAAGCCAAAAGTCAACTGTTTACCCAATTTCCAGGGGCAAAATCGTATTTTTCTTCAAATTTTCCAAATTTTCCTTTTACTAAAGTCCGGGTCATTACAGAAGAAAATAAGAAGTCACCCTCAATGACTTCGAAATACCCATTACCAATGCTGAAACAAGCACTCCTCTCGTCGCCTCAATCACAACCTCTCTCGATTCTGAAGTTCCAACCATGTTGGAACCAACACACTCGTGCATCAACCACGTGTCTGTACCAAGCTAACTTGGTACCCCAACTCGCCTATTCGTTCATACCGTTTCCTTCATTTACCACTTAATCATTCCAATCACATAAGTTACCACACTTAAGGTTGGGTTAGAGTCCCAACACATCTCATCCATTACTAGATTCCGTCTAGTCCAACTCATCCACTACCGAATCTTAGATACTGAACGTATGCCCATCACGACGAAGTCACATCCCAACTCATGGCTCATCGTCATCACAATCACCGACACACAGTGTGCAAATCAGACAACCCAGGATCTTTGCTCATACCGAGCAACGACCCCGTACCTCTGCTCAAGTTGGAGGAACTCTGCCTCCCTCGTACCCAACAACTTTAGGTATAATCACCCTGATAACTCATACAAGAAAAGGAAACGTTCCTTGAACGTCACCCGATTCACAACAACCACAACTATAACCACTCTCGATAATAGTGCCTACCACAATCTCGTGCAGACCCAACCACCAGACATCACTATCGAGACTCCGCATCCAACCGGAATCAACCGCCAGTACTCACTATTTTGTATCCCCACTCCAGGATTCCATTGACAAGTATCACACCCTAGTAACATGTCCAACCAATCTCTAAACATTCTTTAACTAGTCTCAACTCTACTTAACCAGTGTCGTCCACCAGGTCATCCCCGATCTCAGCTGCACCAAACTATCCATCACAAACTAAGGTAGCATGACAACTAACTAGGCCTAGCCGATTATCACAAGTTCGGCTACAGAGTGCAGTACCATCACCAAAGCTGACATGGCATGACCGACCAATGGTCTTAACTCAGAAAAATTGCCAGAGTCAAACACTCACCGACTCACATTTCTGAACCATACACCATACACTAGGGTTTCTCACTAAAGTCATCTACTAACTTTGTTGTACTCAGATTCTCTAAACCATCAATCACAACTAGTGTTCGAGAAACTCGGCTACTCTCAGCAGTACCACTATCCAACTCAACATAACCTGACCATCTAATGGTCACAACTCCACACTATCGTCATATCCAATCCTCCGATATCGTGATAGACGATCACGACATAACCGTCCCATGGTCAAAACTCTAAAGCACTGTTACGTTCATCCCTCAGTAGGGTCCCACACTGCCAAACCACGACAGAACCATGGCACACATAAGCATCAAATACCGAACCAAAACTATTCACGATTCATTCCCACTAACTATCAAACCGGTATCCAAACTATCAGGTTGATAACGAGTTGCAGCCCATAGATACATCACATCCTCGACCTGCGCGTACCAGAAGAACTACACGGTTTGCTCGAATAGCGACAACCTCGCTCTGATACCACTTGACACAACCCATCCCAATCCCCTCTGGATTATCGTGGGATGTGTCATGCTCCCGTCTGACATGAAGTGTCAGAAAAGGGATAACTAAAAACCTCAGCCCGACCGAGGCTTCCAGAGAACACCAGAATCGGTGGTGGAATGCGATGTCTCGGTCTCTGTTGTAGCCTGCATCTGTGATCAACCTGAAGGGCATTAAAACCATTAAAAACTGTGAGTGGACGAAAATAAATAGTTTAATAAAAACACATTTCATAAAGATATTTATGCCCTTCATTAAAAAGTATGCATGCATCTAAAACCAATAATCAAACCATTTACTTTAATTAAATCATTAGGGCTTTAGCCCAAAACCATGAATCCAAACCATATGGGTCCATGCCCAAATCCATTAACACCGAAAATCAAAACATAAATCCAATAAAGCCATAAATCACAATTCCATCTAATACCATTATGTACCAATCCTCGGCATCCCAGATGCCTGGCGTCTCAGACGCCTGAAGTCCCAGACGTCATGTCATGGTCCAAGCTACGCGTCCTACCCGGGGTCTCAACCCTGAGTCAATCTCTAACATCCCAGATGTCCGACATCCTAGACATCTAGAAATCCTGCTCCTGAGTCACTATATGTTCTGGTCGTTCCGTGCAGTGACCCCTCGCAGGTAATGCGCCGTGACTACTCCATCGTCCCATACGACTGGAGGAGACAATCCATATATATAAGGATGGTATATGGAAAACCATTTCATAAATCATCTCAAACCGTTCAAATGGGCCTACGCCCGGGATTTCCATAAAACCATCGTAATCTACAAAACCATTTATCCGAATCCATTTATGGATCCCCAACCCAAAATCACATTCATAAAACACAACTGGGCCTCATGCCCGATTTCGTAAACCAACTGGGCCCCTGGCCCGATGCCTCATTCAATTAAATAGACTCCAAGTCCGATAGTTCGTAAACCAAATGGATCTCAAGCCCGATTCCATATTTCCAAATCCAAAATCATACCATTGAAAGATTATTAAAACCATAAACCTCGATATACGTGCAAGTACGGAAAACATCTCGAAATACGTTCAAATATGTAAATCACCAATACCATAATCATCATCATAGAAATCACATATGTAAAACATATAAAACAGTTATGCATGCATCACAGTTTAGAAAACAATGTCCACTCACAGACAGTCATACGTTGTCGCCTCGATATACGTGCCATAAGCCTCCCCATGCTAAATCACCGTCCTCAGAATATCTGAACCTGTCCAAATCATACTAGAGGGTCACTAACCATTTCATTAACCTATCATTAAATTTTCTCAAATTTTTAAACGTATTTAAACTCGATACTAGACCTTCGGACATCCCAAACTATATCGAAACATCTGATCGATTCGAAACCAGTCCCAAAATGTTCGTAACATCGAATAGATAAAATTACAATTTGATGACATCACCAAATTCCATCCCACGCGCCCCTACGCTTCGTCTCAAGCGACTGCACATGAAGCTCACGCGCCAGAGACGGTCAACCTTGTCCTCGCGTCGAACCGGGTTCAAGCAGGCCCTTGTATGTTTGACTCGCCGAGTCAAAAGTCAAAATTTTGCCAAAGTCCAGGGGTAAAACGGTCATTTTACACCGTTCGTCCGATTTCTCTGGATTAATCCCCGATTAATCATTCTAAATCCATAATTAATTAATATCTAATCCTGATATTCAGGACAGGTCGTTACATGGGGTCTACTGGAACCTTCAATCAAATTTGATTGGCTAGATATAGTTGTCACATGGGTGTGGTTAGGTGTTAAGTTTGTAAAAAATATCATGTGTCGAATGATAGTGTGCGTGGTAGCATTGTCGAACAGAAAACAAACTTCCCCACTTAAAATTCCTAACCATAGATTTAACTAAAATAATTAAGGATCACATTTATGAAAATAAATAAATGGATTGAAATGAATAATATTCAAGTAGAAAAAACAATAAGTTCAAAATAAATCGGAATCACCAAACATTATCCAGAATTAATAAAAAATAATATCCATAAAAAAAGGCACAAGCGTCTATCATATCCATGTTTTTTTTTAATATCTCAATCTTCATCATGTCCAGCGACAATCTGGAAGTCAGCAATGATAAATGTGGTATCGGGGAGAACTAATCTCTTAGAAAAGTTGGTCTCTCGAGTACCATGCCCAACGTGATACTCTGCAATAACTTGAGCTAATTGATGATAGGTGCGGGACCAATAATTGCATCCTCCACATTTATAGCATAATTTTTTGTTGTTCTAATGCTAGTGGCAACGAGCCGAACTAGGGTTCCTCTCAAATCGAGCTCTAGAAGCTGAAAGGGCGTAGCTCCCACCACGTAGACCTCGACCACGATTACCTCGGTCATGTTGGCCATGGTAACTTCGATCTCGGTCATAGGGGTGTGCATCGCGTCTATGACAGTTACATCCTGCACCTCCACCATGACCCTGGTTTCACCACTCGCGATTTGGCTAGCGATGGGCAACATCGTTTGCTTCGGGAAAAAGGTGTTTCACTAGTACCAACAGGTCGGGATTAATCAATTTTCACTAACAAATTCAGTGAGCAACAGGGTGCGAACTTGGTGAATTTTCTCTTTTGTATTGTTGCTACAGGACAATACACGAGGTAGGAAATGTGGAGAAAGTCTTCTAAAGGAGGCCAGTTTCAGTGAGGTCCTCCTTATAGTATATGGGAAGAAACAGGATACGACATACCTCAGAATTGTTTTCATTTACAAATTTGAAATCCTGAAAATGAAGGTTATGCTAGTCATGTCTTGCTTCAAGTAAGAATATATCCTTCTGGTGATTGAAATGATCTGCCAACAAAACTCATAATGCTCTCGGGTCTTCATGACCGAATCCATATGCCTCCGGATGAGGATCATAACATCCGCCTTTTGATGCTCAGAAATCCGCCTTTTGATGCTCAGAAGTCACGTTGTTTTCTTGGATAGTGGAGCATATTCTCTTTACTGTGAGATGAAGCTTCATGTCTTTAGTCCACTGATAGTAGTTTCTTCCGAAAACTTCTAGTGCATCAAAATCAAATTTTTTGAGATGTGTCATTCTCTACAATGAGTAAATAACAATATTAGTGCTTTGGGAAAACACATCTACAACCAACTAATGAGAACTTCAGGTTCTATAACATGATATGATTAAATTCAAAATAAACATGTAATGGTGAATCTATGAAGGAAACTTTAGGTTCCTTTTGTTTACTATTAGTCTATAACATTTCCTTAATAATATTTAAACAATTAAATAAAACATATAAACAATTAAGTAATATAACACTATGTAACATGTATGGATGTTGGAAATAAATACTATTGGCAATTGATTTAGCCTTCGTCATTGGGTCGAGTCGGATAAGCCCGGCCTTAATATGTTGGGCTTGGGCCGGGCTGGGCCTATCTTATAATTTGAAAAGTTTCAGGCTGGGCCAGGCTGGGTTGATCACAAATATGAAAGTCTGTACCCTTTATCGGGCCGGATTTGGGCTGGGCTTTTATCGGGCTTTATGGGTCGGCCCAATAAGCTCACTTAGGCCGGGCTCAATTGAGCTTTTAAAAATAATTTATTCAACAAATTATGGAGCTAGAAAAAATATATATATATATATATATATATATCTTCAAGATGCTACAATAATATATGTCGCTGTTTGGTGGACTTGATGGGGTAAATTAGCTACAATATAGTTCATCGAATATTATATATATGTATGTCAAAAAAATAATGCGACATCCTAATTTTAGGAAAATATGTTAATTAATAAACTTAAAATCTCTACTTATATTGCGTTTAATCATGTCAAATTTAATTAATTAGTTAGTTTTAGTTTGACAATGATGTAAATTGGCCTATGAATGCTTCTAAATTTGATTTCATGATACTTCATCCTTCGGCAACAATATATATATATATATATATATCATCTTATCTAAACCTATATATAACATATGTTAATTTCTCATCTATGACCTAATGATCATAGAATCACTCAATTCATAATTATTTAATATATTCAGACTTATGGGCTGGATTAATACAGGCGGATCGACTGGGCTTACCGGACCTTATCGAGCTCGGACCAATCGGGTTTGAACGCTCTATGCTCAAGTCCAGCCCATCAACTTTCGGGTCTGGCCAGATCGGGCTTTTATAATGAGGGCTAATTTGATTTAAAGATATGTTGCAATATTTGAGGCATACATGTTTATATTTTCAGACCCGAAGTGGGCTAGATTTATCCAAGTGGGCTAGCTGTCTCTTGGGCCTCCCAACAAGATTTGGCCTTCTAGGCCGTTCCCCCTTTTTTAATTCGGCCTGCTGGGCCTTCTCTCATGGGCTGTTTTCTTTTTTCTTTTTCCTTGGGCTTGGGCGCCTGCTGGGCAATTTTTTTTTCTAGCCCTTTACTTTTGGTGCAGTTTTACAGTACATCAAAACAAAACCGTTTGTGCCTTGGGCTGCACCCCAATTTTTTTTTCCGTTTTTTTTTTTCGTTTTTTTTTTGGGCTCATGCGGTTTTGCAGACCTGCAACCGCAAGGATCAATTATCGTTGATCAAAATCACCCTTCACAGACACTATTGGGACCTTCTGGGCTGAATAAACAATTGTCCATCATGAATAATGTATCAACCCAAAATTTGAGAAACAGTACCATCCATGCCACATGGTCGTCATCATCGTCACATGGTCGTCATCATCGTCATCAAGACATGCAGCAAGCAACCATTTTATCGAAGCATGCCACAAGCTTCAATTTACAAGCTTCAATTCAATTTTCATCAAACGTCCTTTAATCAATTATTCAAATAATCCTAGAAGCATGATTTTCTAGGGTTTGAGACTGATAAAATAAATTAGATTTTTAGCATTCGAAGAACCTACTTGATTGAAAAGCAGCAATCATCCTTTTGAGCAATTCTCAATTCTGAGACGATCTGATTGATCGGGAAAGGCAGAGAGAAACGGAGAGCTTCTCTATATTCTACTCTGAATAATACATTGTATGAAGAAAACAGTTTACATAATCCCTTATTAAGGAATAAATAAATATACAAAATGACTATACTATCCCTAGCACTCTTTACATAAATAGACACCAATGTTAGGTATCTACAACAAAGTCTTGTTTTAAAATGAATTTAAAACTGATTGCTTAGGTCTTCCAAAATAGATCGAAAATTTGAGTGCAATATGGTTGATCGATTCTTATTTATGAGACTTAAAGTTTGATTCTTATTGTGATGAGTCAATATTGTTTATAGGATTAGTGTTATAGGAATCAAATCTAACTCAAATAACCTTATTCCTTATATGTAGGAATCAAATTCGCCTAAACTACTATGAAAGGCCTTACATATTTGAAATTGTAAAATTTCTATTCTGAATTATATATGCTCATTTATTGAGATAGCAACGATCCAAAACCAACCTTATCTCTATTCAAGAATGCTCTTGCACAGAACTAACCTTATGGAGCTTGATCAATCCTAATGGTATGATGCTTGCAACATGGCATGTGTTGTAATATATATTTATCTTATTATAACAAACGAGCACCTGTGTACAAATAAATTACTTAGACGCCTTACTGTATATGTAGGTCATATGTATCATCTTTATTACAACACTGATCGAGTACAAAATTAAAACGATACACCCAAACAACTGCTGTTGTTTAGGGAATTAGGGTTTAGGGTTAAACTGAACTTTTCTTATGTTTCCTTTCTGTGTTTTTTTTTTCCTTAAGTTTATTACTAATGGTGGTTTATACGTGTCCATCAGTCCCATTTTTATTCTCATATAAATCCAACGTCTAATTTGTCCAATTCCCAGCTCCCATACATTTAAATATCTTCTTGGCATTTTTTGGTAGCCTTTTGACATGAATCCCATGGCGAATCCACCATTTCTACTAAAATAAACACAATATCTTTTGACATGAATCTTGTGGCTAATCCACCCTTTCTACTAAAATAAACACAATATTTGGACTTTGATCGAGTCACTTTTCCGGGCAAAGAAGTATAACTTAAGTAATTTAAAAGTAATTTGATTATGTATTTGAGGACCGGAGTTCAAATCATTCCTCGCGTGTAAATTATATATATATTTTTTTGTATATTAAATAAGCCTAGCATGAGTAGGCGCATATTATATTTCTCTAAAGTGTGAAGACTTGCAGTAAGTGCAACTAACCAACATTCATAATTCAGAGAGCGAGGTAGTTGGCTCATAAGGTAAGACATCATAGCTTGAACCACTGGATTAAATGTTGATAGAGCTAAAAAGGCATGATCTCTTTATACGACGTAAAACTTTTCCTTCAGTCATGTGTTGCAGGTTTGTGAGATTCACCTTCTTCAATCAATTTTCGGGGGGGTCCCATGTTTGAAATCAATCAAGCCCTCACATGGCTGACAAGTGGCTTGTTTTCATTGACTTGATAGGATTTTCCCCGTGGCCAAATGATTCTGAAAGCAACTCTCAATCAGCAGCCCTAACTAAAGTATTTAGCAACCCAGCTGTTGATATTTTGGGTTTCAAGAAATAACCAGATTTGATTACGCAAGTAATTTTAATTGGTTTTGTCACTTGCCAAATAAATCCAATAACATCACTCTCACTTTTTTAAGTGGAAATTGTGAAGAAAGTGAGAGAGTATCTTGTCCAAAAAAAAAAAAAAAAAAAAAAATTCAATCAATGAAAGCCAATCAGTTTTCTCTTGCTCTCGTTAAAACTTTGTTACTTATTTAGATCATTGGGTTGTAGTGGAAAGTGAGTGCTTAATTGAAACTCCACAGCACCAAGGTGACTTGAAATTTAAATGGGCACTTAATTTTTTTATTCTTCACTCTGTTCTTACTTACTTCTTAGACAATAATGAGACTAGTTTGAGTTTCTTTCAGTGAGGACCATCATCAGAAATCTCCATTCACAGATGAATTTTACCTTTCGGATTATAGTGTGGCTTTGATTTCATCCCTAACTGATGTTTACTGTAAAAATGTTGCAGGTTATCAAAATGCAGAATTTAATTTCTACCTCTTCAGTTTCTGACCCACAAAAAGCTTCCCACCATGATGATGAACTCTTCATGCAAGAGAGGGTGCTCTTTTCTGAGAATCTGAATGTGTGTTTCTCACATCTAATCATTTTTTTCCTCATAAATTATGATGCAATTTAATCTGAATTTGCTAAGTTATTAGGAACTGAAGAATCTGAGGAAGCAGCTCTATTCAGCAGCTGAATATTTCGAAATGTCTTACAGCAAAGAGGACCAAAAACAGCTGTGAGTTGAGAGATTCATTTCACCCTTATCACATGCTAAGATTTTGATTTTCTAAATAAATATTTTTATCGGTACAGAGTGGTGGAAACCTTGAAGGATTATGCGATCAAAGCAGTTATCAACACCGTCGATCACCTGGGTTCAATGGCTTATAAGGTCAATGGATTGTTGGACGAAAAAGTTGGTCAAGTTTCGGAAACTGTACTTAGGTTGTCTTGCATTGAACAGGTAAGTCTCAAAAGGAACTCCCATTTTACTGTAATATTTTCTTCTCGTCTTTTAAGTCTTAATCCATTCTCAACGTTTTTACTGGCAACCCTAGCGATCTAGGACATGCCACGATTTCACCGGTAAAGGGGCCATGTTGCAAAATTCGTTAGCTATTCAATTTCCTAAGCACCATACGCGATATATCTTGCCAGGCAAGTATGTTCTCATCTTCACAAGTTTACTGCTCTTTTGAGTTGCTTGTTTCGGTGATTACTATTCCAAGTTTTCAAGTTGTATTCTTCGAGTGAAAATAAAAAATATATATATTATGTTGAATTGTACTTTTTGTGTTCAGCTGGAGCTGCAATGGATGCTGCTGGCCAGTCTGCATCGATATATAAAAGTGGTAAAAATGATTTATTTGACATTAAAACTGGTATTCATTTCTTCATAAACATCTTCATGCTTTCACATTTGCTAAGCTAATTTTCAGCGCAATTCTAGATTACTGGGGAAATTCTGACAATTTGTTTATGTGAATTTTTTTTTTCCCAAGCATCAATGAAGGAGACTTCTCCAGCTGTCAGGTAAATCTATGAACAACGTTTTTCGAGGTACTTACCAACTTATTTCTAGACTGAACTTTTCACCAAGCCTCGATTTCTGATGCAGTGAAGAGTCTTCTGCATTTCACTCTCCACATTCTTCACCTGGGGCATTTCGGTTCACAAGAATTTCATCCAATCATGGTTTGCATAAATTTTTCTTTCATAATATGTCGGTAGGATTTTGTTTTGTTATATATGCTATATTTTAATACAATTAAAAAAATTCCCATAAAATCAGAGAAAAGAACAGTCTCGCCTCATCGATTTCCCCTTCCACGTTGTGGCTCTCTTGTTAAGAGATCAAGCACCATGAACTCCTCTTCGAGCGCAAAACAGCAGGTAAGCACTTTTAGCTGCAGAAAATTGAATAAAATCCCATACCATATTTATTTATGACAATGAGAATGTAAATTCAATTACATTTGCAGTACCAGTCAGAGCCCCAGACACGAAGATCAGTGTCACTGTCTCTTCATGCTGAAAGAAACAGGACCAAAGGCAACGAACAACATGCGGGGAAAGATAATCGTCTACATAAGGCCTTGTTTAGTATGGGCAAGTCCAGAAAGGATTCCACACTAGAAAAATTTGGATGAGATTTGAGGGAAAACAACATAAAGAATTTCAGTTTAGTACTCTTTCATGCTTGTCTTTCCCTTTGATTGCTCACAAGGAGGCTCCTTCGATTTTCCAGTAAAAGTTGTTTAGAATCCAAGGTCAAAACTTGGGCATTCTTTGATTTGCTCAGGAGTGGGATCCTTAGAACTACTCAATTTCTCATCAACAGCATCATGAGTAACACAAGAACTCAAACGTGATTTGTCAGAAGCAGATCCTGTTCCTTGTTGTCTAGTGTCACCTTCCAAATTTCTTGAATAAAGCTGCTAAAACAATTGCGAACACAACATATCGTATCAAAGCTACAAAGTTAGAGATGGGTGCTTTAAGAGTGAAATGCATGATGCGTAAGCCTGAATAAATTTCAATATAAATAAGTGGTCAAGTGAAGGACAGATAGTACTAGGGAGAATAACAGTCTAGACCTGGCCGGAGTTTCTCATGCCGATTGGATCAGTTACTTGACCGTCACTATCACTGGATGTTGCTGCATAGTCCAATTGAAATTGAATCTCCACAGCGTTAAGTAATGAAAAGGTAATTTCAGATAATGTAATAGTAATTGATGATGCAAGTTTAAAAGGGGTGATATATCTTGCCTTTTGAAGACATAAGATCAGGGGGGTTTTGGGTGTAAATATTTTCATTTGGTTCTAATTTTACTAATCTATGTGGTTGTGATGGTCGACCATCTTCAGAGAAATCCACCATTATAGCATCTGACGTCTGAGATCTCTTGATGAATTCAACTGATCTTTCCATGCTGTTATCATCATGCACTGAGAGTACCCTCTCCCGAGCCATAGGTTTTTGGAGAATGGACAAAATCTGATAGGCTGCACAAATGGAATCAGATAAATAATCAGCAAATATTAAGAACAGAAGGCAAATCCTACACATATGCACAATAGAAATTCCTCATGAACAAAAAAAAAATGGTAAAACAATAAAAGAAAAGAAGGAAAGAAGAAAACAGTTCAATGTCAATAACATTGCTGTTAGTGATGCACCAAGTAATCTCAGACTCACCATTCCGTAAAGGCTTGTTTGTAAGGACTCCTCTGCTTGGTTTCGTCTTCTCTACACTAGAGATGCTATGATTGGAGTCTGAACCTTTCTTCAAGCACTCTTTGTTGGGAGATTTTCCTTCACCTTCTGGCCGAAATATATGCAGAAGGCATGATCAAGAACTTAGCAAGCATCATTGCCTAAACTAGCATATTATCACGGAAACATACCTCCACATATTGCATATGGTCTGCCAACCTCCACCAAATATTCTGGTAGCTCAAACAAACTTCCTGTTCTTATATCTTCTGACAAACTAATGAACTTACTGCTCAGCATGGTTTTATTTTCATCAAGTAAACTTACCTGACATGTATAATGATTTGGAATGTCAGATGCTAGATTTCAATCAGTAGCCCATGAAAATGATGAACTCTAAATGCTTATGTGATTTTACGCAAGGAACGGATGGGCCATGTGACATATAAAGATGGCTCATAGATTTGAAAGAAACACTTATGGCCAAGGAGTTCAAGATAGATGTAAACAACCTTCTTATGGTAAGAACCAGAAAAGGTAAGTCTGAGGATCCCGGCATTGAACTTCTTGACCTTTTGAATAATCTGACTGGTATATAGAGCATTCCACTCTGCATTTTAGGAAATATAATGCAGTAGTTATCACAATAGGATAACTCTTCACGGAACCAAGTTTTATATGCAAAAGTGTTAATACATAATTGACATCCTCCTTTGACACCAACTGTCACCTCTTCAACTATATGACTTCAACATTTCATTCTTAATATAAAAAGCAAACGCGAACACTTCAATATGAATAACAAACATGAAAAATGTTGAAAGTTATAAATAAAAAGACAAGCATATATATACAATACTAACCTTTTACTTCCAAACTATCCATTATAACACAATCATCCCCTCTACCCAATTTCTCCGTTTTCTGGATGCAGCCACTGTTTCCATTAAAATTCAAATCTACTGAAGGTTCATGGTTTTCTTCAGGTTCTCCAATGTGAACTAGATGAGTAACAAAGGAAAATGATTCACCAGATCTTAGAACTTCATTGTTTTTGAGGAACTTGCTATCTATGACTTTCCTAGTCGCATCAAACAGCTGGGCCTGAACAGAATAAAAAATAACACTGCAATCGCAAAATTTGATAGAAGGAGAAACCAGAATTGAAAACAAGATAGATATCTATTTTATCATATATATATATATATATATATATATATATATTTAGGTCTGAAGACAAGATGACAACATATAAAGTATCATAATAGTTACCTGCCTCCTTTGAGAGCCACAATATGCGAGCTGTAAGAAACCATCATGGTACTTTTTGGCCTTTTGAGTTATTTGTGCAGTGTACAGGACCTTCCATTCTGAGTTCGAAAAGAAAAAAATTGTCAACTTGGTACCAAACATCGGGGGCGAGGGAGATAGGAAAATGGAGAAGACAAAAAATTAAGCAGGCACTTCAAGATATGCAAAAGTTAAATATGAGAGGGAAAAAAAAACTCACTTACAAACCTTTTCCAGAAGTTTTAGCAGTGGTAACAGCATTACTCTGTTCTTGCTTTATTCCTGCCTCCCTAACAACTTTGCGTCCATTTTCTTTAAAATGAAAATCTATTACAGGTTTATGATCACCTTCACGTTCTCCAATATCAACTAGATATGCATCAAATGCCATTGATTCACCAACTGCTATGACTTCATCTTTCTTAAGGAACCTGCAATCTAACTGATTCCTGCTGGCATCCAACAGTATTATCTGCAAAAAAGAAAGAAAAGAAGACCTGAGCATCAATTTTTCCTTAGGAAAAATTTGTTGGAAATTACACACATGACTTGACAAAGGCTTTGAACTTGCACAATGGAGAAATGAGTTACAGAGAGGGCGGATATTTTGGATTTGTAACTAAAAGAAAATGGTTGAATGGCTACTCATTGAGATCAATACATAAAAAAAATGAGTAGAAGGAGAGTAGGATAAATCAACCTGCTTGCCGTAGGACCCTGAAATTGCAAGTTGTAAGAAACCATCATGATATTTCTTGGCCTTTTGAGTTAGTTGTGTAGTGTATAGAACCTGCCATTCTACATTCTAATGAAATTAACTAGCGGATCCCAAAGAAACCACAGCAACATAACAAAATTAACACGCATGTTGAATATAACAGCTCCCATACAAAATGATTTGTAAACATCTGCCAGTATAGAAATTACAAAATTCAGATATGCTTGAACATTGTAAAATTAAAACGGTTTTTATACAGATTGAGTTACTGATTCACAAACTAACCTATTTTGCTAGTTTTCACCGTTTCTGGACTACTCTGAGCTGCACCATACTTGTGCAGTTCCCTACTCTTAAACTCTGAAATGTAAAACGAATAACAAATATGTTAATTTTGTGGCTCAAACGATAACACCACAATAATGTCACCACTATAGCCTAAACCAGTGGTGAAAGAAACAAAATAATCACTTGTAATTGCTAATATGAATGAGATTCTAATTCAAGGCACTAAACTAACCTCTAATGATCTTTATCGACGGACTCAAATTTGCTTGTGGTTTACTTCCTGTGTAAATCGTAAAATTAATCAAGGAAAAGCAAAAGAGCAAACGATGTAAATTTTTTTATGGTATTAAACAAAATTGGCTTGAGGTGCAATAAAAAATCCATCAGAAACTGAACTAGAATTCACAAACGGCCCTGAGCGTTTCTCGTTGAACTTCGTCTCCTTTTCTTGAGAATTAAAGCTAGGAATAGGTTTACAATCTGCTTCAGCTGAATCGGCTTCGTTCACGTCAACAAGAAAAGAATTGAATGTGAGCGTTTCGCCGGAGCTGACTTCTTCGTCTTTCTTCAAGAGCCTCGACTCCAAGAGCTTCTTGCAGTCGTCGTACAGCATGACCTGCTCATTAGAACACACAATCAAGCACATAATTACAGTCTTACAGAAGAATTGAAGTTGATTTGGGATTAATTTGAAAAATACGATCTAAATACCTTATTAATGGAGGCGTCGAGCTCTAAGAACCCGTCCTGGTAAACCTTGCGCTTCTGCTTCATGTGCTTGGTGTAGGTGACGCTCCATCGCTTCAATTCCGCCATTTCCGTCTTCTCAGTCTCAGTCTCTAAGAGAGCGACGAAGATTCGAGAAAAATATCGAAGTCTTCACCAAAAGAGCCTTTGGTTTTTTATGGCGGAGGACTAACCTCGAAAGTTTTCAAATTGGCGGTACTTCGGCTCGTAATTTGAACAAATCCATGGCCCATGGGCCACGTAATTTCAGACCACCTGGCGCATGCAACCGCAATCTAAACGAGTCATTTATAAAGGGAAACCATGTTGCGCCTATTGTATCGTTTTAAATTAAACTTAAATATTACTTGTAAAACGAAGAAAAACAAAAAAAATAAAACAAATAGAATTTTCATTTTAAATATCTGAGAATATTTTTTTTTTCCGAAATATCTGAGAATATGTTTGATAGTTTATTACTAGTCTCGTCGCAGGTACGAGAGGTATTTTGGTGTGCTATACGCACACCATCGCTTGCAACTTCATAATATTTGGAAGATGAAGATGAAATTGAATATACTAATATGAACATTCTGATGGAAACCTAAGCAACCTTTAAAGGATACTTTCATCTGAAAGGCAAAACCCATAATTGATTTTTTGAGTATTGTAAAAAACCAAAAGAAAAGGATTGATGATGACAATAGAGAAAGAAAATTGTGAAAAAAAATTAAAAGAAAGCAAAGAACAAAGGAGATGATGACAATTGAGGGAAAAAATTGTGGAGGAAAAAAGATGAATAAGAAAGAAAAGGAAAGAACAAAAAAAGAAAATAAAAAGAAGAAACAAGCAAAAATAAATTTTACAATTTTACGCTTAATAAAAAGTCAAAATTGTGTATTGTTTGGTAATCGGTATAAACCATTAACACCCTTTGCAGAAGTTGTGACCCATCATGGTATGTAATGTGGAAGAGTGGCACTACTCATCATTCAACACAATCAAAATAACAAATAGAATGGGAGTGGCGTCATAACTTAACTCGAAAAATTGAAAATGAAAAAGGGGGAGGGGCCAGGATATAGTTAATTAAACTGGCTTGGGGCGTCCACAGCGGGAGATTGTAAGAGGTGGAGAGCAATTACTGAATCTAAATTTTAGATGTACTAACTTGCATATTAAATGTAGAAGAAACTCAATGGTATAAATAAATTTGATATAAAAAAAATACATCTAGTCAGAAGAACAAAATAAGTCGTGCCCCTCAAATATATCTATATACATAAATAAAAATTTGATTGCAAAAAAAAATTATAACAAAAAATCATAATTAAATTTGCAAATACAAATTATCACTTTTTAATTTTAAATTGTACATTTCGAAGCTTAAGAGTGTCAAGATCTTCTATTATTTTTTCGTTACTATTAGTATAAGTAAAATCTCTTTCAATGTGGAGGGTCATATAATCAAGAGATTCATCACTTATTTTATTTTGAAATCGATTCTTTATAATTCACATAGATGAAAATTTTCATTACTATTGAAACATGAAAAGTCAATACATTTCAAATGAGCCTATAAATTAAACAACACTTATCTATTAAAGTTATTTTCATCAATATTTGACATAACTCGAGGAGAATGATGATTTTTACCAAATTAAATCAAACATTTAATATCAACAATTAACAAATCATTTACTAACATTGCTTCCCACAATAAAAACTAGCATGCGAATACAATCCTCATAGTCATAGCCTTATGTCTCAATGACTCATACAAAAACCCCAATTTCAATTTCAAAATTTCAAATTATCGTAACTAAAAAAAAACCCCTCTAATACTCAAATTTCCAAAGCCAAAACTCTTCATTCAATTTCTATTTAAAACTAAAATTAGAAAGTAATATTTTATGCTTTGAATATTTGATAGTAGAAAAACATAATAAAATTTTGAAGAAAATAAAGCAGACAAAAGTGTGAGATGAATTTGAAAAAAAATGGCTGAAATGGGGTGTATGGTTTGCTGATGCCTACTTTTCACTTTGGTTTTGAACCATTGAGGTTGATATTATATTATTTAATTGTGTGTTGTTAGTTTTTTTTTAAAGTTTTTTTTTTCCTAAAATCTAAATTAATTGGGCTAAATATTTATTATTGGATGGACTAATCCAATAATTGCCAAGGGAGGCACCTTGGGTGGGAAGGGCTATAGCCCTTCCAGCCTAAGGTAGCCCCCCGTCTCTGGTGGAGAGTGATGGTGATGGCAACGATGTAAGACTCTCAGCATTGGGTTGTGTGGGGCAAGTTCAGCCCAAAATTTTTGGACTTAGGCCGAGTCGGGCCTGATTAATAATTTGAAAAATACCGGGTCGAGCCCTACATGCTTAGTTATATATATGAAAACTCAAGACCTTTGTCCGACCAAATTTTGATCGGATTTTATAGGTCGAGCCTAATAAGCCCACTAGAGCCGAGCTCAACTGAGCTTTTAGAAATAACTTATTCCACAAATTTTGGAGTTGAAAAAAAAAGATACTTGAGGGTGTAAAAACGTGGTCTCGTTAAAGTCTTACCTTAAAAACCATTTAGTGAAAAAATCAGCCATGGAAGAAGAGTAACTCACCTTTATCATCAAATTACTAATATGTTGATTAAAAATATATATATTACACCTTTATAATCAAATTAACTCACCTTCACTTTCAACCACCTCAACCTCATCTTAATGTTTTAACATTCATTAATTCTTCTTCAAATTATATTGCAGGAGAGCATCTTGCATTCTTAAACTGACTAGCATCCAATCATTCAAGCAAATTAACGCTTCTATTGTACTTAGATTCAAACTTGCCCTCTTTTTAGACACAACTCTACCACTTGCACTCAAACATAATTCTGAAGCTACAATATAAGCTGGAACCGTTAGCACATCATGAGCAACAAGAGAGAGAATACGATATAATGGTTAATTTGATTTCCACCAACTCAAAAGACTAAAAATATTATCACCATCAAACTCAATTGTTGGTGGATCAAGATAAACTCGCAAATCAAAGACCGTGTTAGAACCATGTGAAACCTTTCACTTCGACTGGTGAAGAGAACCATGTGAAACCTTTCACTCCTTGCAGTATCTCCTAATGTATTATCAGGGAGTCTCTTTTGCTCTATTTCGGATGGTGAAGAGATGATCATCTTTCACTTCGATTGTTCGAAGCTGCGAGTACTCCTTCACAAATGCTAAAGCCAACTCTTCAAAAGAAGCGAGTGATCTCCAGGGAAGATGGTTGAACCATGTCATTACTTGGCCTTGAAGAAAGGCTTGAAACACTTTGCACATGAGTGTGTCATTGTGTCTATGGGGAACCATGAATCCTCAATAGTAATCTATGTGCTTTACTAGATTGGAAGTTACTTTGAACTGATTGAAATTCGGCATCGCGAATCTCTGAGGGAACTACTCCTCCTTAATATCTCTCACAAAGGGGGAGGATGACTGAATTTGGTGATGTAGGTCGTCTTCTAGTTCTCCATCGCACTGGACACGGAGGTGTCGATCCAACATCCTTTGGACATCGTCAGCTTGCAGTGTAACGACCCGTCCCTGAAACCGGGATTAGATTAGTAGTTAATGACGGATTAGTGAAGTAAATTGGTGATTAGTTGGAGGTGTTCGGACGGACGGTGCGAAATGACGATTTTTCCCCTAGGATTGGGTAAAATGTTGATTTTTTTGTTCGAGTGGTCAAATGGAATTTGACCAATGATCATGACGTAGTTTGGGACGTCACGAATTCATAGACAGGTGGCACGTCCGATTCCGATAACTGAGGAGGAAGTTATGACGTCCGGAAGGTCGAGGGCCTTTTCGTAATTAAGTAAAAAAGGTGGAAATTGTTGACTTTTTGTACGACAAGTATTTTTCACTCAAATCTAGGACCATTAGATAGGTCTCGATGTCCTGAGCACAATGACAGGCGGCACGCCATCATTGGACATTGGACGGATTAGTTACGGGTCTAAGTATGAGAGGGGTAAAATGGTAATTTGGACTTTGAGGGGTAAAATGGTCATTTGGCTGTCTAGGCTTGTGTGCCTAGTGAGATCAGGACACCTGGGCTGGCTAGATTGGATATTTTGGCAGAGAACCACAGGTAGGAGGACATCTGTTCTTCTCAGGAAGGTAGTAGAGCCTTCCCACCGTCTTCAAGTGTTTCAAAATCGGGGAAGTCGTGTGCACGGTGGAAAAAACAGAGGGAGACAGAGAATTGTGAGGAATCGTGGTTGCCACCATCCAAATTAGCTTGATAGGTCTGAAGGAGAAATGATAAGGAAGATGAGAGGAGTGGATTGGTGGTAAGTTTTCGAGCCACAGTGGACGGTGGCCATAGAGTCGTGGCAAAACAGAGGATCGGTGATGTAACAACCCGTACCTTCGGGAAGGGTATAAATGTAATTTTTGTAAAGATCTGTATGAAAGGACAATTTTGCCCTTGTGAATAGTATGTCAAAAGTTGACTTTTTTATTTACAGGCTGGATGAGTGTTGACCATTGACCGTGACGTAGTTTAGGACGTCATGAGTCCGTAGACAGGTGGCATGTCCGATTCGGACAATCAGAGAAAAAGTTATGATGTGCGGAAGATTGAGGGTGTTACCGTAATTTCGATTAATCGAGGAAAATGTTGACTTTTTCTTGGACTTGTGATTTTCACGTAGACCGAGGACCGTTAGATAGGTCTCGACGTCCTAAGTACAACGACAGGCGGCACGCTGTCATCGGACGTCGGATGAAATAGTTACGGGTCTGAGAAGTTCGAGGGTAAAAAGGTAATTTTAAACCTAGGGCAATTTGGTCTTTTTCCCTATGGCCCAATCAGATAAGGGCAAATGGCTGAGTGGGATTGGATATTTTGGACTTAAGACCATGGAGAAGTGGACACGTGGGCTTTGCTGGATGGTTCTAGGAGGGTCTCACATACACACGGCTACAAAACGTTCAATGTGCACCGTGCATTTTGGCTTGGACACAGAGAAACAGAGGGTGAAAAATTGAGAGTGGGTGATCGATTCAGGGTGTGTGGAAGAGTTTGGTGGATTGTTAGAGTGAAAGAGAGAAGAGAGGAGACTGGTGATCGGGTTTTGGAGCTGAAATCGTGCACGGAGACACGGCGGTGGACGGTTCGAATTTCAGAGAAAACAGAGAGACGGTGGCACTGTGGTGGTGGTTCTGCCGTGTTGTGGTGCAAACCAAGGCAATAGGAGGCTCAGGTGATTGCAGAGGACTCAACGAGCACCGTGGCACGCGGCGGTGCAGACGGCGGAGGAGGAATCGAAGGTATGGTTTGAATCCCCTGTTTTCCCGTGATTTTGTTTTTAAAAGTCGTGGACCTAGGGCTAGAGTCGAGGGAATTGGTGAGTGAAGTGAGGTTCAGGGAGGTCCTAGGAGTGGTCTAGGATGGTCGCCGTGACGGGGGAGGACTTGGGTGGCCAGCGGCCAAAACAGGGCTTACAGGCCGTCTGTTTCGAGGACGAAGTCGAGGGGTTTTAGGCCGTGATTCTTCGATTTAAGGACGGGGTTTGATTGCTTGGGACTGGTCGAGGCTATTGGTATTGAAAGGGACTAAAATGGTGGAGGAATTACAGAGAACTGGTCACGCCGGTTCAACTGTGGTCACGCCGGTTCAACACAGTTGAACCGGGTGACTCGAGGAAGAAGAAGCACTGTAGCAGGCGCGTGAGGCGCACGCGCAGCCACTTTGGGCGGCGCGTGGGAGCGCGTGGGGAGGATTCCGGCCAAACTTCCAACATGGTTTTGGTTCTAAATGTTCTAAGGAATCCATTGGTGTAAGTTTCGGGTTAATCGGACGAGGTTACGAGATAGTTCGGGAATCCGGACGGTTTAGGGTTTAAGTTTAAATTACGAATAAATTCCCGAAAATTGGGGAAATTAGGGTTAGTATATTTAACGTAATTGTGACCCTATTTGGTGCCTATTGACAGGACGGGAGACGCCTGAGACGGTCGAGGAGCGCACGGAGCGCGATTGACAGTTTACGATTCGTGAGTGGACTCTTTCTTTCCTTACGAGCATGCCTAACTGTTTTATTTATGTTTTATGCTATTAAATATGGTTTTTATGCTTTTTGATGGTGATTATATGTGGTTGATATGTTTGCACGTTTTTCGAGACATTTTCAGGATTTTGCACGTTTTTCGAGAAAAAACTGGATTTTGATTTTGGATGTTAAGTTTCATGTTCTCACTCTAGAATTGTTTTCTGATGGTTATAGGTGGATTATGAAGTATGATTTTGGAAATCAAGGTTTTGGTTTTGAAATCGGATTTCGAGAAATGAAGTTTGGTTTTAAAGTCGGAAAAGGTGGATTTCCGGATTTGGGTTCGGAATGACGGTTCTGAACGCCGGAAGGGCTTCGAACCGGAGATTTCAGATTCGAGTTTGCATGTGGATTTAGAATTGATTGTTAAATTGGTTTTCGATTGGATTTGCTAGATCTGGATGTTGGGTTTAAAGATCCGGATTCTGATTGACGGGGGACGGGCCCGGATTGAGTTTAAAGACTCGGGAGTTTAAAGACTCGAATATTTACGATATTACCCTCGTAGGCCCATTGAGTTTAAAGACTCGGGAGTTTAAAGACTCGGATTACATTTGAGGCCTGGTTGAGTTTAAAGACTCGGATAGACCCAGCAGGTTTGATCAGACTTAGATATTTTTGGATTTGGTTTTATGATATAATCTTGTTATACTGTTTTATATTGTGGTTTTCTGATACTTAGTTGGGCATGCATGTTTTTAAAATGGAGGGTAAAATCTTATTGTTTTCTTTAACTGTTTTACTTCTAAATCGTGTTTGAAACTTTTATTTCTTTAGTCCACTCACACTTTTGGTTTTAACTTACCCTCCAGGTCGTGGTGATAGCGCTGGGGTGAACGTTGAGGCGGGAATCGAGGCATAGAGCTTTTGACGTTCTTCCGTTGCGAGACTACCATAGTAGGATTTTGTGCCCATTTTGTAGAACTATGCTCTGACTTACATTTGTATTATATTTACTCCTTCGTCTGATAATTATGCTTACAGTGGTGTTGAGGTTATTTTGGTACTTTGAGTGTGATTGTCAGACGGGAGCAGGGTCCGTCCCGGGTATCGAGGCGATATTTGGGACGGGTCCTGACAATTGGTATCAGAGCATAGGTTTGTCGGTTTGTGTCGGTGCGAGGCCATTTTTAGGTTGTGTTACTAACTCTATGCCTCTTTCAACGTACGTTCGACCATGCCTCTGAGACGTGAACCCCTTCCACGACCTGAAGAAGCGGAGAGTGAGTCGATTGAGCGAGCCCAGCGGCTCGGGGCTACTACGTTCAGTGGTGGGGCAGACCCAGAGGAAGCTCACTGATGGATCACCCATCTTGAGCGGATATTCGGGGTGATGCATTGTCCTCCGGGAGATCGTGTGTTGTTGGCTACCTTTCTGTTAGACGACGTAGGGTATGAGTGGTGGTATACGCTGTAGTTGTCAGGATAGGACGCTCATACCGTGACTTGGGAGACTTTCCGGGAGCGATTTTTGGACCAGTATTATCCTCGCTCTTTTCGGGATGCCAAAGAGGCGGAGTTCCTTCAGTTGAAACAAGGGAGCATGACAGTAGCCGAGTATGAGCAAAGATTCCAGATGTTGTCCCGATTCGCTCCTGCATTTGTGGCAACCGAGGCTGAGAAGTGTCGTCGGTTTGAGTTGGGTCTCCGAGGAGAGATTAGAGCCATTGTGACAGCCGGCTCATTTGCTACTTTTAGGGAGTTGTCAGACGCTGCTGTTAGAGTAGAGGCCAGTTTACCTGCCCGGCCACAGTACTCGGGCAGTGTGCGACGCCGTGAGCATTCTTTTCCTGGAGCGTCGAGTCAGAGGACCCCGAAGAGGGGCAACTATGGTGGTACTTCATCAGCTGGTGGAGCCCGGTTTGGCAGACCAGGCAGTTTTTAGGCTCTGGATTTCTAGGAGCTAGAGCACAGCCGACTCCTCAGGCGAGTGCTACTTTTGTTGCTTCTACTGGGAGACAGACTGGTGGACCCGGTAGAGATGTCTGCTATTATTGTGGAGAGCGTGGCCACTTTCGGAGAGAGTGCCCATTGTTAGCCCAGGAGGGTGGAGCAGGCCGAGGTACAGCAGAACCTGGGTGGAGTACTGCATCTGTGTCAGGGACGGCAGGCCCTAGGGGTGGCGGTGGTGCCACGAGCAGTTCTAGAGGGCACGGTAGGTCATCAGGACCTCAGGCGTGAGTTTTCGCTATGACCCAGCAGGAGGCCAGATTAGCACCGGGAGTGGTGACAGGTACACTTACCATACTTGGTCACACTGTTTTTGTTTTGATAGATCCCGGGGCTACTCATTCGTTTATAGCCCGAAGTTGTAGTCTGGTTACGGAGAGGGAGGTGTCTACCTTGGATGGTGCCTTAGGGGTGAGTACACCTACTGGGGAAGTGTTGGTAGTGACTCAGGTTCTGAGAGAGTGTCCGGTGTTGGTAGGAGAGGTTGAGCTAGTGGCGGACCTGTTACTATTGGATCTACGGGACTTCGATGTTATCCTGGGTATAGACTGGTTGACGAGACATCATGCTTCTATCGAGTGTTTCGATAGGAGAGTGACCTTTCGGAGTCCAGGCTTACCGGAGACTACGTTTCAGGGGGATCAACGTGCACTCCCTACCGGAGTTATTTCGGCACTTGAGGCTAGCAAGCTATTGCGTAAGGGGTGTCAGGGTTACATAGCCCATGCGGTGGATACACGTGCTACGCAAATGAGGGCAGAGGATATACCAGTGGTGCGAGAGTTTCCCGATGTTTTTCCCGAGGAGTTGCCAGGATTGCCACCTCATCGAGATATCGAGTTCACGATTGATCTTCTTCCAGGTACAAAGCCTATTTCACAGACTCCTTACCGCATGGCACCTACAGAATTGAGGGAACTTAAGGCACAGTTACAAGAGTTGGTCGATATAGGATTTATTCGACCGAGTATGTCACCTTGGGGAACGCCGGTACTGTTTGTAAAGAAAAAGGACGGATGTTTGAGATTGTGTGTTGACTACAGACAGTTGAATAAGGTAACCATTCGGAATAAGTATCCCTTACCCCGGATTGATGATTTGTTTGACTAGTTGAAGGGAGCACAGTACTTTTCGAAAATTGATCTTCGCTCCGGCTACCATCAGTTACGGGTCAAAGAGGAGGATGTACCCAAGACGGCGTTTCGAACCAAGTACGGTCATTACGAGTTTGTTGTGATGCCTTTTGGATTGACTAATGCTCCAGCAGCTTTTATGGATCTTATGAACCGAGTGTTCCGGTCGTACTTGGATCGTTTTGTGATTGTCTTCATTGATGACATTTGGTGTATTCGAAGAGTGCAAAGGCGCACGAGAAGCATCTGAGGATAGTACTTAAGACCCTGAGAGAGCATCAGTTGTATGCAAAGTTGAGCAAGTGTCAGTTTTGGTTGACCAGTGTTGGATTTCTAGGTCATGTGATTTCAGCTGAGGACATCAGAGTGGATCCTCAGAAGGTTGAGGCGGTAGCAAATTGGGAACAGCCCAAGACGGTGACAGAGATCAGGAGTTTTCTGGGATTAGCAGGTTATTACCGGCGTTTTATAGAGGGTTTTTCTATTCTTGCTGCTCCGTTGACACGGCTGACTCGGAAAGGAGTTCGGTTTGATTGGGATGAGAACTGTGAGCAGAGTTTCCAGGAGCTAAAGAGGCGGTTGACATCGGCTCTTGTGTTGGCCCTTCCAGACGACAGTGGGGAGTTCGAGATTTATAGTGACGCTTCTTTACAAGGTTTGGGCTGTGTGCTGTTGTAGCACGGGAAAGTGATTTCTTATGCTTCCCGATAGTTGAAACCCCATGAGATGAACTACCCTACACATGATTTGGAACTTGCTGCGGTGGTTCATGCACTAAAGATTTGGCGACATCATTTGTACAGCGAGAGGTGCAGGATCTTCACGGACCACAAGAGTTTAAAGTATCTGTTCACTCAGAAGGAACTGAATCTGAGACAACGCCGATGGTTGGAGTTGCTTAAGGACTACGACTGTACTATTGAGTATCATCCAGAAATGGCTAATGTGGTAGCCGATGCTTTGAGCAGGAAGTCAGCTAGTTCTTTGTCGCATCTGAGGACGGTCCGGTTACCTTTGTTGGTTGAGCTCCGTAGACTCGGAGTAGAGTTAACTGTAGATGGTCAGGGAGCACTCCTAGCGAGTTTCCACGTGCGACCTGTTTTGATTGATCAGGTTATTTATGCTCAGTTTGAGGACCCTATTTTGGGCATCATACGTATTGAGGTCGAGGCTGGAGAGAGACAGGACTTTGAGATTCGCGAGGATGGAGCCTTGGTTAAGGATGGACGGTTGTGTGTACCCGAGGACGAAGCACTGAAGAAGGTGATACTGGATGAGGCTCACTGTTCAGCTTATGCGATGCATCCTGGTGGGACCAAGATGTATCATACACTTCGAGAGCATTACTGGTGGTCATGAATGAAACGTGAGATTGCAGAGTATGTTAGTAGATGCTTGATCTGTCAACAGGTGAAAGCTAAGCGGCAGAGACCCTATGGAGCCATGCAACCTTTACCGATCCCCGAGTGGAAATGGGATCACTTGACGATGGATTTTTTATTCAAACTTCCCAGGACACCGAAGGGACACGATGGTGTGTGGGTGATCGTGGATAGACTTTCGAAGTCTGCTCATTTCTTGCCAGTACGGGAGAACTTCAGGTTGACACAGTTTGCACAGTTCTTTATTGATGAGATTATTCGGCTGCATGGTATTCTAGAGTCGATAGTATCCGATAGAGATCCGAGATTTACTTCCCAGTTTTGGCAAAGCTTACAGGAAGCTTTTGGGACAAAGTTGCATTTCAGTACTGCATTTCATCCTCAGACCGATGGACAGTCTGAGCGGACAATCCAGATTCTCGAGGACATGATGAGAGCGTGTGTCTTGCAGTTTCAGGGTACTTGGGAATCACATCTACCTTTGATGGAGTTCGCCTACAATAACAGTTATCAGGAGAGTATTGGGATGGCTCCTTATGAGTCTTTGTACGGGCGACAATGTCGGACTCCGTTGTGTTGGACCGAGGTTGGTGAGAGGAGATTGACTACTTCCGAGCTGGTAGATCTTACACAGGAAAAAGTAGCACTGATCAGAGATCGATTGAAGGCAGCTCAGGACCGACAGAAGAGTTACGCCGACTGTAGGATCAGAGACTTGGAGTTTGCAGTAGGAGACTGGGTTTTCTTGAAGTTATCTCCTTGGAAGGGAATCGTACGGTTTGGCAGACGAGGGAAGCTGAGTCCTCGTTATATTGGACCTTATGAGATCTTGGAGAGGATTGGTCCTGTTGCTTATCGATTGGCCTTACCAGCAGACTTGGCAAAGGTACATAATGTCTTTCATGTATCTATGCTTCGGAAGTATATACGGGATGATTCACATGTTCTGGAAGCACAACCTGTGGAGCTTAGGGAAGACTTGAGCTTTGAAGAGCAGCCTGTAGCGATTTTGGATCGGAAGGACAAAGTCTTACGGAGGAAGACGGTTCCCTTAGTTAAAGTATTGTGGAGGAATCATCAGGTGGAAGAAGCTACCTGGGAACTCGAGGCCTTAATGCGCGAACAGTACCCTTACTTGTTTCACTGAATTTCACGGACGAAATTCTTTTTAGGGGGGTAGATTGTAACAACCCGTACCTTCGGTAAGGGTATAAATGTAATTTTTGTAAAGATCTGTATGAAAGGACGTTTTTTGCCCTTGTGAATAGTATGTCAAAAGTTGACTTTTAGATTTACAGGCTGGATGAGTGTTGACCATTGACCGTGACGTAGTTTAGGACGTCACGAGTCCGTAGACAGGTGGCATGTCCGATTCGGACAATCGGAGAAAAGGTTATGATGTGCGGAAGATTGAGGGCATTACCGTAATTTCGATTAATCGAGGAAAATGTTGACTTTTTCTTGGACTTGTGATTTTCACGCAGACCAAGGACCGTTAGATAGGTCTCGACGTCCTGAGTACAACGACAGGCGGCACGCTGTCATCGGACGTCGGATGAAATAGTTACGGGTCTGAGAAGTTCGAGGGTAAAAAGGTAATTTTAAACCTAGGGGCAATTTGGACTTTTTCCCTATGGCCCAATCAGATAAGGGCAAATGGCTGAGTGGGATTGGATATTTTGGACTGAAGACCATGGAGAAGTGGACACGTGGGCTTTGCTGGATGGTTCTAGGAGGGTCTCACATACACACGGCTACAAAACGTTCAATGTGCACCGTGCATTTAGGCTTGGACATAGAGAAAAAGAGGGTGAAAAATTGAGAGTGGGTGATCGATTCAGGGTGTGTGGAAGAGTTTGGTGGATTGTTAGAGTGAAAGAGAGAAGAGAGGAGACTGGTGATCGGGTTTTGGAGCTGAAATCGTGCACGGAGACACGGCGGTGGACGGTTCGAATTTCAGAGAAAACAGAGAGACGGTGGCACTGTGGTGGTGGTTGTGCCGTGTTGTGGTGAAAACCAAGGCAATAGGAGGCTCAGGTGATTGCAGGGGACTCAACGAGCACCGTGGCACGCGGCGGTACAGACAGCCGAGGAGGAATCAAAGGTATGGTTTGAATCCCCTGTTTTCTCGTGATTTTGTTTTCAAAAGTCGTGGACCTAGGGCTAGAGTCGAGGGAATTGGTGAGTGAAGTGAGGTTCAGGGAGGTCCTAGGAGTGGTCTAGGATGGTCGCCGTGACGGGGGAGGACCTGGGTGGCCGGCGGCCAAAACAGGGCTCACAGGCCGTCTGTTTCGAGGACGAAGTCGAGGGGTTTTAGGCCGTGATTCTTCGATTTTAGGACGGGATTTGATTGCTTGGGACTGAACGAGGCTATTGGTATTGAAAGGGACTGAAATGGTGGAGGAATTAAAGAGAACCGGTCAGGCCGGTTCAACACAGTTGAACCGGGTGACTCGAGGAAGAAGAAGCACTGTAGCAGGCGCGTGAGGCCCACGCGCAGCCACTTTGGGCGGTGCGTGGGGGCGCGTGGGGAGGATTCCGGCCAAACTTCCAACATGGTTTTGGTTCTAAATGTTCTAAGGAATCCATTGGTGTAAGTTTCGGGTTAATCGGACGAGGTTACGAGATAGGTCGGGAATCCGGACGGTTTAGGGTTTAAGTTTAAATTACGAATAAATTCCCGAAAAATTGGGGAAATTAGGGTTAGTATATTTAACGTAATTGTGACCCTATTTGGTGCCTATTGACAGGACGGGAGACGCTTGAGACGGTCGAGGGGCGCACGGAGCGCGATTGACAGTTTACGATTCGTGAGTGGACTCTTTCTTTCCTTACGAGCATGCCTAACTGTTTTATTTATGTTTTATGCTATTAAATATGATTTTTATGCTTTTTGATGGTGATTATATGTGGTTGATATGTTTGCACGTTTTTCGAGACATTTTTGGGATTTTGCACGTTTTCCGAGAAAAAACTGGATTTTGATTTTGGATGTTAAGTTTCATGTTCTCATTCTAGAATTGTTTTCTAGTGGTTATAAATGGATTATGAAGTATGATTTTGGAAATCAAGGTTTTGGTTTTGAAATCGGATTTCGAGAAATGAAGTTTGGTTTTAAAGTTGGAAAAGGTGGATTTCCGGATTTGGGTTCTGAATGACGGTTCTGAACGCCGGAAGGGCTTCGAACCGGAGATTTCGGATTCGAGTTTGGATGTGGATTTAGAATTGATTGTTAAATTGGTTTTGGATTGGATTTGCTGTATCTGGATGTTGGGTTTAAAGACCTGGATTCTGATTGACAGTGGACGGGCCCGGATTGAGTTTAAAGACTCTGGAGTTTAAAGACTCGGATATTTACGATATTACCCCCGTAGGCCCATTGAGTTTAAAGACTCGGGAGTTTAAAGACTTGGATTACATTTGAGGCCTGGTTGAGTTTAAAGACTCGGATAGACCCAGCAGGTTTGATCAGACTTAGATATTTTTGGATTTGGTTTTATGATATAATCTTGTTATACTGTTTTATGTTGTGGTTTTCTGATACTTAGTTCGGCATGCATGTTTTTAAAACGGAGGGTAAAATCTTATTGTTTTCTTTAACTGTTTTACTTCTAAATCGTTTTTGAAACTTTTATTTCTTTAGTCCACTCACACTTTTGGTTTTAACTTACCCTCTAGGTCGTGGTGATAGCGCTGGGGTGAACGTTGAGGCGGGAATCGAGGCATAGAGCTTTTGACATTCTTCCGTTGCGAGACTAGCATAGTAGGATTTTGTGCCCATTTTGTAGAACTATGTTCTGACTTACAGTTGTATTATATTTACTCCTTTGTCTGATAATTATGCTTACAGTGTTGTTGAGGTTTTTTTTTTTTACTTTGAGTGTGATTGTCAGACGGGAGCAGGGTCCGTCCCGGGTATCGAGGCGATATTTGGGACGGGTCCTGATAGGTGAGCCGTGGACAAATTTGCTCAATTCCTGCACGGTGTGATCTTTTTCCGTGAAGTGTGAGGGAAGAATGGACAGGGAAAGGAGACAAAGCTGGTGGTGGCTACAGGGAAGAACGACGGTGAGGTAAGGATAAGGTCCAGTGGAAATCTCTTTTAAAATAAAAAATGGTAGATAATGATTTAAACGTTAATAGGTGCTCTAATGAATTGGAACAAAGTCTGGACGTCAAAAGGAAACGTTTGGACTAGGAATCACAGCTTGGGATGGCCGGAGGAGCAAGAACCCAGTGGAGGAAGTCGAAGGTTTTGAACAATGAACGGGAAGGTATACTCTCGACTTCAATTTATAAATTAAGGACTTAGGAACGTAGGAAATAGTTAGACGAAGCTAACGGGATTGAAAAAGGGTGAAAATGGGTGAAAATTGGACGAGAACCAGCCACGCCGGTTCGAGTTACAGAGACCGGTTTGAATCGGGTCGACCAGAGGTTGACGGTGACACTGTTCACGCGAGTGGGTTTCACGCGCAGAAACTTCCAGACGCTCGTGGGGGCATGTGAAGGGTAGTTTGGGGAAGCTTCCAACATGACTTTTAAAGTATTTGATGTAACGAACATTTTGGCGCTGGTTTTGAGTCAATCGGACATCATCTCGATATGTTTCGGGATGTCCGAAGGTTTTAGACCTCGGTTAAAAATAGTTAAAAATTCGGGAAAATTACGTGGCTTAGGTATAAGCTTAATGAATTAGTTAGTGACCTTGTTATGAGATTTGGACAGGTTCGGGAAAGCCGGTGATAGTGGATTGGCTGGGAACGGCTTAGGTGCGCGAGTATCGGGGCGGCGGCGAAATGGTCTGTGAGTGGACTTTGCTTTCAAACTTATGATGCATGCATATATGTTTTAATATGTTTTCATACGTGATTCTATGATTTGCTTTATGATCTTGATGGTTTACGGTTTTGCACGTTTTTCGAGGTATTTTACGAAATTTCATGTTTTACGAGATTTCGATTGATCTTGTGATTTGACGATGGTTTTAATGATTTGATTTCGGGATTTGGAATACGATTTGATTTCAAGGTTTTGAAATGGATTTCAAAAAAGTGATTTCGGGCTTAGAGCCCTATTTATGAGATTTCGGTTTCGAGATTTGGAATGGAAGTCTGGACTTGGGTTCGGGACGATGGTTCCGGATGCCGGCTTACGGAATCATCGTTGCGAATTCGACTGTGGATTTTCTATTGTTTTCACTGATTGCTTGAAAGATGGTTTTGGGTTTAAAGACCCGGAAAAAGAGAAAAACTTACTGGATCTGGTTTTGAGTTTAAAGACTCGGATTGATTGACTAGGGGAGGGCCCTGGATTGATATGTTTTGAGTTTAAAGACTCGGTATATGTTTTGAGTTTAAAGACTCGGTATATGTTTTGAGTTTAAAGACTTGGTATATGTTTTGAGTTTAAAGACTCGGTTATGATACCCCCTGAGGCCTGTGATTGTGTTTTGAGTTTAAAGACTCGTTGATATCCCGGGAAGGCCTGGTTATTTGCGCATGGTTTTGAGTTTAAAGACTCGGGCACACTTGAGATTCAATAAACTTGTTTGATTGATGTTTTTCATTAGTTTTTCGATGTTTTGGGCAGTGGCCCGGATAAGTTGGATTTTACAAGTTTTGGGGCTGAGTTCCCGGATTTGAGATTGATTTGAGATTTAAGGCTGAGGCCTGGATCCCTTGTTCGACTTCCGTGTCACATGGAGGTTGGACTTAGGTTTAGCCTTCGTGTCATGCGTAAGTTAGACAGGTGCACGACTTAACCCTTAATCTCGGGGATTTGGGGGTGGGTCCTGTCAATTGGTATCAAAGCGAGGTTTCGTGTGTTCTGCGCGAGGTTTGGTTCCCAGAGTCGTTGGTTCGTCGACTTGGGTGGTGTGATGCTACTGTGGATGTGATGTCTCGACGCGGAACAGCCCTTCAGCAACCTGGATGCAATAAGTGATAGTACTTTTGTTGTGGTTGGTTAGCAGTCGCTCGATAAGCGGTACGAGGTATGACGTACGTCGGCTTAGGGCCGGAACGATTAGTGCGTTGGCATTGGTTTTGCTTGATGGATGGATCATAGGGTAGAATGACGATTTTGCCCCTAGTTCGGGCGAAAAGTGGACTTTTAGTTCGGGTGGTCCAATGGACTTTGACCGGTGACCAGGACGTAGTTTAGGACCTCTCGAATCTGTAGGCAGGTGCCACGCCTGATTCCGACATCCGAGGAGAAAGTTATGATGTTCGGAAGGTTGAGGGCATAACCGTAATTTGGTTAAAATAAGGGGAAAAGTTGACTTTTTGTACGAACGGGTTTTGGTATGTTGACCTAGGACCATTAGATAGATCTTGTCATCCTGAGTTCGATGACAGGCGGCACGTATTCATCGGATTTACGATGTGGGAGTTACGGGTCTAGAAAGGTAGTGGCAAAGTTGTAATTTTGAGGTTTTAGGAAGGGCATTTTGGTCTTTTTGCACCTTGGGATTTGTGCAACAGAGAGGGAAGATGGAGGGCTGAGATTGAGCCACTTGGGAGAGGAGTTGAGGGATTGGTGACACGTGTAGGAGGGCTAGAGGTTTCTAGCACACACGGTCCAATTATTTGGGGCTGAGTTCGTGTTGGTTCTTTGCATCAGACAGAAAACAGAGAGGGGAGATTGAGAGAAAAGTGGACGGTGATTGTGTGTGGTGGTGTGGATTAATGAGTGAGGAGTGATCAGAACTTGAGAGGAAGACAGTGAGGGAGTAGGGAGGTTTTGTGCTCGTGTGTGAGACGTGTGAGCGTCACGAGAAAGCAGGGAGGAAACTCAGAGGAAAACAGAGAAGTTGGGTGGTGGTGCAGCCGTGATCGATCACTCGAGGCCAGCGGAAGTGCTCAGAGGACGGAGGAAGACAGGAGGAGCTACTACCTCACGGCTGAGCTCACGACGGCGACAGGAGGACAGGTAAATTCTCACCCCCGTTTCTTTGCTCTGTTTTGTCGTTTGGATTCAGAAGCTAAGTCGTGGACCTAGGGCGAGACTCGAGGGAACTGGAGGTTAGAGTGAGACTCCTGAAGGTCCCAAGAGTCGACTGAGTGTGTAGCCGTGACGGAGGAGTACACGGCGGAGGTTAGCACGACGGGAGTACTCTGTGTGCTCTGTTTTGCCGTCGATGCTTGAACTGGAAGTCGTGAAGTTTGGGGTAGAGACGATGGTTATGGTGCGTGGTGCGAGGCTCAGGGAGGTCTTAGGCGTCGTCTACGGTGGTTACTGTGACGGGAGAAGACCTGGGTGGCCGGAGTAGAAAACAGGGGATAGTTTGGGTTCTGATTTTGAGCTCGAGTCGACGGGTTAGGGACAGTGTCGAGGTGTTTGAGTGAAGTAACCGGATTGATTAAGATTGGACGAAGAGGATGGTGAAGAGAGGGAGGAATATGGTGCAGGTACGGCGGTGAACCGCTGACGCCGGTTCAAGTTGCAGGCTACTGTGCTGAACCGGGTCGACGTGAGGTTGAAGGTGCATTGTAGCAGGCGCGTGAGGGACACGCGCAGCCACTTTGGGCGGCGCGTGGAGGCGCGTGCGGCGGTCTTTGGGGAAGGTGTCAACATGGTTTTTGGTCCAGGAGTTGTGTTGAGTCCATTGGAATTGGTTTCGGGTTAATCAGACGTCGAATCGAAGTAGTTCTGCGAGGGTGAAGGTTTAGGGTTCCGGTTCGTTACGTTTAGGACCCGGGGATTTGTGAGGGTATGTAGGTGGATCCTCGTGAATGTGTTAGTAACGTACTTTGGCGGTTGTTGACAGGATCGGGACTTCCCGAGGAAGCTGAGGAACGTGCAGGACGTTCGGGACCCGATTGAGGGCTCGGTACTGTGAGTGGACCCTTTCCTTAAACTCGAACATGCATAACTGTTTTTTTTTTTAAATTGTTTTTTATATATGATTACATGAATGTTGGATTTATGATGTGGTTTTATATACTTGCATGGTTTTCGAGAAAGTAAGGTAATTGGCACATTTTACGAGAAATGTCGATTTCTAAGAATAATGCCATGGATTTGGGATTTCAATAGATAAATGGTTTAAATGTTCATAAAGGGATTTTAAAACCTGATTTGGTGATTAAAGGATTTTCGGTTTTGGAAACGGATTTCGAGAATCGAGAGTTGTTTTTCAGATTGATAAGTGGATTTCTAGATTTGGGTTCGGAATGACGGTTCAGGATGCTGGAAGGGCATCAGACCGGTGATTTCAGATTCGGGTTTGGATGTGAATCGGAAATGGTTTTCAAATGGTTTTGGATTGGATTTGCTGGATCTGGTTATTGGGTTTAAAGACCCGGATATTGAGTGACGGGGGACGGGCCCGGATTGGGTTTAAAGACCCGGATTGAGTTTAAAGACTCGGGAGTTTAAAGACTCGGATATATTGATATTTCCCCCGTAGGCCTGTTGAGTTTAAAGACTCGGGAGTCTAAAGACTCGGATAATATTGAGGCCTGGATTGAGTTTAAGGACTCAGGAGTTTAAAGACTCGGATAGGTCCAGCAGGTTTGATCGGAAAATGATGTTTTACGCTATGTTTTTATGCTGATTCTGAAACTGGTTTTATGACGATCCTTATGTGATTTATAACTGTTTCCAACTAATGGGTTATGCATGTATATTTTCAAAACGGAGGGCTAAAACCCTGGTTTGGTTATTAAACGGTTTTCGAAACTATTATTTTTATTTATGGTCCACTCACACTTTCTGTTTTTAACTGCCCTCCAGGTTGTGGAGCTAGCGCGGGGTTCCGGCGTCGAGGCAGCGTCTGAGGCATAGAAGTCACGTGAGGGATCCCGGAGTGTTTTAAATTTTTCGCGTGCATGTATTTCGTTTATCGGTTTTTCTTTTCTGTGTATGTGGGATTATGCTCTGTAAAACCTGACTTCGGGATATTGATATACTTTCTCCTGTATCTGAATGTGTTGTGTAGGGGTGTCAGACGGGAGCAGGATTTACCTCGGTTTTCGGGATGAAACCGGGGTGGGTCCTGACAATTGGTATCAGAGCATAGGTTTGTCGAGTTTGTTGGGGTTTGTCTGTTTGTTAGGTTGTGTTTCGGTTGTCTGACTACTTCTATGCCTCTTTCAGCGTGCGGTTGACGATGCCTCTGAGACGTGGACCCTCTCCACGACCTGAAGAAGAAACGGCGAGGGGAACTGAGAGTGCTATGATTGAGCGAGCCCAGCGGCTCGGGGTTACTACTTTTAGTGGCGGGGCTGATCCTGAGGAAGCCCAGAGGTGGATTACGAGACTTGAGCGGATCTTTGCAGTGATGCATTGCCCGCCGGAGGAGCGAGTATTGTTGGCTACGTTTTTACTAGATGGTTTGGCGTATGAGTGGTGGTATACCCTCGAGTTGTCTGGCTGGGATGCCCATACGGTGACCTGGGAGACGTTTAGGAACGGTTCCTGGAGCAGTATTATCCTCGTTCTTTCCGAGATGCCAATGAGGCTGAATTCCTGCAGCTTCAACAAGGGAATATGACAGTGGCTGAGTACGAACGGAAATTTCAGATGTTGTCTCGGTTTACTCCTGCGTTCGTGGCTACTGAATGCGAGAAGTGTCGTAGATTTGAATTGGGCCTGCAAGGTGAGATTCGTGCCATCGTGACGGCTGGATCGTTTGCTACCCTCCGAGAGTTGTCGGATGCTGCGGTAAGGGTTGAGGCGAGTTTGACGGTGCGACGCCGGGAGCCATTTTTTCTGGAGCTTCGAGCCAGCGGACATCGAAAAGAGGTAACTTCGGTGGAGCGTCGTTGTCGGGTGATGATAGTTTCGGTAGACCTGGTAGTTTCCAGAGTTCAGGATTTCGTGGTTACCGAGCATAGCCGACTCCGCAAGCTAGTGCGACGTCTGTTGCGTCGACAGGGTGACCAGGTCTTTCCGGTCGGGATGTTTGTTTTTACTGCGGAGAGCGTGGTCACTTCCGACATGAGTGTCCACTGTTGCCACAAGAAGGTGGTGTAGGTCGAGGAGCAGCGGAGCCTGGACAGAGTACAGCGTCAGGGACAGCGGGCACTAGAGGAGGTGATGGTGCCACTAGTAGTTCGAGGGGACGTGGTAGAGCGTCGGGATCTCAGGCCCGAGTGTTTTCGATGACTCAGCAGGAGGTTCAGTCGGCACCAGATGCGGGGACAGGTACTTGTATTATCCTTGATTGTGTTGTACCCATCTTTGTTGTTGGATCCCAGGGTAGAGTCTAGGAGTTTCCCTAGATGATCTGGAGTGTTACAATGAGTTTCGTGGAAGGATGACGGAAGGTATAGGAAATGAGTGACTATAATTGATCGATATGAGGTTATTGAAGGAGAGAACCCACAAGCTAGAGTTTGCCTTTAGGACTTTGTAGATTTATTCCGATAGTGGCCGAAGTAGTAGCCGAGGGAGATAGGTGTTCGATTGTCTGGGTTAGTATCCGAGTTGGTTTGGAAAGGTGAGGTGGTAGTACGTGAGGATGTGCTCTGTGAATTCTATCGGGTACTCCCTATGAGGTATTTTAAAATATCTTCGTTTTCTGTTCATAGAGTTTCCCTTGCGTACACCATACAGTTGTTATAGAGAGAGGGTTGGCCGTGGTAACAATAGCTAGGGATGGAGTGAAATACCCAAGGTGTAGATGATAGACAGGAAACTTAGGAGAAGTTGTTGTTAACTTAGTATTGAGTACCGGGTAGGAGACCCTAGGTGTCGGGAACTAGCTGTGGAATTTCGGGGACGAAATTCTTTTTAGGTGGGTAGATTGTAACGACCCGTCCCAGAAATTAAAGTTTAGATAGTGATTAAGATGGGATTAGTGAGCTTAATCGGTGGTTAGTTGGTCTCGTTGGGGTCGTTAGGGTAGAATGACGATTTTGCCCCTAGTTCGGGCAAAAAGTGGACTTTTAGTTCGGGTGGTCCAATGGACTTTGACTGGTGACCAGGACGTAGTTTAGGACCTCCCGAATCCGTAGGCAGGTGGCACGCCTGATTCCGACATCCGAGGAGGAAGTTATGATGTTCGGAAGGTTGAGGGCATAACCGTAATTTGGTTAAAATAAGGGGAAAAGTTGACTTTTTGTACGAACGGGTTTTGGTATGTTGACCTAGGACCATTAGATAGATCTTGTCATCCTGAGTTCGATGAAAGGCGGCACGTATTCATCGGATTTACGATGTGGGAGTTACGGGTCTAGAAAAGTAGTGGCAAAGTTGTAATTTTGAGGTTTTAGGAATGGAATTTTGGTCTTTTTGCACCTTGGGATCTGTGCAACAGAGAGGGAAGATGGAGGGCTGAGATTGAGCCACTTGGGAGAGGAGTTGAGGGATTGGTGACACGTGTAGGAGGGCTAGAGGTTTCTAGCACACGCGGTCCAATTATTTGGGGCTGAGTTCGTGTTGGTTCTTTGCACCAGACAGAAAACAGAGAGGGGAGATTGAGAGAAAAGTGGACGGTGATTGTGTGTGGTGGTGTGGATTGATGAGGGAGGAGTGAACAGAACTTGAGAGGAAGACAGTGAGGGAGTATGGAGGTTTTGTGCTCGTGTGTGAGACGTGTGAGCGTCAAGGGAAAGCAGGGAGGAAACTCAGAGGAAAACAGAGAAGTTGGGTGGTGGTGCAGCCGTGATCGATCACTCGAGGCGAGCGGAAGTGCTCAGAGGACGGAGGAAGACAGGAGGAGCTACTACCTCACGGCTGAGCTCACGACGGCGACAGGAGGACAGGTAAATTCTCACCCCCGTTTCTTTGCTCTGTTTTGTCGTTTGGATTCAGAAGCTAAGTCGTGGACCTAGGGCGAGACTCGAGGGAATTGGAGGTTAGAGTGAGACTCCTGAAGGTCCCAAGAGTCGACTGAGTGTGTAGCCGTGACGGAGGAGTACACGGCGGAGGTTAGCACGACGGGAGTACTCTGTATGCTCTGTTTTGTCGTCGATGCTTGAACTGGAAGTCGTGAAGTTTGGGGTAGAGACGACGGTTATGGTGCGTGGTGCGAGGCTCAGAGAGGTCCTAGGCGTCGCCTAGGGTGGTTATTGTGACGGGAGAAGACCTGGGTGGCCAGAGTAGAAAACAGGGGATATTTTGGGTTCTGATTTTGAGCTCGAGTCGACGGGTTAGGGACAGTGTGGAGGTGTTTGAGTGAAGTAACCGGATTGCTTAAGATTGGACGAAGAGGATGGTGAAGAGAGGGAGGAAAATGGTGTAGGTACGGCGGTGAACCGCTGACGCCGGTTCAAGTTGCAGGCTACTGTGCTGAACCGGGTCGACGTGAGGTTGAAGGTGCACTGTAGCAGGCGCGTGAGGGCCACGCGCAGCCACTTTGGGCGGCGCGTGGGGGCGCGTGCGGTGGTCTTTAGGGAAGGTGTCAACATGGTTTTTGGTCCAAGAGTTGTGTTGAGTCCATTGGAATTGGTTTCGGGTTAATCGGACGTCGAATCGAAGTAGTTCCGCGAGGGGGAAGGTTTAGGGTTCTGGTTCGTTACGTTTAGGACCCGGGGATTTGTGAGGGAATGTAGGTGGATCCTCGTGAATGTGTTAGTAACGTACTTTGGCGGTTGTTGACAGGATCGGGACTTCCCGAGGAAGCTGAGGAACGTGCAGGACGTTCGGGACGCGATTGAGGGCTCGGTACTGTGAGTGGACCCTTTCCTTAAACTCGAACATGCATAACTGCTTTTTTTTTTAAATTGTTTTATATATGTGATTACATGAATGTTGGATTTATGATGTGGTTTTATATACTTGCAAGGTTTTCGAGAAAGTAAGGTAATTGGCACGTTTTACGAGAAATGTCGATTTCTGAGAATAATGCCATGGATTTGGGATTTCAATAGATAAATGGTTTAAATGTTCATAAAGGGATTTTAAAACCTGATTTGGTGATTAAAGGATTTTCGGTTTTGGAAACGGATTTCGAGAATCGAGAGTTGGTTTTCAGATTGAAAAGTGGATTTCCGGATTTGGGTTCGGAATGACGGTTCGGGATGCTGGAAGGGCATCAAACCGGTGATTTCGGATTCGGGTTTGGATGTGAATTCAGAAATGGTTTTCAAATGGTTTTGGATTGGATTTGCTGGATCTGGTTATTGGGTTTAAAGACCCGGATATTGAGTGACGGGGGACGGGCCCGGATTGGGTTTAAAGACCCGGATCTAGTTTAAAGACTCGGATATATTGATATTCCCCCGTAGGCCTGTTGAGTTTAAAGACTCGGGAGTTTAAAGACTCGGATATTATTGAGGCCTGGATTGAGTTTAAAGACTCGAGAGTTTAAAGACTCGGATAGGTCCAGCAGGTTTGATCGGAAAATGATGTTTTACGCTATGTTTTTATGCTGATTCTGAAACTGGTTTTATGAAGATCCTTATGTGATTTGTAACTGTTTCCAACTAATGGGTTATGCATGTATATTTTCAAAACGGAGGGCTAAAACCCTGGTTTGGTTATTAAACGGTTTTCGAAACTATTATTTTTATTTATGGTCCACTCACACTTTCTGTTTTTAACTGCCCTCCAAGTTGTGGAGCTAGCGCGGGGTTCCGGCGTCGAGGCAGCGTCTGAGGCATAGAATTCACGTGAGGGATCACAGAGTGTTTTAAATTTTCCGTGTGCGTGTATTTCGTTTATCGGTTTTTCTTTTCTGTGTATGTGGGATTATGCTCTGTAAAACTTGACTTCGGGATATTGATATACTTTCTCCTGCGTCTGAATGTGTTGTGTAGGGGTGTTAGACGGGAGCAGGATTTACCTCGGTTTTCGGGGTGAAACCGGGGTGGGTCCTGACAGTACCGCCATTGAAATCTCGAAATCAGAAGATATAGTGGTGTAGAGTTTGAGTTGTTGTGTTGATTCCGAGATTGGTGCTACATGATGAGTAAAGTATATTCTGGAGTCGATTCGGATGACTCAGGGATGACTTATTTAAGGAACTACAGGAGTAGAGAGAGGACCATTGTGTTTTCCGTCGAAGGATGACAAAAGGAAGCGGAGAATGAGTAACGATAACTGATCGATATGAGGTTATTGAAGAGAACCCACAATCTAGACGTACGGTATATAAGTCGATTGGATTGGATGCAGTGGTTTGAAACCTAGTCAGTAGGATAAGATGACAATACAGAGGTTGGATATGTTGGACTTACAGTTGAGGAAAGTGCTCTGTGGTGTGTACCTAGTGTTAGTCGAGCTGTGAGAGTCGGTTGGTGTGGTATTAGGACTATCGCGGGAACGAGATGGATTTGTGATGACCCAGTGCGATCGTCCCGATGAACTAAAAGTTGGTTGAGTGGATTCATTGAGTAAGATATGGTAACAGTTGGGCATTGTAAGGACCTATTCGATTTGGCAGATGATGGACACCGGGTATGAGACCCAGGTTGGATTTCCCCCAGTGAGATACGGAAGTACGAGATTCGGAATTTCGGGGACAAAATTCTTTAAGGGGGTAGATTGTAACGACCCGTCCCGAAAACCGAGATTAGATTAGTGGTTAATGACGAATTAGTGAAGTTAATTGGTGATTAGTTGGAGGTGTTTGGACGGACGATGCGAAATGACGATTTTGCCCCTAGGATTGGGCAAAATGTTGATTTTTTTGTTCGGGCAGTCAAATGGACTTTGACCAATGACCGTGACGTAGTTTGGGATGTCATGAATTCATAGACAGGTGGCACGTCCGATTCTGATATCTGAGGAGGAAGTTATGAAGTCTGGAAGGTCGATGGCCTTTTCGTGGCCTTTTCGTAATTAAGTAAAAAAGGTGGAAATTGTTGACTTTTTATATAACAAGTATTTTTCACGCAAATCTAGGACCGTTAGATAGGTCTCGATGTCCTGTGCACAACGACAGGCGGCACACCATCATTGGACATTGGACGGATTAGTTACGAGTCTAAGTATGAGAGGGGTAAAATGGTAATTTGGACTTTGAGGGGTAAAATGGTCATTTGGCTGTCTAGGCTTGTGTGCCCAGTGAGATCAGGACACCTAGGCTGGCTAGATTGGATATTTTGGCTGAGAGCCACAGGTAGGAGGACATCTGTCCTTCTCAAAAAGGTAGTAGAGCCTTCCCACCGTCTTCAAGTGTTTCAAAATCGGGGAAGTTGTGTGCACGGTGGGAAAAACAGAGGGAGACAGAGAATTGTGAGGAATCGTGGTTGCTAACATCCAAATTAGCTTGATAGGTCTGAAGGAGAAATGATAAGGAAGATGAGAGGAGTGGATTGGTGGTAAGTTTTCGAGCCACCGTGGACGGTGGCCATGGAGTTGTGGCAAAACAGAGGATCGGTGAGTCGTGGACAAATTGGCTCAATACCTGCACGGTGTGATCTTTTGTCGTGAAGTGTGAGGGAAGAATGGACAGGGAAAGGAGACGAAGCTGGTGGTGGTTACAGGGAAGAACGACGGTGAGGTAAGGATAATGTCCCGTGGAAATCTCTTTTAAAATAAAAAATGGTAGATAATGATTTAAACGTTAATAGGTGCTCTAATGAATTGGAACAAAGTCTGGATGTCAAAAGGAAACGTTTGGACTAGGAGTCATAGCTTGGGATGGCCGGAGGAGCAAGAACCCAGTGGAGGAAGTCGAAGGTTTTGAACGATGAAAGGGAAGGTATACTCTCGACTTCAATTTATAAATTAAGGACTTAGGAACGTCGGAAATAGTTGGACGAAGCTAACGGGGATTGAAAAGGGTGAAAATGGGTGAAAATTGGATGAGAACCGGCCACGCCGGTTCGAGTTGCAGAGACCAGTCTGACCCGGTCTGAACCGGGTCGACCAGAGGTTGATGGTGACACTGTTCACACGCGTGGGTTTCACGCGCAGAAGCTTCCAGACGCGCGTGGGGGCGCATGATGGGTAGTTTGGGGAAGCTTCCAATACGACTTTTAAAGTATTTGATGTAACAAACATTTTGGCGTTGGTTTCGAGTCAATCAGACATCGTCTCGTTATGTTTCATGATGTCCGAAGGTTTTAGGCCTCAGTTAAAAATAGTTAAAAATTTGGGAAAATTACGGGGCCGAGGTATAAGCTTAATGAAGTAGTTAGTGACCTTGTTATGGGATTTGGACAGGTTCGGGAAAGTCAGTGATAGTGGATTGGCCGGGAACGGAGTAGGTGCGCGCGTATCGAGGCGGCGGCGAAATGGTCTGTGAGTGGACTTTTGACAGGACCCATCCCAATCCCCCCCGGGATTAATGCGGGATGACCCTGCTCCCGTCTGACACGGAGTGTCAGACAAGGGATATTTCTGACCTTTACCCTCCCGGGCTATCAGAGTACGCCAGGATCCGGAGGAGGTATGTGATATCTCGGTTTCTGCTACAGTCCACATCCACTATCAACCTGAAGGGCAGTCAAAACATTAAAAACTTTGAGTGGACAAAACAACCAGTTTGTAAAAACATTTCCGTAAAGACATTTGTACCCTTCACTAAAAAGTATGCATGCATTCAAAAACCGTTTAACCAAATGAAACCATATGTGGGAACTAAGCCCAAAACCATAATCAAATCAAGTACACGGGCCACTGCCCAAAACCTATGTAAACACACATCACATCTCATATAATCATATATCATATATACATATAATTTACACAACCAATCCTGTCACGGTTTCCAAAGCTACGCGCGTGTTACTCGGGTCTCAATCCGAGTCTTCTCAAAGTCAAGGTCAATGTCGACAAACCACTGACCCTACCTGAGGTTATAGTAACTATAGCCTTCCTAAGAGTAAGGAACCCAACTGGGGGGTGACTCCACTCAGTCGGTGCTCCGTGACTACTCCGGGGTCCACCCAGGCCAACGACCCTCCGCGGAAAAGATAATACAAGGGTAGGAAGGTATATGAACATATATATACATAATACAAACATTCATGCCCGGTTCCCCTGAACCGCCATGATTTATAGCATCCATTCCATATATATATATATATATATATATATATATAGAAAACATCATCCATGCCCGGTTCCCATAAACCGTCATGTACCACAATAACCTTTCTAGGGTTCATGCCGGTTCCCATAAACCGCCATGAACTTGGAAATCCATCTAGGGTCTCTAACCCGAAATCATCAATGTAAAACAACTGGGTCTCGTGCCCGAACATATGACATCGGCTGGGCATCGTGCCCGATATCTAAGGGTCAGTCACGATTCCGATCGTAGTGATGTGTGCAACCATCCATCTACGACCGCCCTCAATCCTGGTATGTCGTCGTGAACGTATCAACCGACGCGACCACCACAAGATCATGGTGCACTCATCACCGATCGATATCCTGAACTGTTCGCATTCCGAAGTCGAGCCTCCCCAAGCTGCCCGACCACGAATCGTGCATCGTGACCTCTCTAGAAGGAACACATCCCAAGCCGGAGGCGAACGTCATATCGTCTGTCGCCGTGCACATAGCACCCGTCGCGACCACGATTTAGACCTGAAGGCCATCAATAGGGTCATATGCCTGAGACAACCAAATGGGTCTCATACCTGAGTTTATCCTTTTATAAATCCAAAACCTTTTCATTTAGACCATTACAGAAATACAGACCCGTATAAGCACCGTATAAGGCCGAAACCTCGAAATACATGCTTATATGTAACCACACAAAAATGCACCCATGGAATTACCAAACATGTATTAAAACATATAACAAAGATTTATGCATGCACCAATTTAGAAAACCAAGGTCTACTCACAGACCGTCCGAGCTGCCGTCTCGATTTGCGTGCCATACGGATCTCCCAAGCCAATCACCGTCACCGGGACTCCCGAACCTGTCCAAATCGTAATAGAAGGTTACTAACTACCTTATTAACCTCCTACTAAAGCCCCGTAATTTTTCGGTATTTTTAAGTATTTTAAAACTCGATCCGAAACCTTTCGATGCCCCGAACATTATCAAGACGGTGTCTGATCGACACGAAACCAGTCCCAAAATGTTCGTTACATCGAATAGAAGATTTCACGTGTTGAACACGTTCCCAAATTGTGGGCCACGCGCCCTAGACAGTCCCTGCGCGTGGGCCTCACGCGCTAGGGCACTGTTCATCTTCTTCCTTGAATCAGACCGGTCCGGCCGGTTCAACTGTGCAGTCCGGTCCGGCCCTCTAAACCCCTCATTTTGGTCCGTTTTCACTCCAATTAAATCCTATAATTCCTATTTCTTCATTTCCCATCTATTACAATCATCCAAATGAATCAAAACCACCTAAATCCCATGGTTCCAGTTTGAACCTCACGGTTCAAATGTCCCAAAACTCACCCATGGCTTCCTCGACATCTAACCACCCTCCAAACCAACATAATAACTTCCTAATATCCTAACAAACTCATCATAATCGTTCAAAAGCAACCATAATGAGGAAATCGAATTAAAAATGGAAATTGGGCAAACCGAGTTACCTCTCGGGTTTCATGGCTCCACCGTCTACGGCGGCGTGCCCTTGGCTGTCTAGCAACCTCCTCAGTCCTCTCATCACTCTTTGGCCTCTCTGTCATGATCATAGGGTAAGGGTTGGATTGGTTTGGGTTGCACATATGAGAGAAAATGGTGAGATCGGGTGGGTTTGTATTTGAATGAAGAAATGAAGATGCACGGGGAAGATGCATGAATACAATTTGGGTGGCCTGTGGATGGGTGACAAGTGTCACTCATCCATTGGGCCTCCATAAAATATATGGGGCCCATTAGAGGCCAAAAGTGAAGTTATCTCGTAATTCGTGCAATAGTGCACTTAAACTTTCGTGAACCGTCACTTCGCCGTCGAACGTCTGAATTTGACGTGCCGCCTGTCTATGGATTCGTATCGTCCCGATCTACGTAATGGTCCTCGGTCCTCGGCCCTCAGCCATATGACCTCCTAGTCAAAAGTCAACTATTTGCCCCTTTTAAACATAATTACCAAAATGCCCCTAAACTTCCGAACGTCATAACTTCTTCCTCGAATGTCGGAATTGAACGTGCCACCTGTCTATGAACTCGTGACGTCCTAAGCTACGTCACAGTCATCGGTCAAAGTCCATTTGACCGCCTGAATGAAAAGTCAATGTTTTGCCCACAACTAAAGGCAAAACGGTCATTTTGCATCGTTCGTCTGATTTCACCCAACTAATCACGGATTAACCTCACTAATCGTGATTAGTCACTAATCTAATCCTGAAATTTGGGACGGGTCGTTACAACTTTGCTTTCAAACTTATGATGCATGCATATATGTTTTAATATGTTTTCATACGTGATTCTATGATTTGCTTTATAATCTTGATGATTTACGGTTTTGCACGTTTTTTGAGGTATTTTACGAAATTTCACGTTTTACGAGATTTCAATTGATCTTGTGATTTGGCGATGATTTTAATGATTTGATTTCGGGATTTGAAATACGATTTGATTTCAAGGTTTTGAAATGGATTTCAGAAAAGCGATTTCGGGCTTGGAGCCCTATTTATGAGATTTCGGTTTCGAGATTTGGAAAGGAAGTTTGGACTTGGGTTCGGGACGATGGTTCCGGATGCCGGCTTACGGAATCGTCGTTGCGAATTCGACTGTGGATTTTCTATGGTTTTCACTGATTGCTTGAAAGATGGTTTTGGGTTTAAAGACCCGGAAAAAGAGAAAAACTTACTGGATCTGGTTTTGAGTTTAAAGACTCAGATTGATTGACGGGGGAAGGGCCCTGGATTGATATGTTTTGAGTTTAAAGACTCGGTATATGTTTTGAGTTTCAAAGACTCGGTTATGATACCCCCTGAGGCCTGTGATTGTGTTTTGAGTTTAAAGACTCGTTGATATCCCGGGGAATGCATGGTTATTTGCGCATGGTTTTGAGTTTAAAGACTCGGGCGCACTTGAGATTCAGTAAACTTGTCTGATTGATGTTTTTCACTGGTTTTCCGATATTTTTGGGCAGTGGCCCGGATAAGTTGGATTTGACGAGTTTTGGGGCTGAGTTTCCCGAATTTGAGATTGATTTGAGATTTAAGGCTGAGGCTTGGATCCCTTGTCCGACTTACGTGTCACATGGAGGTTGGACTTAGGGTTTAGCCTTCGTGTCATGCGTAAGTTAGACAGGAGCAGGACTTAACCCTTAATCCCGGGGGATTTGGACACACGTCGGGGACGATTTGGGCGCTCCTTTGGAGTCTCTATGTGAGCTTCATTCCTCTTCTAAGTTATTAAGGCTGAAACGCCATTTTCAGTTGACCAAACGGATCGACAAACCCTAACCATGTTGAGTCGTGAGAATTGAACATAAAATATTTTTTGAATGATGAACAACGTTCAAGATCTTCGTACAACGTCAATGAACGACGAGCGAAGTAAGATGAACGATGAACAAAGTCTGAAGAACGATAAACAACGTTGATGAACGATGAACGATCGTGATAGCTCCCCTTGAGTATTTCTCAATCATCTCTAAATGAAAGCACCAGTTATTAAAGTAGAATTCGTCCTTTACACTTAAAAGTCTCTTAGATCCCTGCAAACAGCAAACAACAAACAGTAAGTTATCGTTCATTTAAGATCGAGATGAAACTACGCTATAAATCCAAGACAACCAAAATTGCACTTTTCATTCAAAATGACGGAAATTACACTATATATATTAAAAACTATATATGTCGAAGATATACTGCAATTGCATTATATGAATTAAATATATCAAAACTGCACTATGTTTGTAAGATAGTACGATTGGTGATAGGATGCAATTAGAATTGTTTATTTATTATGAATTTTCGCAGGTTGTTTAATTTTTTTCTCCCAACAGTAAGATTTTTATATATATATAATAAATAGAGAAAGAGCCTCCAAGTCTAGAATACATCAAAAAGCTACTTTCGCGCACACCTATCTCAAAATTGGAAACTACCAGTCCAAGCACTATGATTAATGTGTGAATGTTGAGCTGCAACTCTTTATCTTTTCGACGAGTAAGAAAGGGCCGGAATTTTCAAACGTTAGGTTTGCAAGTTTTTTCCATAAATGATATAATTATTATAAACTAATAGTCCTAAATAAATGGAGGAATGATTCTTGCACGTTTAAATATAATTTGAAAACATCTAAAATTAATAATAAAATTTAGAAATTATAGTTAAAATTAATATAAAAATTTAAGAATATTGATAATAATTTATCTTAATCATAAATATATGTGTTTACAACTCATGTTATAATTTTGACTGAAGTAATAATTGTGGTTTGATTTATTATTATATAAAGGATAATAGATGCAATGGAATTGTCATTGTCACGAATGGATCCAATTAATTATATATCCAAATTAATTACTCATATTTTATTTGACGGTGTGCAACTAAACAACTGGATTACTTGTTTTGACATCCATATTAATCTATGATTTCAACATCAACTTCCAGCGGGTCAAAATTAAAACATCAACTTCCAGTTCCAGATGCAACGTACACTTATAATAATGATTAAATAAAAAAATCAAGCATTTTATATTGCATTTTTAAGAGTAAAATAAGTTTAATTCACAACATTAAGCAAGACAATGATGCAATTTTGAAAGCTAACGGCTCTGCAATTGGATTAAGAAGTCACTAATCTATTAGCCTTTGTACAAAGTTTGTCACTTTGTTATAAGAAAATAAAGGAATGACGCAGAGCAGCATAGTGTTGCGATCATCAAATAATTTGGTAAACCTTCAATTAGAAACTCTAAACAAGATAGCATGAAAATTTACTTAATTATATCATATTTAATTATTAGGTATGAATATGAGAATAAAAGATACCATTCTCATTCTCATTCTCTTTCTCATACATGAGTTTTCCATATTTACTTACACATGTCGAATAAAAAACAAGAAGCAGGAATCCCAAAGAAAATCAACTAGCTAGTGAGGATTGCTTATTTGGTACCAATACAATTTTCCTTTTTTCAAATACTAAGATTTAAAGAGTGCTTGCTTTATGGATTTTATATTCTATTTGTTTATACCATATCGGTCCAGACCGAGCAAAAAAGCCCATACCGATTGCAGACTCAATCCATTACCAAATAACGATCAATCCAGATCAACTTTGGAGGCCCAGCTCTTTGCCGGCTCGGCATGTCAGCCCAGACTGACCCAGAGGCCCAGCCATCTTCTAGCACCATTCAAATGGCCGACTCTGGAGGCCCAACCTCCGTCGATCGGTACGTCGACCCAGACCGACCTGAAAGACTAATACTTCCGCGCAACACAAGCCCAAGGGGTCCAGGCCACTCATGCGAGCAAACCCTAGTTGGGTCTAGACAACCCCTCCACGTGTCAGTCCCACAACAATTGACACTTGTCCCACATCGGGAGAATACATTTATTATATTCACCACATCCATACAAAAGGGATCAATTTGTCGTATAAAGGTAACTACGAATTTACTATTCACAACTACTTTTATAGTGCACATTTTACCACTCACCCTATACTTTAAACTGACCACTGATTTGGGCGTCAGAGTACCTTTGAGCTGGTACCACACCGGTGCCTATACTCTGACCGACCGACCAGTTTCATTCTCTTTCAGGTCTACACAGGGCATGTGGCAAAACAGCATTCGCTTTCTAAGTTAGCACATTTCGTGCATCAACACTATTAAATTCGATCTCATTTTTTTCATATTGTAACTTGTATATATATACATATATATATATATAGGTGAACGACCGTTAAATGAGTGAGTTTAATTGATTCTAATATTAATTTATAAATAATTGAATTCAAATCTAAACTCTAATGACGTATTTTATAGGAAATAATATACCTCCTCCGCTGTAATGAAAAAATATACCTCCTCTCATTCCTTTTAATGAAAAAAAAAATTTACAAAATTTCATGAAAAAAATATATGGCATTACCTTTTTTTTTTTTTTTTTATGTCGGCTGCTTTTTATTTTTTATTTTGGTCAATATGTCGACGGCTAGTCCATTGTAAATTTGCAACATGTGATCATTCCCAATTTAGACCAAAAACAATGCTCATGTCCCAATAGTTTATCCACTAACCAGTAGTCCCCTGGTCTCAACCTGCAAGTTGTAATAAAAAATCCGACTTATGGATTCCATGGAATCGCGCCAAGCTCGCCAATTCTTACCATTACTGAGCTCCCTCTCTTTTTTCTACCACACCACCTCTCCTCCTCAGAAAAGACAACTTTCCCGGAAAATCGAAAATAACGGCTTTCCCAGAAAATGTCCGATCCTGAAGACGAAACCCAAACTCCAGCAATTATGCCCAAGTCAAAAAACGCAGTCGACGAAGGAGAGGCTGCGGTCATGGACTTTGATCTCGGCCTCGATGTTTTTTGGCCATTGGATGCGATTCACTTCCCCTCTATTCCCACGTCTCCGCTTTTGTTCCCGTCCAGTGACCAGCCTTCTTCTCCTATATGGGCTTTTCCTGACGGTGATAACAATGGCAAACTCGCAGGAGATATTGGTCAAGCTCTTGTCGACCGTCGCCAATTCATTTCCTGTGAGTTTTCCGTATTTGGTTCTCAAATCCTGTTATTTGAAAGTTTGAATTTGTGCTTCTTTTGGTTTTTACTGTTGTGGGCTAGTCAGTTTTTTCTTTGTTCCAATTGGATTTGGGTTTTATGATTCAGAAATTTCTTTGAAGTTTGTGTATTTACCTTGTAACTCTGAAGTAGTATATGGAGAATTTTGAAATTTTGATTGGGTTTGCTGGGAAACTTGAAAAGTAAGCAAAGTGCATGGGTAAATGAAATATGAATCATCTGTTTTGGTTTACGAATAACTTAGCTGAATAAAGGCTTCCCTGGGTTTCTTTATGGACAGTCGTTTTAATATAGAATTCTTTGAATTTATTTGGTCTTGATGATTGTATTATTCTGTCATAGGTTAAGCAACAAAATTTTATGGGCCCAAAGAATGTCTTCTTTACCCCGTTATACTCAAATGTGTGAATCTTGCGATTCATTCTTGGCCTGGGCCCAAAAAATGTTTTCTTTACCCTATTTTACTCAAATGTTTGAATCTTGCGATTCATTCTTGGCCAGGATTCTATTTAGAGAATTGGTCTCTTCTGAAATGGGGTTTTCCTTGTCCTTTAATCCGTTCTTGATTTCTGTTTCCAACATTCTAAGATTTTGAAGTCAGCCACTCTGTATGGATAACGCTTCAATTTATTTGGCTGGAAATTTCTATATAGGAATTGAAATTGCATTTCGTTGGCTTACTTTGTGCGTAACTTGTAAACCGCCCATAATATATATATATATATTTTTTGTGTGGCCATTTACAGTTCTCGTCTAGCAGTCACAGGTTCACTTATTCGAGTTTTCTCTTTTGTAATATCTTGACAATTCAGGTATATCTAATCCGATAATGGAAAAGCCAACAGAGAATAAGGACAACAGAATGCTCCAGTCCCCTTTATTGGGAGTGGAACCTCCTGACTATCCAGATGGTTATTCTTTATTTAAAGAGAGGATCAGTCAAGCGCTTAGGTACCTCAAGGAATTGACTGACCAACATGTTCTGGCTCAGGTTTGGGCACCAGTGAAGGATGGGAGTCGGTACGTACTCACAACTTCAGGGCAGCCCTTTGTGCTTGATCCATATAGTAATGGACTTCATGAGTATAGGATGGCTTCTCTCATGTATATGTTTTCTGTGGATGGGGAGACCGATGGAATGCTTGGGCTTCCTGGTCGTGTTTTCCAGCAAAAATCACCAGAATGGACTCCAAATGTTCAGTACTATTCCATCAAAGAGTATCCACGGCTTGGTCATGCGCAGCATTACAATGTTCAGGGAACCTTAGCTTTGCCCGTGTTTGAACCCTCTGGACGGTCCTGTGTTGGTGTGATTGAGCTCATAATGACTTCTCCAAAGATCAACTATGCTTCTGACGTTGATAAAGTTTGCAAAGCACTTGAGGTGGGGTTTTCTTCTCTTTTATGTGCATATATATTACATATATGTGATCGATCTTATTGAAGAGGATTATGTAACATAATTTTGTTTCTTCTCCAGGCCGTAAGCCTGAAAAGTTCAGAGATATTGGATCATACAAGCAGGCAGGTGAGCTGAAATAATGATGTGGGGCTAAATTTGGTGTGGTTTTGGAAAACAAGAAAATGAATATGGATTTCTTCTTTCGTTTGTTCCTCCACCATTCTCACAGATATATCCTTGGCACTTCTTGTAACCAGATACAAATATGCAATGAAGGTCGACAAACTGCATTGACTGAAATCTTAGAGGTACTGACAGTGGTATGTGAAACTCACAAAATACCGCTTGCACAGACGTGGGTCCCCTGTATGCATCGAAATGTTTTGGCTTATGGTGGTGGGCACAAGAAGAGCTGTACTAGCTTTGATGGTATTTGCATGGAACAGGTCTGCATGTCCACAACCGATGTGGCATTCTACATTGTTGACGCTTTTATGTGGCGTTTCAGGGACGCCTGTGTTGAGCATCACCTACAAAAAGGTCAAGGGGTTGCTGGGAGGGCATTTGCATCCAATAACGCTTGCTACTGCAGAGACATTACCCAGTTCTCCAAAACTGATTACCCTTTAGTACACTATGCACGTATGTTCCGGTTAGCCAGCTCATTTGCAATCTGCGTTCAGAGCAATCATACTGGAAGCGATGATTACATTCTAGAATTTTTCCTGCCCCCAGCCATCGTAGACAGTTATGAACAACTAACTTTGTTGGGCTCCATATTGGCGATTATGAAAAATCATTTCCGGAGTCTCAAGGTTGCTTCTGGAATTATACTTGAAGAGGAGGGAATTGTTGAGATTGTTGAAGCTTCTACAGATAATGGACTTGACTCAAGACTTGCATATATACAAATACCCCTTTCTGCGGAAACACCACCAGAGCCTGCCTTACCTTACAGAGAAGAGGTGGCACAGCTAGATTCATCAAAGCAGCAATTACTGGTGGACTTTGATCCTGTTAATGATGGGAGCAATACGGTTCATGACGGTGGAGAAAACAATGCTTCTAGCCCTGAGAATAAAGGTACAAAAAAGAAATCGGAGAAAAAACGTGGAAAAGCAGAGAAATCAATTAGTCTAGAGGTTCTCCAACAGTATTTTGCCGGGAGTCTTAAAGATGCTGCAAAGAGCCTTGGAGGTATGTTTATGCACTTAAAAGTATGATTCCTTGTTATGCTCATGTTTTCTCAACAGCTGCTAAAACTTAATTTACAAATTTTCAGTTGCAAAATTTCAATTTAAGTTACATTTTTCTGAAAGATATTCTTGCTTCACAGTTTGTCCTACTACAATGAAGCGCATCTGTAGGCACCATGGAATCTCCCGGTGGCCATCTCGCAAGATCAAGAAGGTCAACCACTCTCTGACGAAGCTGCAGCGAGTAATTGATTCAGTCCAAGGTACTGAAGGAGCATTTGCTTTAACATCCCTTACTGCAAGTCCACGTCCCGCTGCTGCTGGCTCCATTTCTCGGCCTTATATCTTAAATGGGTCTAATCAGCAGAGCCCTCCAAGCTCTAAACCCTGTGAACTTTATGGAGATAAGAAAGACTCACCTGCCTCTAATACACCAGCACTAGGCAGGCAGGTGGGGATAGAAGATCATTTGGTAGACATAGGTAAAGGGTCAAACACGTCCAAAACAGGAAGTAGCTCAAGGGAAGCAAGTGCTGGTACACCTACTTCTCATGGTTCATGCCAAGGCAGTCCTGCAAATGGAATTTTGATGCCAAATGAGCCCTTTGTCTATTACATCACTGAGCAATGCATTGAAGTAAATGGCTCCCAGGAAACAACACCTAGGCCAGCAGGACCCGAAGCTCACTTGATCACAGAACCCGAAGAAGCAGGTAGAGGTATGCTAATAGAGGATGTTGGAAGCTCAAAAGACTTGAAAAATCTATGTCCTTCGGCAGACGCTATAATGGATGAGCAAGTTCCAGAGGCTCCCAAGGAATCCAACACAATGCCACAAGTCATACCTGTGCAAGAAATGAAGACTGTGACCATAAAGGCAACATACAAAGAAGACATTATTCGGTTTCGTATATCTTTGAGTTCTGGCATTGTAGAGCTGACTGAGGCAGTGGCAAAAAGATTAAAACTGGAATTGGGCACATTTGATATCAAATACATGGATGATGACCTGGAATGGGTTCTGATCGCCTGTGATGCTGACCTGCAGGAGTGCATGGACGTTTGTAGATCATCAGGCAGTAATATGATTAGACTCTCGGTTCATGACATCGTGTCCAATCTCGGCAGCTCTTGCGGGAGCACGTAGGAGAACCAAGATTAAGATTAAACTGTATATCTGGTTAGTTTTAAAATTAATTTTGCCTTAATTTTAAGTCCTTTATTTTCTAATTCTGGTCTGCCAAAGTGTCGGTTTTGGTTCTTTGGGGTTGCTTCAGTTATTTGAATAGATTTTTTTTGTACCGAGATCTTGTGTTCGATATTCCCTCACAAAATATCTCTTGTATAAAAGAAAAAATAGCACAGAAACTCTATATAATATATATATATATATATTAGGTATTTAAGATTTCCAACATAATCAAGGGAGTCTAGTTCAGTTAGTTCTAGTGTTGACTTGTAGATAATTGGCCTTAAGTTTGAATCTCGATGAGATATTATATGGATAATTTCTAAAAATTTCTCCTCTCTTGTAATTAAAAAAAAAAAAACAGATCTCCAACATAACACTGGGGTCCCATTCCCACGTTTTCTGTTGGGGGGTTCATTAGTAGGTGATGTGTACTGTGTGGGACTCCTAAATTGAATCCGATAATTATTTTAATAAAAAAATACCTAAATATCCTTTTTAGAGTTTTTTCTCACGTGGGTAACTGCTGGTGAATGCTCCCTTCCATCACGACTCATCTCCCCTCCACATTGCGACTCATCTCTACTCTCTTACGACTCATCTCCCATCCCTTGCGACTTATCTCCCCTCCATATCGCTAGTGCTGTCAAAATGGATTTGGTTCCTCAACATGTGAAAGAAGAACATCGAATCAATGGTATGGCAATTTGAAATTTAGGTTGCCTTTTTTTAGAAGTTTGTTTTTTTAGAGGGGAGTACTTCATCGGCTTCTATTATTGTTTGTTTAGCATTTTATTTTGGGATTAGATTTGTCTGGGAATCATTGTTTGTTGGTGATGTTGAGTTTGGGAATGATATGGTGGTTGCCCAATAAATACTATCACCTTTTTGTGTGTAATAATTGGCTCTTTTATCTGATCTGATGGATTTCTGAGACGATGATAAAACTAATCAACTTTAAAGTCTATCAAAACGAAAAAAAGAAATACTGTAGAAATTTGATGAAGGGTCGTTGGATTTGGTTGCTCGGATTAGGAGTTTTCTACCTCATCATGGATGTTTTTTTCACTTCAGCATTAGCTTTAAAGCAATTTATCAAGATTCCTCGTGACTGTCTTTTGCGGGATCGATTTCTCTCCTTAGGCAGTGAAAATAAATCAAAACTGCTTAACTATTGTTCTAGTTTTATTTTTATTTTCTTTTGAGACAATTATTTTCTTTTAGCTGATGTGGGGTTTGTTTTGGTTTGTTCTTATTTCTGTTCATGTTTTGGTTTGTTCTACTGATAGTTGAAGATGTAACTAAAAGAACGAAAGCAATAATGATCGCCTTGGGTTCACAGTATAGTGATAAAAAGAAGGGTAAAGGTACACTGGTACCTGAAGATGATGATGATTTTGCTGATGTTGAGATTAAGGATGATAACCCAGGAAAAGATGGAAAAAAAATGACAACGTATTCAGAGAATGGGGTCTCAAGGGATTATGGTTTTGCTGGTGAATATCCAGAAGATGATTATGGGCTTGACGATGATGAATTATTTGAGAATGCAGTGGACTCAGAAGGTGATGGGGATAGTCCTAGTCAAAGAAACAGTGTACCTCATACTTGTAACCAAAGTGAAGATAAATGCTTAACGATTGAGGTACATGATAAAAATTTTGTTGACAATCAAAATATGTTTGAAGGGTTTGTAGAATTAGATAAAAACTCACTTGGTGATCCCATTGAATCTTTAGAAGATGAGGAAGGTGGAAGAAGGGACAAGTTTACTGAATTTAACCATGTTGTTGGCATGAATGATCCACAATTTTCCATAGGCTAGTTGTTTGTAGATTTTTGTATACTCCGAGAAGCTGTTAATAAGAATGAAATCATGGGTGGATGGGAAACTTTGCGGGTGAAGAGAGAAAAATATCAGATGAGGTTCATATGTAGCTGTAAGTTCGATATCTATGCCTCTAAGTTGCAGCATGAAGATACCCTTCAAGTGAAAACCCTGAATTCAAAACATTCATGTAGAAGGTTGTGGCATAATTCAATGGTCAACTCCAAATGGTTGAATAAGCAATATGTGAAGACTATCAAACTCAATCCCACCATTCCAATTGTTTCCCTCAAACCGACATTTCAATCTGTTTGGAAATGTGTGATTTCAACAATGAAGGCATATAAGACGAAGATGAAGGCCAAGAAGATATTATAGGGAACTATAAAAGAGCAATATGCTCGATTTTGGGATTATGCAAACAAGGTGAGGAGGAATCTTGGTTCAACAGAAATCATCAAGTGCGAGTACAATGAACAACCTCGATCAGCAGCCGATTTTTGAAAGGATGTATATGTGTCTTGCTGGATGTATTTTGTGTTCCACATCAACGGGTGGAAAATTGATGTTGGACCATTGTTGGGGTATATTTTGCTAGACCCATAATGTTGTAATGTTGAATTTCATGACATTGTGAAAACTGAACTTTTTTTTTTTTGTGTATTTTGATGTGGTAGTTGTGTCCTACATGGTCTAGGCTTCCAATATATATGTTTAAAGTATCCAAATGAGATTGTTTTAGTAGATTTGAGTATGAAATTGTACTGTAAAATTTTAAACATTTAGTTTTTTGGGTTAAACAAAAATGTATTAACTCAAAAGGGGACCAAACAAACAAGAGATTAGGGAGTGAAAACTCTACCTATAGCCAATAACTAGCAATAACACCCACGCGATGCCATGACATCGTTTAATATTTAAAAACAATCCTTGACATGCTCTTGAAATTTATGAGGGAGAAAATTCTTAAAGCTTTCTTGCAAATCAAATGAAGGTACAAACAAAATGAAAGAAAAAAAGGATACTTATGTGTTATACATGTACTCTATTTCACTCATACATAAACTTGAACAATACAAACTCATCAAAATTGGAACAAAAATACATTTTCAATCCGTATAAGACTGTTCTTAAGAGCTTAACCAGCATTTAAATTAAAATACCACCAAAGAGCTCAACCAACATTTCCAAAAATACAAACTCAATTAATGATAAAAATGTTAAAAATCATAAAAAACACATACCTAGAAATAATCCTACAATGCACCCCATTTCAATTCTCTTCCTCATTCTCAAACAAAATCAACATGCATTCAAAATAAAATCAGAAAATCTATAGCAATAAACTAATAAAAACATAAAAAACCCAAAAACTTACTCAATCATAAATCAATTAAATGAAAATCTAAAACCTTACTTTTGAAGCAAAAATGCATACCTTCGTCAAAATTATCAGCATCGTCCTCGCCGATCATCATCATCATCATAATCGTCTTCGCCAATCATCATCATCATCATAATTTTCTTCGATGATCATCATCATCGTCTTCTCTGATCATCATCATCGTGTAGATTGCAAAAAGAGGGAAGAGGATAGGAACCTACACAAAGTAAAGAAGGAAAATTGAACGGAGGACTAATTTATATCCCACGATGATAAATCCAATGTAACCAATGTACAAACTTGTACTGAAAAGATCATCTAAATAATCTCAGGTACATACCAAAAGTACAACAATTTTTTCCATGCTGTATTAAATTGTTACCATGTTATTTATCAAATTTCTGCAGAAAGACTGCTATATGAGCTTGTTAACTTTATGAGATTCAAATGCAATAGATTCAAAATCAGAATTAAAAGGAAAATATCTCACCAATTCATGAACGTAAAGCTTGACTCAATAAACCCGTAGAAAATTGATGCACACACACCTCATAAAAACCTTAGACAAATTTATAAAGCAAAAATTCTATAAAAACATATAGAAATTTATGAACCGAACATTTTATGAACACAAAAGCTTAATTTTATGCCCTAAATGAATAACTTAATGAATGTAATGAAACAGAAGAGTGAAATTGCAGCCATTTTATACCGTTGGTTTAGTCGTAAGTGTTTACCTTCTTTTTTGCAGTCTTTTGGTGAAGCAAATAAAACCATTTTTGTATTGTTTCCGTTTATGGGATTGTGGCAACAGGTATGATAAAGAACTTCTTGCTGAAATTTGAGACGTACACCAAAGAACTCATCAGACATGCACTGTACACACATACTAATAGAATTCAAACAGAGATATATTCCAAAATTTGACATGTATCACAAAATTCCGAAATGCCTTAAATTACACATGGAAGAGCTCTGAATTCTCTATTTCTTGGGCTAGATGTCGCTAGAAAATTATTAACTATATTAAACCAACCAACTAATAATTTGAATTCGCTTACAGTGGTTTTTGTTTTTTCTTTCTTTTAATGAGTGTCTACTCTATTAGAATGTCATTAAACAATCCTAAAATGTATGCACTGCAATATTTGGGCATGAGTAGTTATATTGTGAGTGCAATGAAATGCAGAGCTCAATTATGGACTTTATCAAATGTGCTTAGAAGTTCAAAATAGAAGCTAGTTGCTGCTATGTTTTCTTTTAATTCATACTTTATATGCAATGAGCTAGAAAATCATTGGGACAGTTGACTGGTCGATGTTGTTTTTGTTAATCTAGGATTCTATAGTAAAGAAAAGTCTTCTTTTCCTCACATTTTCATGGACACGGACATTTAAACCAAAAAAAAAAAAACCCATGAAATGGTTCAAATGTAACCTAAATTGAGTCTTTGAAAGAAATTGAAAACCAATATCATACTCTAAAGGAAGATCTGAAATTTGAACTACTTAATGTGTCTCAACAAAACATACTCCATACGTAAAAAGACTCAACTTGCTATGAACACCTTGTATCATAAACAAATATGTGAAAACAAATGAACCGAAAACAAATATCAAACACAATCAACCAGACTTGGAAAAAAAAGATAGAGAGGCTAAGGAAGGAGCCAAACCTGAGAGTGCCATAACAAAAATGGACTGGAATTGGACTTAAAGGTGTAGAAAGAAACCTAGTTATAAATAGGACAATCCTTGCCTTCATTGGCAGTTATTTCAGGAACTGCCCCTCTCTTCATTATTTTTCTCTTAAATGTCCCCACATTCTTTTCAGTAAAAAGCTTTGTTCCTGTCTGCACTCCAAACCCAAATTCATTTTTTTTTTAGATTTCATCAGAATTTCACTCCAATCGCAAGATCAAACAAACTCATAAAGCAAAAAATGTAAGTAAAAAAACACAACATAAACTTATTTGGGAATGGAGAGAAAGCTAGTTAGAAAAAAATGTTGAACTTGATCAAGCGAAAGAAAGAATAGAGATTGAGCAGTTTTGGTTAGTGACTGATTGATCTGTTTCTATTTGGACACGGTAAAATGGAAATGCCATATTAAGAAGAAGCAAAGAAGGAGAAAATAATAGAATAGGCCGAGAGGTATGTCGCACGAAATTCATGCATAGTTGTAAAACACACTCAACATTTAGACGCTTAACAATCCTAAAAACTACCCAAAAAAAATTTAAGATGTGATTGTGAGAACCCAAATTGACTAAAACCCAAAACTTACTCTGCACATTGTGGAAATTCTTCAAATGGTCAATAGTTTGTTGATTAATCCTGTAAAATCTGTTCAAGTGAGAAAGAGTTTATCAAGAACTTGAATCAAATACAACTTGCTATTAGTTGAAGGAATGAAAAGGAGATTGACAGGTGCTTATAAATATGTAAATCATATATCGTTTACGAATTGAAATCACAACTTGAAAAGCTACACGATTCAATACACATCTAAAATCCAACTACAAATGTGATGACAACTCAATACGAAACCTAAATTCTGATCATCAGAACTAATCTGAAAAGTCGATTATCATATATGTAGACTAACTCGTTAAGATTCAATATTGAATCGAAAAAAGAGCAACCAAAATATGGAGACAATGAAAATAGAGGGGGAAAAAGGAAAAAAGGTGTTACCTTGTCTTTAAGTTAGCAAGAACCCAGATGACGCTCTGTTTAAAACAACAAATCCTCCTAATGACAACAAATCCGAATGAAAACCAAACCATCAGCACAATTTGAATAGCCTTGTACTCAACATCAGAGAGGAATTGTAAACAAAAAATGGTGTAATGGAATTGAAAACTGTATCCTATGTGGAACCAAGGTAATACTCCTAATGACAACAAATCCAAATCAAATACCTAACCACGAACATAATTTCAAAAGTTTCCTACTCAACATCATAGAAAAATTGTAAAACAAACAAACACTGAATTAGAGCAGCTTGAATCAATAAAAACCAGTGTACCTGCAGTTGCGACAATGGAATAAAACAACATGCACACAGTTAACCAAACCTTATTGACTGAATCAATAAAAACCAGCAGAAAATCGACATACAACAACTTAAAACCATAAATCGGCATATTTAAGTTCAGAAAATATTTAAACATGCAATACCTCTGCAGAAACATACAACAACTTAAAACCATAAAATGTCAAACCAGAAAATGCACACAGTTAACTTTTATCAAGAATCCAATTGAAACTCAACCCTTTACCTGAAAATTTCTCCAAATGTAAAAGAACTTCTTCCTCAATTCTCACCAAAAAAAAAAATTAACCTGCAAAAATTTAGATAGCAGACACAAACAATCTCAATAACAATTTTATAAGATTTGTTAAAAGTTGAAAAACCAAAACTTACACCTGAAAATTCTTCCACCGATGATGGTGCATGAAAAAGAATATAAGAAAGTTGAAGAACTTATCGAGTAAAAATGATGAACTTAACCAACATAGATGTTATGCATACATAAATTAATTTCCCTTGTTCGAACAAAACCAGCTACAAAAACTGGGAATTATTATTGACACAACGAAAATCTCACTTCATATCTATTCAGCAATTGAATGAATTCTCCTTTGTACCCCAATATGTGTGCACTTAATATCTCAAAGCCCTAAACCAATGAATAGGTAGCTCATTGGCAACGTTATTGGTGCAACATTTTTTTACACTTAAAACCATAATCATACAATTTTTGATGCAAGACAGTGCAGCCTTCACACAGTCAAATCAAAATTGGCAGTCCAGACGTACAAAAAATCAGTGGAAATATTGATATCCTTAAATACTAAATGAGCTTTAAAACGTGGAGTGATAAACTTGCCAGCCCTCATCACCACTGACAAAAGAGGAGTGATCAACTTTTAATGGATGTAAACCACTTAAATCCTTTGGACCTTCAGAATTAAAATTTCTCGGTACAGCACGACTCTGCTTCAAATTATCAACTCTAGAATAGCTACTCATTTTTCCTTGCATTGATGGTGGTAAATCAACTGTTTCTTTAATTTCACCAAGACCAGAATCTTTCCATGGTGGTAAACGAAGTTTTGATTATTAAAAATCCGATACCATTAAACCGAGGTCATGCTCGCTCTTATGACTAAAACCCCCTCCGATCAGCACGAACCTTTTTCTTCCTCCTCCATGGCAATAATCCTATAATCCAATGTTAGAGCGTCACACACCCAATCATCTTAGCTCCTCCAGCACCAAATTAATAATCAAAGGAACAAAACCATGTAATTTCAAAAAATAAATAAATAAACAAAATAAAAACTCGAATTCAATGGGTTCTAATTGAGTTTTCGTTTCTAGGTATGGCATAAATAAACCAGATGAGATGAAATTTATTAAACATAATAGATCATAACTTTGATTAACTCAAAATTTAAGCTTACCTCTGATTTCTAAAGAACATATTAGAAACGGCAAAGTGAACAAAGGCTTAGATGGTTGCTCAGTTTGTCGGCAAGGATTCAATAGTTGCTTGGTTTCTAAAGAGCATATGAGAAACAGCAGGGAAACGAAGGCTTGAATGGATACTGGGGTTATCGGCAAGGGTTGCGGATGGGCGCTCGATTTCTTTGCAAGGATCGTACAACAGCTGGAAATCGAGCGCAAACCCTATAATTAACCCAAGGGTATTATGATCACTCAACTGTTCATGTACGTATTATAGTCAAATTGTAAGTAACTTCAAAATGAATAGAAGCAATTATACTTAAATCATATTCAATATAGATGCTGCAATATCAACTTGACAACCAAATTGTGAAAACGATTCTAACTATTACTCAATTAACTTGAGAAAAATATGAGGTCATAATATTGTAATGAACATGAATAATTGAACATCCACGTATTATTTGATGTTAAAGACGCCGTTTACATCATGAAAATTAACAATCATCTTTTTCAGTCCTTCGAAACCACAATTGTTGCTGATCTTCCATGCTTGTATGTTACAATAATGAGCTCTTTCATACATGTACGTTACAATAATGAGCTCTTTCATGCTTGTATGTTACAGTAATGAAAAAATAACTAACGATGCATTGTGGAGGCTACACAATGTCCATCAATTAACTGTTTGATTGCCATAAATGCTAATTACCGTCAATTCAATGAGAAACAATAAAGCAAACAATGCAGAGCAAGATAAAACAATAAATTAATAACAAAAAAATGGTTGTGTAATCTCTTAACCTACTGACAGAACACACAATAGATTATTATCACTTAACAGATATTGCAAGCTAAAGAAAGTATCTAGTTTTGAGATCTAAATCAGTGAAAAACAACTATAATGTTGAGTAGAAGAAGGATTCATCTTTCAATTGTTGTTGGAGTTTACATTGAACAGCATGAAAACTAAATTGAAATTAAAGGTCAAATGTTTCCTTTTTCATTCAGCAGTTTCTCAATAGCGATGGAGGATCACTGTTAGATTAACGAAACCATATACTAATACTGGAACTCAAATAACCAAACAATACCAGCAAGTACTTCGAGAAATAAACCCCAAAAGTCATTTATTTCAATTTGAAGATCTTAAAATGAGCTCAAAGTGAATTGTAACTCTCATTCAACAGAGAAATTGAAAGATCACAAAACTATGTAGAGAAGAAAATTGTAAGACCTACCAATTGTGCACAGTGTTCCTATTTGCGGTGCAGCGCATCAATCACTTGAATGATTTCTGAACAATCAAAATTGAAATTGAGGATTAATTCCTAAACATCTGCTTGCAGTCTTAAAACAAAAAAACAAACAACACATTAAATAGGCAAAAGATCTCCGGTTTTCATAAAATGAGATTGCATTCATTTGTCTGAAGGAAAAAAAAAGGGCAAAAACATGAGTTGATTAAAATAGCTGTCTCATACCCAAGAATTCCCCATGAACCTGTCTTAATAATAGCTGGGAACGAAAAGAAAAAAAACATGGAGCTTAGCAGAAGATAGCAAGATTGAAGATTGTATTGCAAATGACCGAAATTAAAATAGGTGATAGAAGAATGATTAAGAAAACATTGATCAAAGTTTTCCCATTTGCTTTAATTTTGTTTTTAAGCAGGTCTGAGGTCTGTAATAGCATGTACTATCAATTTCATACAGACCAAAGCATTCTAAAATTATAGCATCACTATATCATACAATTTTTTCCATCCTCAAATCATGTAAGTTCAACCCATAACTACATTTGCAAAATCCATACCTTGGGTAAGGAACATAACAAAATTTCCCAACGAAATTAAAAACAGAATGGGTTGCTCCCTCGACCCTGCTTCTGCTGAAATTGTAAGAAATATATAAGTTAGAAGTGTACGCATCAAACCGTATATGTGAACATCACCTCATGAATCCATATGTCAATTTACAAAACATATAACGACATGCATGAATCCAAAACTGATTTCAAATTAACAATTAGGGTAAACAAATAAACAATGAGGTGGCTTTTAATTGACAATTAGTGATTCTTTTGTCAATAACTTCGTGCTTCCTAATGATGCTGATGATGAGGTAGTCTATTTTTGTGATGGGTGCTCTATTTCATTCTCTTCTCAACCTATACAATTACTCCCAATAAAATATTTTAAAAATTCAATTAAATTCATTCAACAAAAAATCTGGATAGCAAAGAAATTGAACCTGTTTAAGGGAGGGGAAGAAATTGGAGTGCAGGGACGATGGAGCTCGCACATCTTTCATGTTTGATCTCTATTGTTTATATAATAACTGAAAGATCGCAACTTTATATAAACTTCAAATTTGGTTCAATTTTCTCAATTTTTAAGAAGTAAATATGAGAAAGAAAAAAAAAAAAGAAATTTACTTCCAATCAACATTACATATGTAATAATAATTTCTCAGCAGTTCCCTACAACACCAACAAATTTCACACTCAAATCCACAATCAAAATTACTTGCCTTAGCTTCTTTTGTTGCGGTCACTACTTAATTAACACTTACAACAAAGATCTAAAAAATTCCAATCTTCCTAAGGCTAAGGATTCTATGATTAATAAGTAATGACATATTATAGCTCCCATTAATATTATGTGTTGGTGACTAAGATGTTCACTGAGCTGTGATGTGGAGTTTGTGAGCTGTAAAAACAGTAGATGAGAAATAGAAAATGTACGTGTTAGTTTGTGTGGACTCTGGAGGGCAAGGTGAGCCATGAGTCTTAATATTATTAGTCCTTAACACCCACAGTTGCATAGAGTTGCGTGCCCTCCGGCCCACGACATGAAGCATGCTGTTGCTGCTGCTACTTCCTCCTGGGAATTGTGGACTCGACAAAACCAATCAAGACTGCACCATAACCTTCTCCAATGGCATTTGCTTCCCACTAAACAACCACTTACAAAGGAGAAAAACAAAAAAGATTCCCCAAAACCCTCAAAGCCAAAGCTTTCCCTGACAGTGCACACCAACCCTAATTCCAAATTTCCAACAATACCCCATCCAATGTAATGAATGAATTAGGTTTGGAGTTGGACTTGGCAGCAGTAAAGTCACCGGCTTGGGCGAAAGATGACATTTTTTTATTGGTACTGTATTGTTATAATAAAAAATATATATACTCGCAGCAACGTGCGAGCAAGCTATCTTGGCTCTCCTATATCTCTATGCAGCAGCAGCAGCAGCAACAACATACTTCATTCTCACTGTTTATATCAACTTATGTAATTACCTTCCTTTCGACCTCCCTTGCAAGCTATCTTGACAGTATTTTCTAACCGTCTCCAATATGTGTGGATGGTGTAAAGTATGTGTGTCAGTCACTCAATCAATCAATAAAGTAATATATAGAAACCACAGAAAGTTCTCTATGAGGAATTAAACCAAACACCTAGAGTGCAATGTATTTTAGAGACGCTCATAAGCAACTTTCCACTTATTCATCAATCTAATTGACATAATCTCTTAGAATAGGTAGAGGAAAATGCCTGGACCAACCGTTTTCAGCTAAAGTTCCAGTTTATAGAGACTCACCTTTGATCCCTATTCTGCTGAAGTCCAATTCCACTTTTGGGATAACGTTCCGGGAGCTGCAACCATACAAACATTCGTAGCACCTAAACTTTGCATACTTAAGAACACATATTATTGTCCACAGAAACATGCATTTGGAATCTGAGCAAAAATCATGTGAGATATTCTGCTAAGAATGCTTATACTTACAATAATTTAAACATCCCAAAATGGGATGTCTGCACGGAGAGCACCTAATAGAGAGTCCTTTATAATTGAATGGCTGCATTGTAAAGAAAAATGTCACAGCAATTAAAAAGGCAATGCATGGGATAGGTTTTTTCGATTCACAATTTGGAGCTTAATGATATTGATAACTCACAATGCTAAGCTAAATAAACGGTACACAAATACACCAAAACTTGAAAAAGGTTTTGATGAGGGGAAGTGTAGCCTGCTGAATTGGTGTTCATTGTCTTATTCAAAATGCACTTTATACCGGCGACAAAACTAAAGCACATTCACCTCGATTTGCCTATAACCAACTAAATGTCAAAGCAAACTTTGATCATGTCAAGCAAGCTAGTTTTAATATAGCAATTGCAGAAAATTAAATTGTAATTAAATTTATTCATTTTGAAATCTAGTTCTATGGTCGTAATCTGGATCACCACTTTCTTCGTCCCTTTTATAAGAGAAAGACGGTTTCCAAATCATCAGAGTACAAATTTCATAACTTGACTAAAGATTAAAGTTTTTCTTTTCCCATAAATCAAACAGGATATGAACCCAAAAAAAAAAAAACCAAACAGCTCGAGAAAAAGGATAAATTCAGAAAAAAGGGTCATACAATAATTACTGGTAACGACAACGATGTTGAGGGAAACCTCGGCTGCCTGTGACCTGATACGTTGAAGTAGCCATAGAGATTAGAGAGAGTTAACCCAAGTTTTTAAATTTCCTCATAGAAAATAGTTTGAGGCAACAAAAATTAGGGACAAAGGGAGATAGAGCAATAATCACTGCAAACAAAAACAAAACTAACAACATACAGCTAAGTAAAAAAGAACAAAGTTCAAAATTGAATTTTCAATGACTGAAATTAAAATTGTTAAGAGAAAGAACAAAAGATTTTACCTGGACATGGAAGGAAAAAAGGGTAGAGATTGAAGGGGCTGGGTTTTATGACAAAGATTGACAGCATCAAGACATGTCGCACAATTGGGAGGCTGTAGTAAGGGCGATTTCCACAAATTGATTGGAGCCCTGGTGTGAAAACAGAATAAGAGGTTTGGTAAGGAAGAGAAGTGAGAAGAAAGAAGAACACGCGAGAAGAAAGAAGAACAACGAAGAAAAATGAGGTGGTGGAGAAGAGAAATGAAGAGGGGTAAAATGGGAAATTCACTGTTCATAAGCACTGTTCTATGAACAGTGCACCCGACACACGGGTTTTAGTAGATAGTAAATAGGAAACAAGCTTCATAGAGACACCAAGCAAGAGCACACTAGTTAAATATACACATTCCAAATGGTACAAATTTCCTTTTTTGCCCTTTAATGTCATTATTTAATTCAGTTTGGGTTGGATCCTCCTAGTACACGTCACTTTTTAATAGAACTTTAAATAGAAAACATTAAGTGGGACCCGAGTCTTATTTTTGGAAAAAATCAAGGACTAAAATAAAAAATTTGAGAGATTAGTTATAACGTTAAAAGTTAATATAAATATCAAGGTACTAAAGTGTAATTTACTATATTTTTAATTAAGGATTGTGCGATAGTAAAATATATAGATACATGGTCCTCATAGTTCTTGGAACATTTATGGCATTATACTACGTCGTATAGCAAAAGTTTATATTCATTCATGCCACAGAATAAAGCATCGAATCATGTATCTATCGTTATGCACTGTGTTTAGAAACTATATTATCTAGCACATGTCTATAATACAAATGAAGTCTAATTTTTATAAGAAAATGTTTAATGACATAGTGCGCTCGACTTATCCGATGGTGGAGATAGATTATGTCCCAGGGTGAGTAGAACGGTCCTTCTGATGAGTAAGACGTATCTTTTTGGGTTGATTTCCATCAGAAAGCACCTCTGTCAAACTCATTGCCTATTATTTCTTTCTGCCATCAGTCGTTGTGTGTTCTTATAATATGTGGCATAAAGAATCAGTTGGCCCACCCCAAAGGCTAGGCCCAACCCATTGGGAATCTGAAATTGAATACACCACCCACCCATTTATATTATAATTTTTTTTAGCAACCCATATGTATTTATAAATTATGCGCAGATGTTCAGACCCAACAAGGGATAAAGAATAAATTCAAGAAAAAAAATGTAAAATTATTTGTACCATATATACCAATTATATAATGTGTATGGTATATAATTTTTGAGATCGATGGTTACCATTAAGAAGATATCGCAATGGAGGAGAGCATATGCAGTCCAGGCAAGACTATTGGTAAAGGTAAATAAGGAGAGGAAAAATGGCATGAATTCCACACTTTTTGTTGTAATCACCAATTTCTGTTATGCAACACAACATTAACTAATTACATATCGACAATGTATCAGATACTATATAATTGATATCGGCAGAGTGAACATTTCATTAGGAGCTTAACAGTAAATATTAAAGTTACCATGACAGAGAGAGGTGCAGCATACATCATGATGTTACCAAGAACACATACGATGCCAACAATGAGTGACCTTTTGGTGTGTGTGTGGGCCAATTTGAGAGCTACAAAGGCAAGAAGACCCATGAAAATGATCTCCACAAGCATCGTCAAAAGCACTTTGAGCCTTTGCTTCTTATCAGAGGAGTAAATGAGGAAGATGATGACGTAGGAAAGCTCAATGGCGATTGCAGTGCCATTGATGGTGAGCAGCAGAAGACTGTCGGGGTGCACCGCGGGAAATCCGTAGAGGGCCCACGCCAAGCAGTTGAATAGGGTTGCTAAGTAGGGGGTCGGTGAGTATTGCTCCACTGATCCTTTTTTCCATATTCGAACAAAAGTTGGCCTGAAATATCAAAATCATTCATGCTCGGTATTAATTAAGACAAAAAGTTTGTCAACTTCATATGTTTACTCGGGTAATATTAATGAGATCATATTTACGACTACTATTCAAATCATATGTTTAAAAATTGTTGATACAAATACGATGCGCATGCATTCAACATATAGTTCACAATTCTTCATAAATCTTGACAGCCTCATCTTTTTTCTTTTTTAGAAGTTCGAGAACTTCATTAGTTAGATCAAATATGTTTTTCTCTCAATACCATTATCAGAATTGGATTTTTTTTTGGTGAAAGAAAGTGCATCAACTCTAATTATATGGAAAAACAAAATTGAAAATAGAAGTAATAGCTGGAATCCTAATTAAGGCAACACATTATATTAATGGTGCTACGAAATAGATACCCAAAAGTGCCTATTCACTACAAGAAAAGATGGCTTTCCTATCCAAATTTTACCCGATAGAGATATATTCGCTGTTAAAAAACACTTTGCCTTGCGAATTAATGAAGACTCGCCGGGCAAGATCATCGTGGGAAGACTCGCCAGACAAGATCATCGCGAAGACTCTACTGTTGGCGCGAGAAAATGAAGAACTTTCCCCGGTGAGCCGACGCAATCCGTCGGGCAAACCTTCGTTGATGATGAGTTCACTTCGTCAGGCAAAACCTTACGTTAACTAAAGTTTGACCAGCGAAGCGCCATCACCGGGCAAAAGTATAAGTGGGAAGGAAAAATCTTGGCTTACAAAGATGGTGACCCTTACTCAACGAGGACACCATTCATCAAGAAAACTTTGTTTTTTAACTTTTCCCGGCGAAGCTATCCACGGGGAAAAATGTAGGCAGGAAGGAAAAAATTTGGCGCGCAATTATAACTTTTCTTGGCGCACACGTCCGTCGGATAAAAATAGCATTCTATAAAATCCCACCGACAACATCATTCTTCTTCTTCTTCTTCTTCTTATTTGCTCAATCACACACCTCTCATCACTTTCTCTCACTCGCTCTCACACAAACACACTCTTACACTAGCCATATAACATCATTTCATCATCATTTTCAATACCAACCAAATTCCTTTGTCTTGACGGTTTGAGGACTCTAATTTTTTAGGTTTTGAGATTTCGATTTTTGATTGGAAGCTAATTAAGTTTTGCGTTTTAGGAAATTTGTGGTTCATCTGAAGGAATCCTTAATTTCATCTTGCTAAGAATTTTGGATATAATTATATTAGGAAATTGTGAGTTATTGTGGAAAATTTGTAGAAAATGTTTAGAATTTGTGGGAAATGTGTAGGAAATTAGAAAATTTGTTAGGAGAATATGAAAATAGAAAAATGTTAGGAAATTAGTGAAAATGTTATGAAATTATTGAAATTAAAAAATATGTTAGGAAATTAGAAATTATGTTAGCAAAATATAAAATATGTTATTAAATTGGGAAAATATAAATGATTTATTCTTGCGAAGTTAATCGGGATGATTAATTATGTATAATGAAATTCAATGGAAAACCATAGATCCGTTTGAGAGTAAGTGAATTGGATTGATTGATTGGCTTTTGAATTTTCCATTTATTCGGACAGTTTGGGTGTGCACAACTATGTGTTGTGTAGTTTGCTATCTATGAGGTTAGATTCAGATGTGGGAAATCCGATTTATATGTCCTTAATGTTCTCCGAATGCATACTAAATATTCGTTTAAATTATATGAGTCATGCATTTGGAGAACTGTAGGGTGATATTGCTGAAATTTTCCTCGATCGAAATTTAGCCTCCTAAATCACAAACTATGCGGCACAGAACATGCACTCTCAAATGGGATAAGGCCAAATCATCGGAGGCATAAAGAGATGAGCGAGTTTTGATTATGGATAGAGGCTGGATGCAAATGTTGGATAGATTTTCTAATCAGTATTTGGATGGGATCGACAACTTCATTGCCTTTGCACGTAGTCATTGCAGTGATTAAAGACGCATCATATGCATGTACCGTAAATTTAACAACTATTGTTGTATGTCGCTGAATGATGTCCAAATGCATTTGGCATGGAATGAGAACTTTCACAACTACAGTAATTAAATCTGTCATGGTGAAATCTTTTTACTACATCGACGTCTTTAGTTCTCGGCACCCATCAGGATGAAAGTGATTCAGATGGGTGATGTGATAACGATCAATTCGTTGAGATATTAATCAATTTTTTTTTCTCCCACATCGAATGATATGTACAATGAGGCCCGTAGGTTTCAACCTAAAAATTTAGATCTTCATTACATGAGGTTTTTGAAAGAAGCTCAGCGCAATTGTACCCTGGTTGTAAATCCTTTTCGTTTATAGGGGCAGTTGTGGAATTGAAGCACATGAAAGTAAAGTATAATCAAACGAACAAGCATTTTGATCACAGGATGGATATCATCATCCAAATGCTCCCTGTAGACAATTGTCTCCCTAAAGATCATTATAGCTCGAAGAAGCTCTTGAAGGATCTCGGTTTAGGGTATGTGAAGATCCATGCATGTAAGAAAAACTGTGCATTATTTTATAGTGAATTCGAGCAGCTCGATAAATATCCCATGTTCAATGATCCTAGGTTTTGAAAGAGAGAGATTCTCAATAAGGTATTGCGTTATTTTCCACTGTAGCCAAGGTTAGAAAGATTCTTCTTGTCATCCCACGCAGCCCATGATTTTAGGTGGCATAAGGATGAACACATTGATGATGATTCATTGAGGCATCCGGCCAATTGAGAGACTTGGAAGGAATTTGATAAGATGTATCTTGATTTTTCCGCGGAGCCAAGAAATTTCTGATTAAGACCTGCTACTGATGGTTTTAATCTTTTTGGAAGTTTTGCAAGGCCTTATAGCACTTGCTAGTGGTTATAGTTTCATAGAACTTGCCTCCTTGGAGATGCATGAAAAATGAATTCATAATCCTCAGTACTTTGATACTGGGGCCCAAATCACCGAGTACTTCAATCGATATTTATTTGTGACTGTTGATTAATGAGCTCGTGGATTTGTAGGAAAATGGTGCCTGAACATACAACAAGTGCAATGGAGGAATGTTCACTCTACTAGCGGCCATAATGTGGAATTTTAATGATTTTCCTGCTTATGGTATGTCAGCGGGATGGGGCGCCAAGGGCTATCTTGCTTGCCCGACATACGGACCAGACACATCGTTTTTTTGGCATGTATCAAAGGCATGTTATTTGGTGCAAGAATATTTCTACCTTGGGATCATTGATGGCGTATGCAGTCTGACTCATTTGTAGGTAAACCAGAGTTACGGGCACGACCAAGAGAGATGTCTAGTGATGAGATATTGGCTATCAGGACCCGTCCCAAATCCCCCGGGATTAACGTGGGATGACAAAACCGTGAGGGCGAGGCCCAAAGCAGACAATATGGTGCTAGATGAGTCAGGTCTTGACAGAGGAGGGTTGTGTAACAACCCGTCCCGAGAATTGGAATTAGTAGAGTGATTAAGGTGTGATTAGTAAGGTTAATCAGGGGTTAGGTGGTCCCGAGGGGTCCGGGAACCTAGAATGACGATTTTGCCCCTGCTTCGGGCACACTTGTTGACTTTTATGTCGGGTGGTCAATTGGGGATTGACCAGTGACCGGAATGTAGTTGAGGTTGTCACGAATCCTTAGGCTGGTGGCACGCCCGATTCCGACATCTGAGGAGGAAGTTGTGATGTTCGGAAGGTCGAGGGTATTATCGTAATTTTGGTAAAATAGGGGGAAAAAGTTGAGTTTTTGTATAATCGAGTTTTGGTAGGTTGACCTAGGATGGTTAGATAGTTCTTGTCGTCCTGAGTTCGATGACAGGCGGCACGTGTTCATCGGACTTATGAGGCGAAGGTTACGGGTCTAGGAAGTGTCGGTAGAACCGTAAAAATATGTTAAACAGAAGGGTATTTTAGTCTTTTTGGGCTTATGGGGATTTGTGCAGAGAGAAAAGAATGGACGGCTGGGGTTTAAACAGATGGGATAAAGTTTGAAGGGATGGTGACACATGGCAGGTGTGTAGAGGATTCTGGTGGAATCCTGTGTGTTCACGGTTCCAATTACTTAGGTGAGCCCGTGTGTGATCGTGTGTGTTGTTCCTCGACAAACACAGAGAAACAGAGTGTGAGAATTGAGGGGAATTGATCGATCTGGGTGCAAGGGTGAGTGATTAGCGAGTTGTGAGTGTGTTAGTGAGGCAAGGCGGAGCTGGTGGCCGTGAATTTGTGGTGCAATCGTGCACGGCGGCACGGCGGAGGTGTGGAGAACTTTTGGGGGAAACAGGGAGCTTGTGAGGTTGAGGTGGTGGCTACGCCGTGAGGCGAGGCAAACCAAGGCCAGGGGAGGCTGAGGAGACTGCAAGGAGTCCAACGACCACCGTGGTAGGCGGCAGTGCGCACGGCGGAGCTGCAATCGAAGGGTAAGGCTTCTTTGCTCTGTTTTGCCGTGAAAATTCAATTTGAAAGTTGTGAGTCTAGGGCTAGAGTCGAGGGATTTGGAGGTTAGGGTGAGATTCCTGAGGGTCCTAGGAATCGTTTGAGTGTGCTGCCGTGATGGGTGGTGCACGGTGGTGGAGTGCACGACGGAGGGACCTTCAGTACTCTGTTTTGGCCGTGGGTTCAAACGGCGAGTCGTGTAGGTAGGGGTTGAGTCGACGGTATAGGGGTGTTGGTCTAGATTCAGTGCGGTCTTAGGGACCGTTTGGTGTCACCACCGTGACGGGAGGTGACCGGAGCTGAGGAGTCGTGAAACAGGGGGACGGTTAGCCGTCTGGTTTTGAGCTTAGTCGACGGGCTAGGGTTGGTGTCGAGGTGAACGGAGTTGGGGATTGGATTCGTGGTGTCTGGACGAAGCTGCTGGTGAAGGCAGGGATCGAATTGGTGGCCGGACGGCGGAGATCAAGTCTCGCCGGTTCAGCCTGCGACGGCCGGTTCAGCACGGGTTGAAGATGGTACTGTAGCTGGCGCGTGGGGCCACGCGCAGCCACTTTGGGCGGCGCGTGGAGGCGCGTGCAGCGGTTCTGGGAGAAACAGTCAACTTGACTTTTGGTCTAGGAGTTGTATTGAGTTTAATGGAGTTGGTTTCGGGTTAATCGGAAGTCGTTTGAGTTTAGTTCCGCGAGGGTGAAGGTTTAGGGTCCCGGGGTTCTAGGTCTTCGGTTCGGGGATTTTGTTTAGGGAATTTAGGAGAGTGTTGGTAGATGTATTAGTGACGTAATTTGACGGTGTTTGACAGGATCGGGATTTCCCGAGGAAGCCGAGGAACGGGCTGGACGTTCGGGACGCGAGTAGGGCTCAGTACTGTGAGTGGACCTCTTCTCTAAACTCGAGCATGCATAACTGTTTTCTATAATTGTCTTATGGTTTTTAATTATGATTTTATGTTTATCGAATATGTTTGGTTGGTTTTACATTATTACACGTTTTTCGAGGAAATTGGTTTTTAGCACGTTTTACGAGGAATGGTTGGTTTCTGGAATATATGCTATGGTTTTGGGATTTCAAATGATAAGTGGTTTTCAATGGTTATAAGTGGGTTTTGGAACATGATTTCAATGATCAAGGTTTGTGGTTTTAGAAACGGATTTTGGAAATGGAAGTTGGTTTTAAAGTTGGAAAGTAAATTTCCGGATTTGGGTTCGGAATGACGGTTCTGAATGCCGGAAAGGGTATCGGACCAGTGATTTCAGATTCGGGTTTGGATGTGGATTGGTCAATGGTTTTTAAATGGTTTTGGGATTGGATTTGCTGGATCTGGATATTGGGTTTAAAGACCCGGATATATGTGACGGGGGACCGGCCGGATTGGGTTTAAAGACCCGGATTGAGTTTAAAGACTCGGGAGTTTAAAGACTCGGATATATATTGATTTTCCCCTGTAGGCCTTGAGTTTAAAGACTCGGGAGTTTAAAGACTCGGATATGATTAAGGCCTGGATTGAGTTTAAAGACTCGGGAGTTTAAAGACTCGGAGAGGTCCAGCAGGTTTGATCGGGAAAATGATGATTTGGTGTTTATGGTTTTGATACGGTTTCTGATACTCATGTTATGGTTTCTTATGATATTTTGTAGTGTTTCTGTTCCTTATGATGTTTTATAATGATTATTTTATAACTGTGTTCATAACTGTTGGTTATGCATGTGGTTTTAAACCGGAGGGTTAAACTCGGTTTTCATATAAAGTGATTTTGAACTTTTCGTACTTTCTGGTCCACTCACATTTTCTGTTTTAAATTGCCCTCCAGGTTGTGGAGCGAGCGCGGGGTCTTGACGTCGAGGCAGAGTCTGAGGCATAGAAGTGACGTGAGGGATCCTAGAAGAGTTTAAAGGCTTCTGTGTGCGTGTACTTTATCGGTTTTTATTTTCCATGTAATGTAGTGCTATGCTCTGTAAACGATAAGGTTGGGATATTTTGTAATTACTCCTGCGTCTGTCTAGGTTTGCGTGAGTGTTCTTAGGTGTTGTGTCGGAGAGTCAGACGGGAGCGGGATTTACCTCGGGTTTCGGGGTGAAACCGGGGTGGGTCCTGACAGGTTGGGTCCTGACAATTAGGTATCAGAGCCAGACCCCGACCAGGAAGTGTGCTAGCGAGGACGCTGGGCCCTAAGGGGGGTGGATTGTAAGACCCGTGTCCTGGAGGGAACAGTGAAAAATCCCACATTCCTGCAAGGGGGAATGGTCTGGGAGAGGATGGTGGTGTGCCTTAAAGGTGTAGGCACACACCTATCTAGCACTAGGCCTCCCTTGGCCTCGCTGGTTGAGGTGTTATCCTAGGCGTGAGGTCTTGGGAACAAAACCCTGCGGGCGCATGTTGTGGTGTTAACCCAGTGTGGCCCAGAGGGGACAATATAATGTTAGATAGAGTTGGCCGCTGTGCAATCTCTGATCTACACTAGGCCTTTTGGCAGCTCAATTGGCTTTGGGGGTATTAGAACCCCAAAGTTAAGAGAGTTGAGGCTGGTGCAATTCCATGATGGGTGACCCCCTGGGAAGTTGCACCATGAGCTCCCGAAAACAAAACCGTGAGGGCGAGGCCCAAAGTGGACAATATGGTGCTAGATGAATCGGGTTCTGATCGAGGAGGGTTGGGTCCTGACATTGGCTATCTAAAACAGCATCCCAAAATTCGTCACAAGATGCTGAAAACCTAATGAACAGGAAAATTGGATGAAAAGAGTATATTGTTCCAGCTTTCGTATTAGTTGAAATTGAAAATTAGACACATTGCGGATCCTATCCACACCGAGAAGAATGTTGCCGAGAGTCTTGTGGGAACAACTGAACTCATTGAAGTCAAGTTGAAAGACACCAAAAAAACTCGTATGGTATGCAAGACATGGGGATTCATCGATATTTGTGGCCAAAAGATGTCAATAACAAATACATTATGGCTTATTGAAGTTATATATCAAAGAATAAGAAAAAAAATTCTTAAGTGGTTGGAGGGTGTGAAATTTCCCGATGGGTATCACATCTCCCGAAATGCTAGCACCGGTGGTGGCACCTTGCCTGGTATGAAAAGTCATGACTATCATGTTTTACTACAACGACTCATTCAAATTGGTATTTGGCCCTATTGCAGCCTACTGTTGTTGAGACGACAATTTATTTGTCTCAATTCTTCCAGATACTATGTGCCAAGTCCTTGGCAAAGGTGGATCTCGAAGCAATTAAAGAGAATATTGTCTACATTATGTGTTGGCTGGAGCAAATATGCCCACCAACATTCTTTGATGTAATGGTGCACCTACTAATACATCTCCCATATGAGGTAGCGCTAGTTGGCACAATTCATTATCGTTGGATGCACACAATTGAGAGGTATAATTCATTCCTGTTATTGGTACTATTTCCTTAATATAATGTATATATGTGAGTCGTAATGTATATTTCCTTGCAGAATGTTTGGTACCCACAATCAGTTCGTCCGCAACAATACAAGTCTTGAAGGCTTTATAGTGGGGGCATACATTGCAAAAGAGTCACTTATGTTTTTTGCAGTGTTATACGAAACATTAAAACTTCTTTCAATAGGTCCTCGTGCAAGGATGATGGTGGTCAACGTCTAAAGATCCTATAGGTACTTGCTTAACTCGCACGACCGTTCAGCAATGGTCCAGTCTTAGAGCTATTCACCAATAACAACATGGATGAAGCTCATTATTTCATACTAAACAATTGTAACGAAGGCTGGCCTATCCACGATCAGCACGATGCATTGATGAGGGCCCAATATCATTCCAATTGGGAGGAAATGGACAAACAAATGTTTCTACGTTGGTTTTCTGAACATGTAAGTCAAATATTTTATTAAATTATTTTTAACTTAACTAGACTAACTTATTTTGTGTATCTTACCAAATGGCACAGATGAGAGCTGACAACTCGTCAAAATTCAAAAAAGAATTAATGCAGCTTTCCGTTGGCCCATTTCGATGAGAAACATATGCTGGCACGTTAACGGAGTTCACATAATGAGATGGAAAATTTCTACTGAAAACACCGGGATCTTTGTGCTAGGGGATGCAGAAAACGCTTATACAGGGTTTTATAGCAAATTGTTAAGTGTGGTTAAGGTGTTTTACGTGGACCGCAAGGTAGTGGTCTTGTTTAAGAGTCATTAGTTTGATACAGACGGTGCTTTGAGAGTGACCCCTACATCCTGCCTTGTACGGCGAAATAAGTATTCCATGTAGATGATCTAAAAGCTAGCGCTAGTTGGAAAGTAGCTGAGATGATGAAACATAGAAATATTATGGGACTTGGATGACCGACACCATGAAGATGATGAGGAAATGGAAGATGACCAATTTTCTTACCAAGTGGATTCCTCGGAGCCTGCCCCTAAAAGTGGAAAGAGTACGAACTGACGACATCACCCCACTAGTTGCGATTAATGAAATTTTTATTGATCTCAGTACCGTAGAACCAATTGAAAGTGACACTAGGAAACAATCAGTATGCATAGCTCAGATGACGAGGGTGATTAGGAGGTGGATAGTGAAACCAATACTGATTAAAAGTTGTCAAGAAAATCATTTAATTATATATGTAACCTATTATGTTTTCCTATTCTTAAGTGTCATATAATATTTTTAATGTATTACGTTTTCATATCGTTAAGTGCCTTATAGAAAAGCATATCGTTAAGTGTTATACATGAAGCTTCAAGCCAAAACAATCACTTTGCTCGGAGAACATAAACATTCGTCAAGAAAATATAAAAAAAAAGCCTATGCTCGGTGAACGTATAACTTTATTGAGCAAAAGTATAATAAAAATTTGCCCAACGAAAGCACACATTCGTCGAGCAAAGTTCAAAAAAGAGTGATTTTTACTTATGATTTTCAATAGTTTTCTTTAATAGTCCAACTGATCCACCCGTCCACATTTATAAGCCAAGCTCATAGGTCATCTACGTGAAAAATTAACGAATTTAGAAGCTCTGTGATTAGGTAATGGTGTGCAACAAATCGACGGTAACAAAATGATTTTTCTTGATATGAGAGCTTTAAATCCTCAAAACCTCACAATTTTCAACGGGTGAGGTCTAGGCACATCCTATTACGAACTGAACAGTCTAATTAATCAAATTCATTTGTTTGTATATCAATCAAACCAAAAACTCGAAATGAGTATTGAAGTTTCCTTCAAATGTTTTTAAGTGTAAATGAATATGGTGTCTTATGATTTTCAATAATGTTCTTTTATAATCTGACTGATCCAACCAACCATATTTCTAAACCAAATTCATAGATTATCTAAGCGAAAAATTTGCAAATTTGGAAGTCATGTGATTAAGAAACAGTGGGCAACGAATTCATAGTAACAAAACATTTGTTATTGATCTGACAGTTCTAGATACTCGAGCTAGCTAGTAGAGCAACCATCGCTTACATAATTACCCCTAGATGAAGTAGCCATTTCTTGCATCAGCACCTTCCCCGACAGAGCAGCCAACCCCCTCCCCAGCATCACCTGCCCCTATTGATGATCGGGTGATACCTAGTGCCCGATCGGAGAGACGCCGTCACACCAAGAAACGAGGGTAACTCTATACTGACCCCCATGCCACGGCAGAGGACGTACCAAAGGAGATCATTGCTGGACAACCTTTTCCCTCAGGGTGTTGATTTATTTAAAAATTTGTATTTGCTTTGTCCATCGTTGAAGGGAGAAACATAAAGGTGTGGGGCATTACCAAGGGTTTGGCGTCCCAACACATCTACAAGTTGACCAATCTCAGGATCCAGATTGTGTTGGTGGAACGACTTAGGGCCTCTGTTGGGGGTAGGACATGGGTGTGATTCTTCGCACCGAGTCTAAGATGATGGCGGATACTTTCAGGAGTCAATCCCTAAAAAATCTCGATATTTGTTGGTCCACTTCAAGCCTATGCGTTTCTTCTTTCCTTTTCTTTATTTTCATTATTTTTAATAATTTTTCATACTTTAATAATTTGTTACAGATTAATTTTGAGTGGGACGAGAATAACGCCTATCTCATAGCCTACATAAACTTCCACTAGCAGAAGCGATTCACTGACTGGAAGTTCGAGCGCCATGAATACTACAAGGCCTAGAGTTCATATGATGTAGCTCGTGCAAATCAAGAGGACTTGCAGGGGCCTAAGGAGGAAGGATGGGCCTGGTTGTGTGAGCGCTTTGTGTCCGATGGATTTTTCGTATGTGTAATTTATTTTTTCATTTATTTATTTATTATATTGCTATACTTTTGGATCAATGATTGTCTTCTCTAATGAGCCAAAAAAAAAAAAATGAAAGGCCAACAAGAAGAACCAGGTAGAAAAGAAATTTGAGCACCACGGGGGATCACGACTCTTGCTGCCCCGACATGAGGCTCGTCGCACTGTTGGCTCACTGTTTTCGGAAGTGGATGCTTGGTGGGAAGTCTACGCTAGTCAAGGAAGTAAGGGGGATTAAGTTCGATGTTTGCATAGTAAACATTAATTTTTATATTTGATAATTATTAATTTATTTCAAGTTGTAGGCGGTGATGATGGAGGACACGCACATAACAACCCAGCCTTCTCTTATTTGTTTTTACATGGATTAATTTGTGAAATTACCATTTTCTGTAGATAGGCGGCACATGCGAATCGGGTTTCATTTTTTGGATTTTACAATTTTCTAAGCGTTTAAAGGGCATTTTGGTCTCTTGTAAAGGGAGATATTTTGGGGAAAGGATAAGGATGTCCTTATCCCTATCCCTTCCTCTTTTAGATGTTGCACCACACTTCCTTCATTCCATTTTCTACCTCATTTATCTCTTTGTGTCCGTGGAACCCAAAACCAAAACTTAACCATATAATTCCATTTTTGGAAGTTTAATACTCAATCCAACCTTGGGATCGTGTTCCATGGACTCTCACAAGCAAAACCAACTAAGATTGGAGGGGAAAGATGCTTGGAACTAGCCATAGTAGAGGAGGAAAGAAACTAGAAACTTTTGAAGCCTTTCCTGAAAATGTAGGTATTTTCTCTCAATTCTGGGCTTGGATTTAAATTTTTTTGCTCGAGTAGATAGATTTCGTCTATTAGAACGTCTAATTTGGTTAAGATTGCGAGGCGATACGAAGCTTTGAAGTTTGGGCTTTAATGGAGGATTCCGGCCGACCAGATAGCGGCGTACGACGACCTGGCCATCTTCTTTGGTAGCGTGATGATTTCATTGATGACATCACCATGTCAGGCCACATCAGCATGTCAGCAAGGTGACGTCAATGTCTCAGTGTGTGATGTCCGCATCCACGTGGGTACGTGAGGTGGCACATAGGGAAGTTCGTCGACCTTTCCTCGGCACATGGATGTGTGTGGACTTGAATCTTGAGACATAGTGATGCACATTTTAACTTTGTGAATCCAATGGTAGTGGTTCTAGGTCATTTAGAGTTCCTTTAAGGATATTTCTGGGCGTCTAAAGTGGCGGGTTGTACGTTTAAGATGTGTGTGTTATCCTGGGAGTTAGATGGTTTGAATATGAGGCTACTTGTAGCATTTGTAACCCTCAGTTATTGCATTTGATAGGAAATACTGCTTCAGGGACCATGCGAAGCACACAGCTCAGGACTAAGCTCGATTGAACAATTTATGAATGGACTGTATTTTTACTAACCGAGGTGCATGCATATTTAACTATTTTAAAAATATTATGGCATTATTTGGATTGAAACGGTTTGAATAATTATTCTGGATATTGTGGTATATTATATGCAGATTTATGGCTTTAGAATAATTATTCAGGTTATTTTTTTTTACACACATTTTACGGACTTTTGTGGAAAGAGTGTTTTGGGCTCAAGACTTGGTTTAAATGTTTTTCACTTAAATTTGGGGTAAAATATAAACTTTGATACAATGTTTTGGCTTTATTATTTTAACAGTTTCCATAATTAACCATTCTTAGAAGTTTTGACCAGCTCTCAGACGTTTGGAGCACGACTCCACGAATCCCTTGACTAGAGATGCATGATCATCTCTCAAACGCTCGGAGCTCCACTCTGTAGATCTTGAGGTTATATTTTGACTCAAACTTCTGGAGCTCGACTCCGCAGATCTTGAGGCTATCTAGGCATAGTACAAGGTTTTGGTTGGTAATGGTTAGGTATGGAGAATTGGGTATACTATATACTAATATGTGTCCAGGATTTTTCCTGATGGTTTTATAAATGGGAGTTTCAGGGAAATGTGGGCCACGCGTATTTATTTTTACACGTGTGATGATTTTTTTTTTACATTTTGTGGGTTCACAGTTTATAACTTGAATTGTATAACTTGTCAATGGACATTTGTTTTATGTGTGCATGATTTTATGATTGGAGGGTGATTACTATTTTTCTTTGGAAAATCGGTTTTGAATATTTATTTTTGTCCATTCCCGATTTTTTTTCAGTTTTTTAAATTCTCCAGGTTGTTGTTTGACATTGGAGGCTAATTCTGAGGCGAAGGCATTACTTACAACTATGTGCTCATTGTAACATATGGAATACATTTTGTATCCTTATTTTATCGTTATTATAGTTTCTCTAGTTAAACATTAGTTTATAACTTGACTGCTGGTTTGCATTTTTTATGGTGTGGGATTTGTGAGCTATCTCTGGTCTAACACGTGTGTAAGGGTATTTTGAGAATTTTGGTCTATTTTGTCAGATGGGTGCAAGACCAGGCACATTGGTTTAGGAGTTTTCGGGTTGAGTCTTGTCAGTTAAGTATCAAAGCACTAGGCTAATTCCCGTAGATTGGAAACTTGGTATGCTTAGTATTTTGGTATTTTTTGGGATGAATTCGTTTGAGACGCGAGTCCCTTGGACAGCTTGGGAGTAAGGGCGGGCAACGACTAGTAGTAGACGTGAAACTGGATGGGATCCAGGAAGGAGACTGACCCTGGATTTCGTGGATTGGGAATTAGATACAACGCTCTAGAGAAGTGGGACTCTTGAGGGTTTGGTTTTGAGCAGGTTCGAAAGCTCAAAGCTACAGATTTTACTGGCAAGAAGAACCCTGATGAGACGAGTTAGTGGATTTCTCTACTAGAGAAAGTGTTCGATGTGGCTAGGAATAGCCTTCATGAGGAGTAGGTGTATTTTCAGACTTATCTTGTTGGGTGGTTTGGTTGTACCATTGAGGGTGACGAGCTGAGACATCTTTGCATTTACTTGGGAGGTTTTCCCGGAGTTTTTCCTAGCATAGCTTTATCCACGTTTCTAACTGAACACCAGGGATATGTAGTTTTTGTGGTTTTAGTAGGGGAACTTGACGGTTGCTCCGTACGAGCATAGATTCCAAGATTTGTTCTGGTTTGTACTAATGTGGGTAACAATGAGATTAACAAATGTTGATGCTTCGAGTGAGGTCTGAAAGATAATTTCAAGGTTTCAATGACAATTTGATCATATATTTCTCTCATTGACTTGTCAGGTGCTACCACCAAGATTAAGCGGAGGTCGCTGATTAGACCGCAGTCTGGTGAATTTGGTCGATGTCGGGAGTCTCGAGGTTTTGGACCTTTGGGTCGGGAAATCCTAATGAAGGATAGCCTTAGCTCAGGATCTTGGGGATTTACTCATGGTAGTAGTGGTGTTGGTCGATGAGGTTTCAGACCATAGACACCAGTACAGTTGAGTAGAATTTCGTTCAACCTGCTCGTGAATAGGGTTGTGGATCTACGCGGACTTTCTTGGCACTTGTTTCTCTTGTAGGAAATTTTAAAGGGACTGCCCGTGTTTACTACGGTAGTGATACAATTTGGGATGCTACAGGTCAGTGACTGAGGGAAGCATCTATAACTGGAGCGGCATGAGGGAGTCAGAATTCTACTTGTTCGGCCGATTGAGTCGGTGATAGACAGTGAGGATGTTGTCGATCCTCAGGCTTACATGCCTATGTTTTTATAGATACTTAGTTGGAGACTCGAGCTACGTCATAGGTGGCGACGAGCACGCTCTCTCATTTTGGCTTGATGCACGAATTTTCATATGATCCTAGGGATGGATCGTTTGACTACTTAGCGTGCCTGTCTGGAATGTTTGGGAAGAAAGTTATCTTCCGATGTTCGGGCTTTCAGTGGTATATCCTTGCAGTAGGGTACAAGTTGGATTTGTCTCTGGAGCTCTCTGGGGTTCGTAAGCTATTTTCAATTTTCTTTCCTCAGGAGTACTTGTTTGACGAGTCTCACATGTTAGTGGATCAATCGGCCGAACTCGTAAAGGATTTTGAGCTTGAGTGAGCAGTGTGTATAGATCTTTGATTAGACAGACAAGGTGCTACGTTGGGTGACTAGTTTGTTTTCCCTTGGTATGTGTTCTGTGGCGAGATGAATACCTAGAGGAGGCCACGTGGGAATTGGAGGCCCAGATGTTGGAATAGTTTCCATATCTTTTTGGAGGACAAGGGTGAATTCTGGGGATGAAGTTCTTTAAGGAGGGGTATATTGTAATGAACGCGTGGTCACTTTTAGTGGGGCCCAATGGCCACTTTTAATTTAGGAATACTGTTGAGGATATTTAATGGACTAAAAAGTGGGCTTTAGACTCACGAGTCTGTAGACAGAAGACACGTGCAAATCGGATTTCATGTGAGTGTTTTAAAATTTTCGAAGCGTTTAAGGGACATTTTTGTCTTTTTTCAAGGGAGATATTGTCCTTATCCCTATTCCTTCCCCTTTTAGACGTTGCACCACATTTCCTTCATTCCATTTTCTCCCACATTTCTCTGTGCCCGTGCGACCCAAAACCAAAATTTAACCCTATACTTCCATTTTTGTATGTTTAATACTCAAACCAACCTTGGGATCGTCTTCCTTGGACTCTCACGAGAAAAAACAACTAATATTGGAGGGGAGAGATGCTTGGAACCAGCCATAGTTGAGGAGGAAAGAAACCATAAACTTTCTAACCTTTTCCCAAAAAATCGAGGTATTTTCTCTCAATTCTGGCTTCAATTTGAATTCTTTCGCTCGAGTAGATAGATTTTGGCTATTAGAACATCCAATTTGGTTATGATTTGAAGAAGATACAAAACTTTGAAGTTTGAACTTCAATGGTAGATTTCGGCGACGCACGACGACAACGACGCACGACAGAGACGACGCACGGCGGCGACGACACACGGCGGCGACGACACATGGCGGCCCGACTATCTTCTCCTACAGTGTTATAACGCCAGCAATGATGTCAGCAGTGACATCAACAACGATGTCAGCAGTGACATCAGCGATGAAGTCAGTGATTATGCCAGCGATCATGTCAATGATGACATCGATTACGTCAGCATGTCCGCACATCACTACCATGTTAGCGGGTGATGGAAGCAGCCACGTGGGCTCGTGGGGAAAGATGCCGACATATCCCTGGTGTATGGCGTTGTATGGGCTTGAATCCCGAGGGCATGTGTGCCGTGTTTTTTGACTTTTTGAATCCAATGGTGGTGGTTTCGGGTCGATCAGAGTTCGTTTAGGGGTTTTTTTGAGTGCCCAAAGTGGCGGGTTGTACATTTAGGATGTGTGTGTTATTTTGAGAGTTAAGGTGTTTGAATACAAGGCTACTTGTGGTGTCAGTGACACTCGACTATTGCTTTTGACAGAAAATACTACTCTAGGGACCATGGGGACTGCACAGTTTAGGACTAAACTCGGTTGGACAATTTGTGAGTGGACTTTGTTTTTATTAACTGAGATGGATGCATATTTAACTGTTTTAAATATTTTATGGTATTATTTGGATTGAAATGGTTTGAATAATTATTCTGGATATTGTGGCATATTATAAGCAGATTTATGGTTTTAGAATAATTTTTTAGATTATTGTTCTGGGCACGTGTGAAGTAGTGTGTTGGACTTAGACCCTGATTTAAATGTTTTGTCTTGAATATAGGGTAAATCATATTCTTTGAAGCAATGTTTTGACTTGAATATAGGGTAAAACAAATTCTTTGAAGTAATGTTTTGACTTTATTATTTTGACTGTTTCAACAGTTGACCATCCTCAGGAGTTTTGACCAACTCTTAGGCGTCCGGAGCATGGCTCCGCAGATCTTGAGACTAGAGATGCCATTATCAGCTCTCAGATGCTCGGAGCTCACCTCCGTAGATCCTGAGGCTGGAGTTTGGCATGGACGTCTAGAACTCGGCTCTGCAGATCCTGAGGCTATCTACGCATAGTGCAACGTTTCAATTGGAAGTGGCCATGTATGGAGGATTGGGTATAATGTTTACTAATCTGTGTCCAGGATTTTTCCAGATGGTTTTACAAATGGGAATTTCAAGGGAATGTGGGTCAAAAGTATTTACTTTTATTCATGTTATGTTTTTACATTTGTGGGTCTACGGTTTATAACTTGAATTTTATATTTGAAATCCCCATGATTTTATAGCTTGTCAATGGACATTTTGTTTTATACTGCATGGTTTTATGATTGGAGGGTAATCACTATTTTTCTTCGGAAAATAAAGTTTGAATGTTTATTTTTTTCTTTGTCGATTTTAGAAATCCCTCCAAGTTGTTGTTTGATATCAGGGGCCTACTGTTGAGGCAGAGGCATTACTTACGACTATGCGCTCGTTGGAACTTATGGAATTGGGTTCATACCCTTATTTTATCATTATTATAGTTGCTCTACTTGACCACTAGTTTATTACTTAATTGTTGGTTTGCACTTTTCTTGGTGTGGGACTTGTGAGTTATCCTTGGTCTAACCAAGGATTGAAATATCGGTATCGACGGATATATCGCTAGTCAAATTTACGGATATCTCGCCCCAAATATTGATATCGATATCGTTTACGGTCAACAAAAATGACGAAAATTCGATCTAAAAGTTGGAAATTCGGAATGGAACTTTGGAAAAAAACTTAAGTATCCAATGATGGTTATATAGGACTAATAAAAACTATAAAATGATTTTGATATAATAAATATATGGTGAATAATATGATACAATAGGGTTATGCCAATGACTAGTAATATAAAAAAATAAATATAAACATAAATTGAAGTGAATTACTATAATTGAATGTTAATATAATTAAAAACATAACAATAAGCATAAAAAAATTTGAATGGAAGAAAAATTATAAAATGAGTAAATATATTTAAAATTGGAAAAAAGAATAAAAAAAACAGAGTCAATATTTGTTCAAAAATTGAAAAAGATTGATATATTTAAAATTGGAAAAAATGAAAAATATAGTTCAAAATAAGGAATAAATGAAGAATATAGTTCAAAATAAGGAATAAATGAAAAATATCATTCGAAATAAGGAAAAAAAAAAGGCAACATGCACGCAAGTGGGGTTGAACCCATGTGGCTGTGCAACTACTTTAATGAACCAAATCAACTCAACTAACAAGTCCAGTTTTGAATTTAAGTAAGCAAATAATATATAAAGCATACGTACTAACTGAAAAACAGTCTTCTTCCTCCTCGCACGGGCCTGCAATTCGGATTTTTTGACCCGCGCGACATGACCCAACTGTAACTCAATCGTTTTACGTCCGATTTTCATGAAATTTGTTCTTATCTCGATCATTTTAATGAAATAAAGAGATCGATGGGCTTAAATCAAGGAAAAATGTCGATATTTCACTCAACTTCTTCCCCCCCCCCCCTCTCTCTCCCCTCTTACTTGCCGCCGGCCAATTTTGATGATATATCACCGATATATCGGCCATATCAGTCGATATTGCAATCCATGGGTCTAACATGTGTAAGGGTATTTCAGGAACTTTATTTTATTTTATTTTTTCAGACGGGAGCAAACCTAGTACATTGGTTTAGGAATTTTCAGGTTGGGTCTTGTCAGTGCAGCAGACTCGAGACGAGCTGACACAACAACAACCTGAGGTTGTATTGGAGGACTAGCTACGGGATCCCGGGAGGTCGATCGCCATCTTGGAGTGCCAACTTGGTAGGCGTTGGGGAAGGTTGTCCGGGAGATTGGGTTCGAGATGTCTCGAGCCAATCTTCGAGTTCTTCCTAGTGAGCCAATCTCGAGGATGTCTATGGGCTGAAGAAAAACGTGGAGACCCTCCAAACTGAGAATGTCGAGATCAAGGCCCAGAACGCACGCATCCAGGGCCAAAACGAGTAAATTCAAGCCCAACTTGTCTTCCTGTTCAAACAAATAAGTGAGTGCGGGCTAGATGGCCTTAACTCGCAGCTGTAGGACCCGATCCAACAGCTCGCCCAAGATGCCAATCGCCTCGCCTGCCCCGACCCGCCCCTGACTGATTAGTTTTTTTCATTTATTTTGAATTATGTAAAAATATTACATTTAATTTTTTAAATACTAGTTTAATTTTTATTTAATTTCTATTATTATTTTAATTATATTTATTTAAATATATATTCATATTAATTATATATAACTAATCAAATATTAAAAAATTTAAAAATATATATATGTTCAATACTTTTCTTGGCGACGTCTCTGTTGAGCAAACTTTGAATTAAACAAGTTTGATTGGCGAAGGCTCGCCGGTCAAAGTTTGATTGGCGAAGGCTCGCCGGTCAAAGTTTGATTGTGCTATGCCTTGATAGCCTTTGCTCGGCGAATTATTTCGCTGGACAAAGTTTGAAAGGAACTACTTTGCCTGGTGGACATTCGTCGGGCAACGGTGTTAGTCGGCGAAAATCTTCGTCGGACAAATGGTGTTGATTACAATCTTGCTCGGTGATCGTTCTTCTCCCTTCGCTGGGCTAACAGTCATTCTTGTAGTGATTATATATAAATAATTTTATTTGATTTTGTTTGGGATAATGGTGTAAATAATTTCCTTCCGACTTTATTATAGAAAATAAATTAAGGTAATTTTGATCAGTCCCCAATAATTTTTTTTTTCATTTATCAAATATATATGGTGGTCACAAGCAATAAAATATTGGCATAATATTAACAATATATATAATAAGATACTGTAAATTAGTAACGGGTTCTTAAGCAATCGTTTCTCATTTTAAGAAATATATAAGACAAATAATGTCACATATATCATGCATTTACCAAATTTTGGGTCAACAAAATATTTTTTATATATATTTTTGAGACTGAAATAGTTTATATTTTTTTAGAAGAAGAAAACCAGGTTAATTATTATCAATGTTTTATTTTATATATGTATAGATTATAAACTGAAAAAATAAATGGGGATAGAGTAACCATATATATATATATATATATATGCTTACACTGGTGACAAAAACAAAGTGAGTGCGATGATGTTTCCTGAAAAATAAGCAAAAAGCGCACATCAGGTGTGATTCTGAAAACATAATCGCTGTATACACATGAAAATTAATGAAAGGAAAATCAACTTCAACATCTTTATTCCAACAACTAAAAAAAAAAACGACGAAAAACTACTGATTTCCATAAGTTTGAATGATATATAGATGATGCTACTATAATAATTACAGGTACGTACTGTGCATAATCTTACATTATATCAACTCACCTACGAGACCGACCACTGTTCGAATCGTATTTGCAGAAACCATGGCCACCTCTGACTAATTTTAGTCAACCTTAATTGATCAAGAAAAAAAAACAAGGATTTGAGAGAGAGAGAGAGTGATGAGTAAGGAGGAAATGAGGGAGAGGAGATGGGTGAGGGTTGTCTTGTGTTGTTTGGGTGGTTTGATCGAATTGTAAATTATGATGACCCCCTTGATTCTCTGATTAGGTGTTACCTAGCTAGGTCACTTGCATGGCATGCATGTACCCTTGGAAATTTTAATTGGATGCTGCAACTTATATATAGCATCATTATGTTTACCTTTGCCCACTTCTTTCAAGATTCTCAAAACCCTATACCATAACTCTCGCAAGTCAAAATATCAAAAAATCCTAATTACCTCTCTCCTGAGACGTTACACGATCTGGACAAAGTCCCTCATTTTTTTTTTGTGGTCTTAATTTCATGATTTGTAGTTAGTGGAAAATGACGCTACTCTTTTCATGTTTTAGTATATCGCAAGCTTTTTTGTACGCAAGTTCATTATTTGGTGCATTTCTTGTTCTTGTATTTGGGTCCACGTACAAAATTAATTAAGTCGTCAGAATCCTCGATTAACTCATTTACAGTGATCAAATAATTCAAATTTTTACCTTCAGACAGACACATGGCCATGGCTATAGTTATTAGCTAGCTAGTCGAGAAGGCACACGATGCCACGACGTAGTGAAGGAATTTGATGGTACAATTTGGATCTGATACTCCATGCCTTTCTTTTTGTTTCTCTTCTAATAATTAAGAAAATGCGTTGCAATTTGCAAGCGTATTTGTTTCTTGTCAAATGCCAATTATAAAGAGTTGGGAATATGATTCAGTGGCAATAATCGAAACCAGATTCTTATTAGGAAATGGAGATAATTAATTATTGATGTGAGCTGGCATTGAAGTGTCAAAATCATATCGAATCATGGAGGATGGGCGCAACAATAACTCATTGAAGTGCAATAATCTCAGACTAATCTTGTGATCTCCAGTAGTGGAAACATCTGGAATGGAGGAAGTGGCTTGTGTACCTTAACCTTCTTTTGTAGCAACTGTAGTTGTGAGCAAAGCCTGATTAGAAGCTAGTTGTGTGGCAACTTTTGTTAGATCAGCCTCTTCTGTCAGCAGTAGAGTTCCGAGTTCAGTGCGAGGGTGACAGGAATGGGCCTTGCATCAATGTGAGATTTGAAAGGATGATAATCTAAAGGCTGTTAGTTCCTAAGCAATCAACTGATTGCACTAAGTGTGAGGATGCAGCTAATTACATCACTTGAGTGGAGTGGCACACAAGGGAGTGTGCGAATCTGCTTTACAGCAGATTAAGACATATCTGTTGCTGCTGCATCTGCAGATCCTGAAGTTGCAAGACCTCCAGAAGCTGCAAGACCAACTCGAGCAGATTATATAAGGGATGCTCGTGCTCTTGGAATGATCCAAACTGCTGTGGTGGACTCCATTTTCTCAAGAATCTCCAATGAACAAAGTGCAAAGCCAACATGGGATCTGCTGAAAACGGAATACAGAGGAGATGAGAAGGTGAGGGCAGTAAAACTTCAAGCTCCCAGGAAGGATTTTGAATATGTGAGAATGAGAGATGATGAGTCTCTCTCAGTTTATACATCTAGACTGTACACCATTATTGATCAAATGAGATCATATGGTGAAGAAGTGACAGAAAGGAGAATGGTGCAGAAGATCCTAATCAGTCTCACTAAAGTCTACGATCCCATTGTGTCAATCCTTGAAGAAACTAAGGATTTGGACACTGTCAATGTGCAAACATTGCTAGCATCCATTCGAGCATATGACCAGAGGCTGGAAATGTATGCAGAGACTCACACAGAGAAGGCATTCTCTGCATTGAGTGTGAATCGAGGAGCACAAGACAGGTCACACAAGTATTATGGAAGAGGCAAACAGAATTTCAAAGGAAATAAGGGGTGGAAAGGCAAGACCTACAACACTGTCAAAAACAATCAGGGTGCTGAGAATCCTAAACCAGTTTTTGGTAATCCCTCTAATCCTAAAGACTCCTGCAAAATTTGTGGAAAACTTCATTATGGTGAATGTTGGCTTAAGAACAAACCTAAGTGTTTCAAATGTAATAAACTGGGCCACATTGCCAAGAATTGCAGTGTGAGGCAAGTTATAAATATGGCCAAACAGGAGGAAGAAAATAAGGAAGGGACCATGTTCTATGCCTGTAATTCAGCAACAATTGCTGAGGGTAGTGGGGTATGGTATGTGGATAGTGCCTGTAGCAATCACATGACCTCATAAGAGGCATTACTGATTAATGTGGATAAGACTATTACTGCTAAGGTGAAAATGGGGACTGGTGATTTGGTCCAAGCCACATGACAGGGCTCTTTGGTCATAAAAACTCAGGATGGTGACAGGGTCATAAATGAAGTAATGCTTGTACCTGGGCTTGATGCAAATCTGTTAAGTGTTGGACAAATGGTGGAGCATGGATACTATCTTAGATTTGGGAATAACAGTGCAGAAATGTATGAGGATGATGAAATGCTGCACTGTGTTGCTTCAGTTCCAATGCTGGGAAACAGGTGTTTTCCATTGTCTTTGGATTGCATTCAAACTGTAGCTCAGAAGGAAACAGTTGAGGAAAGCTCAAACGTATGGCACAGACGGTTTGGCCATCTGAATTATCACAGTTTGCATAAACTGCAAACACAAAGTATGGTGCAGGGGCTACCTATCCTAAAAATGGGAAAGCAGGAAGTATGTGAGGGATGTATATCAGGAAAACAACATGTGGAGAGTTTTGATCAAGACAAAACATGGAGGGCAACTTTACCTTTGGAGTTGATCCACACTGATCTGTGTGGACCAATGCAAACAGAAACTATGAGAGGTAACAAGTACTTTATTACCTTCATAGATGACCATTCTAGGATGTGTTGGGTTTATTTCGTAAAGCAAAAGTCTGGTGCATTTAATGTGTTCAAGAAATTCAAATCCATGTGTGAATTGCAAAGTGGATATAAACTGAAAACTCTAAGGAGTGATAGGGGAGGAGAGTTTACTTCACAAGAGTTTCACAACTTCTGTGAAACTGAGGGAATCACAAGACAATTCACTGTGGCTTACTCACCACAAAAGAATGGGGTGGCTGAAAGGAAGAACAGAACTGTGGTAGAGATGGCAAAGTCTATGCTTCATGACAAGGCCATGCCTTATCATTTTTGGGGTGAAGCTGTAAACACAACAGTATACCTGCTTAACAGGTGTCCTACAAAGGCCCTGGAAAAGAAAACACCCTTTGAAGTCTATAGTGGAAGAAAACCAGGGGTAAAACACCTAAAAGTCTTTGGATCCATCTGCTATGCCCATGTTCCCACACAATTAAGACAGAAGTGGGATGAGTCCTCGTTGAAGTGTGTGTTTGTGGGCTATGGAACTTGTGAGAAAGGCTATAGGTTGTTTAATCTGAAGACAAAGAAAATCATGGTGTCAAGAAGTGTGATTTTCAATGAAAGAGCCTACTGGAATTGGGGAGAAGGTGAGGAAATTAGAGTGTCAGTTCCTGGAGTGATGGAACAAGAAGAAAGAACAGAAGCTGCTGAGGAGCTAGTTGAAGGAACTGATGGTGTACAAGCACTGGAATGAGATGATTTAAAACCTGCAACCTCAAGCAACACTCCAGTAAAGCTGAGAAGCTTGACTGACATCTATGCTAGATGTTATGTGTCCATTGTAGAACCTGAAACTTATCAGGAAGCTTCTAAGGATCAAGTGTGGAGACAAGCCATGGAAAGTGAACTGGAGATGATTGAGAAGAACTCAACTTGGGAGCTGGTTGAGAGACCTAGTGACAAACCTGTGATTGGTGTAAAGTGGATTTACAAGACCAAGTTGAACTTAGACGGTTCCATTCAGAAGCACAAGGCTAGACTAGTGGCTAAAGGGTACTCACAAAAGCCAAGAATTGATTTTAATGAAACCTTTTCACCAGTGGCAAGGTTGGATACAATCAGGACTCTCATTGCTTTGGCTGCAAAAAAATACTGGACCTTGCATCAGTTGGATGTCAAATCAGCTTTTCTAAATGGAGTACTAAAGGAAGAGGTATTTGTGGAACAGCCTGAAGGATTTGTCACAGAAACTGATGGAAACTTGGTTTACAAGTTGCATAAGGCACTCTATGGATTAAAACAGGCAGCAAGGGCCTGGTATGGGGAGATTGACACTCATCTGCTCAAGCATGGGTATGAAAGAAGTCCTAGTGAGGCTACCTTGTACACCAAGTCTACCAAAGAAGGAAAAACACTCATAGTGTCACTATATGTAGATGACATCATCTACACAGGAAATTGTGAGACTTTGAAGGAAGAATTCAAAGGAGAGATGATGCGCAAGTATGAAATGACAGATTTAGGTCTCCTACATCATTTCTTGGGAATGGGAGTCGTTCAAACCAGGGACTGCATTTTCATACATCTAAAGAAGTATGCTCAGACCCTGTTGAATAAATTTGGCTTGAAGGATTGCAAGCCTGTTAGTACTCCTCTTGCTGCAAATGATAAATTGTGCAGGGAGGATGGTTCTGAGGCTGCAGATGAAGGGATCTACAGACAAATGGTGGGAAGTCTCCTATATTTAACAGCAACTAGACCTGATATCATGTTTGCTGCAAGTCTCCTATCAAGGTTCATGCATAATCCATCTAAGAAGCATTTAGGAATTGCAAGAAGAGTTCTTAGGTACATCTCAGGTACCATTGCTTATGGAATTGAATATCTGAAGGGGAAATCAACTACTTTGATTGGTTTTTGTGACTCTGATTGGAGTGGAAGTGCTGAGGATATGAGAAGCACTTCAGGGTATGCATTCTCATTTGGGAGTGGCATTTTCTCCTGGGCTTCTGTCAAACAGCACAGTGTGGCATTAAGCACGGCTGAAGCAGAATATGTAAGTGCATCTGAGGCAACTGCACAAGCTAAATGGCTGAGGTTTGTCCTAGAAGATTTTGTGGAAGAAGTGACAGAACCTACAACTGTCTACTGTGATAATACTGCTGCTATAGCCATGTCCAAAAATCCAGTTTTTCATCAGAGGTCTAAACATATCAAAAGGAAGTATCACTTCATCAGAGAAGCCATACAATCAGGAGAGATTGATTTGATCTACTGCAAGTCCGAAGATCAACTTGCATATGTGTTTACAAAGGCTTTACCTAAGGAAAGGTTTTCATGTCTAAGGAACAAGCTTGGAGTGAAATCAGTGAATTGCTTAGAGGGGAGTGTTAGTTCCTAAGCAATCAACCGATTGCACTAAGTGTGAGGATGCAGCTAATTACATCACTTGAGTGGGGTGGCACACAAGGGAGTGTGGGAATCTGCTTTACAGCAGATTATTACACCATTTGAGTGGGGTGGCACACAAGGGTGTGTGGGAATCTGCTTTACAGCTGATTCACTTACTTGAGGAGCAAGATGAACAAGTGTCATCTTCTAATTGGTCCTAAACTAGTCTAAATTCCTATTGGATGAATGTCATCATAGTGACATCATGTTTGTAACTGTTTTATTCATTGTAATGCACGACTAGTGTATGAAGTATGTATGTTGTGTTGAGAGAAAACCCAGAGAAGCAAGCAGTGTGCAGAAAAACAGAAGAAAAGAGCTCATAAGCATTTTCACAAACAGTTGGTGTGCATCATATTGCAATCCAATCTTCTTCCTCACAAACATCATCACAATCCATCAATCTTCATCCTATTTACACTCTACACCTAAAACTAATCCCAAACAGTTCAGAACAAAAGAAACGGATCATTACCTCAAGGAACTTCTTTGTACCAGCTCACTGTGTACTGTTCCATTGGCTCCCATGAAAACAGAGAAGGAAAACGTTAGTGGACCTGATTCAAAAGCTAAGAAAGGTAAGCCATTAAGAATTATTAGTACCACATCTTTGTCTGATACAAGAACGCCAGAATTAGCTAACCACTGTCTTGCTAACCTAATCTTGCTCAAGAAAGACTCAATAGAATCAGGTCCCTTTTGAAGAGTCTACAGGTTTGTTTTCAGCTGCATGAGATTAGCTTCAGAAAGAGAGCAAAATCTTTCTTGCAAAGTGATCCAGGCTTTACGTGAAGAATCACAATTCATGATCTTTGTGAATGCGTCTTCAGACATAGTTCCAATCAGGATATTAAGAAGAGCAGTGTCCATATCCATCCAATCTTGAAAAGAAGCATCAGTAGACAAAGGACACGGGCTGGAGCCACCAATGTGACCAAACAGATGCTAACCTTTCAGCAATTGCTGAATCTTGACACTCCATGATACATATATAGTTGGTATCATTCAATTTCATTAACATAAAATCCATAACGTGTTTAAGCAAATTCATTCTAGACATCATGCTGTAGGATGCAAGAAAACTACTAAGAAAGACTTGGTTCTACGTTCTCGACGAGCAAGAAAAACAAGAATGTGTATTATAGACTCAAAACACGAAAGAAGGAGAACGAAAAAACGAGAAATCACACACACCAATTTTGTTTAACATAAGAAGAAGTACTTATCTTGAAGTAAGTGATCAGAAAAGAAGAAAACAAAGAAGCAAGGAATCAAGAAATAATACAAAGTGATATGAGGAGAGAAGAACTAGAGCATCAGAGAGAGAGAGATCACATGATTAGTCGCAGATTGAACATCATTCGTACACCATAGAAAAAGCTAACAGCACCAGCAGGAAAGTGCGCATAATCAAAGGAAGAAAAACAGAATCGAGAGCAATGAGCTTGATAGCTTTGATACCATCTTAGAATAGTGAAGAAAAGTAGTAGTTTGAGGATATGAAGAATTAATGGAAATAAGAGAAGTTTTTAAGACAAGGCTTGATTCTCATTGAATGAATTAAAAGCTTACATAACTTGATCATTACACAAGGAGCTTATATATCAGTACACACACTAGTAACAATCCTAACAAACCCTAACGGCTCCAATGAGCTACTAGTTGGAGAAACTAACTTACAACAGTGAGGGATTCTTTTATAATTGATTAGTTACCCACTAATACCACTCTAACAGCTATATTATCTAACAAATAAGTGATGTGACTTGGAATAAGGTACTACGAATTAATATAAAGAAGAAAACAATGCAGACCTAAGAATGGAATTTTGATTTCTAATGTGTTGACTGGTGGGTATGATCCGACAACTTCAAAGTCTCTTGGGAGACAAGACGACTCTTAGGTACAGTAAACGAGGTGGTCAGATCTCTTCCCATAATGACTGAAGTTAGCTTGGGTTACAATTTTTTGGGCTTCTTTGCATGAATTTGTCTTTCTTCACCCTGTATTGAAGTAATTAAGAGAATACAAGACGAAAAGAAAAACAAGAATTAAGAGAAACATCAAGATTGGGAGACTTGTGTGTGTTTGTAGAGAGTATAGAGAATAAAGAGAGGATATACCTCTTTAGAGAGAGAAGTACTCTTCAGAGTCTGTTTTCTTGCTTGAAATTAAGTTAAGAAGCAAAAGCGAGGGTGTATTTATAGATAAAGGATGATGAGTCACTAGCATACCAGATTAGTTGGGTTAGGGTTTCCGTTGCGAAGACCAAGTATCTTGGTTTTATGTGAGAACCACTCATTGTGTGACACTTGTCACCCTAGACTAACATCTAGGATCTTGGAACTCTATATAACTTTTCACAAGACCATTTGAAGAAGCATGAAGGGTGCTTCCTATGTGAGACTTTCTCCATTATGGAAAATGAGATAGGTGTCCTTTGCTTTTATGCAGTAGGTGAAAAGTAACCCGACACGACCGATGTTGACTCAGCCTTAGTCAATTTAGTGCCTAGTTCTGTAGGCGAGAGTGCCCTCAGTGGGTTGGATGCACAAATTGCCTAGCTGATCAGGTCCACTAGGTGGGTTCTATAAGAGAGAGTGCCCTAAGTGGGTTGGGTGGCTAAGTACTGCCTTGCTACTTGGGCTTGAACCTAGCGTTGGACTTGTGAGCCTAGACTGATAGTGGGTCCACGTGGTGGGCTCTAGGGCTTGCATTTTGTGGGTTCCAAAAGAGTCTTGTCATGTACTGTTTGGTAGATTTGACCCTGCATATAATGATCATAGAATAAAATGCATGATCTCTTAGTTGCTTACATCACTGACCAATGCATTGAAGTAAATGACTATTAGGAATAAGAAAATAGGCCAGCAAAACCCAAAGCTTCCTTGAACATAGAACCGAAGAAACAGGTAGAGGAGTGCTAATATAGGATGCTAGAAGCTTAAAAAACTTAAAAAATATGTTTCCTTCGGTAGATGCCATAATAGATAAGCAAGTCCCAGAGACGAACAAGCAATCTAACACAATGGTGCAAATCATAGCTAGGCAATGAATGAAGACAGTGACCATAAAAACAACATACAAAGAAAACATTATTCGGTTTCATACATATATCCTTGAGTTCTGGAAGTGTAGAGCTTAATGGGGAAGTGAAAAGGAGATTAAAATTGGAAGTGGGCATAATTGATATCAAATGCATAGATTGTGAGGACCCGTGCCTTGGGGGCATGGTTCGCAATCCCACATCGCCCAAGGGATCTGGGGGATGTGCCTTATATGTGTGGGTGCGCATCTATCCAACAGGAGTTCTTTTGGGAGCTCACTGGCCTTGGATTCCTAAGGAACTCCAAAATTAAGCGAGTAGGGGTTGGTGCAATCCCAGAATTGGTGACCCACTGGGAATTTGCACGTGAGTTCCCTGAAACAAAACCGTGAGGGCTGGGCCCAAAGCAGACAATATCCTATTGGAGTAGGTTGAGTCGTGACAATTTGATATCAGAGCCTAACCCCGACTAGAATTGAGTGTGCCAGCGAGAAAGCTCAGCCCCAAGGGGGGTGGATTGTGAGGACCCGTGCTTTGGGGGCATGGTTAGCAATCCCACATCGCCCGGGGGGATATGGGGAATGTGCCTTATATGTGCGGGCGCACATTTATCCAACATGAGGCCTTTTGGGAGCTCACTGACTTTAGATTCCTTGGGAATTCCAAAATTATGCGAGTTTGGGCTGGTCTAATCCCAGGATGGGTGACCCACTAGAAAGTTGCACGTGAGCTCCCGAGAACAAAATCGTGAGGGCTGGGCCCAAGATAGACAATATCCTGTTGAAGAATGTCGGGTTGTGACAATTTGGTACCAGAGCCCAACCCCCGACTGGAATTGAGTGTGTCAGCGATGACGCTGGGCCCCAAAGGGAGGTGGATTGTGAGGACCCGTGCCTTGGGGGCATGGTTAGCAATCCCACATCGCTCGGGGATCTGGGGGATGCGCATTATATGTGTGGACGCGCATCTATCCAACATGGCGCCTTTTGGGAGCTCATTGGCTTTGGATTCCTTGGGAATTCCAAAGTTAAGCGAGTTTGGGCTGGTGCAATCCTAGGATGAGTGACCTACTGGGAAGTTGCACGTAAGCTTCCGAGAACAAAACCATGAGGGCTGGGTCCAAAGCGGACAATATCTTATTGGAGAATGTCGGGTCGTTACAATTTGTTATCAGAGCCCAACTCAGACAGGAATTGAGTATGCTGGCGAGGACGATGGGCCCCAAAGGGGGTGGATTGTGAGGACCTGTGCCTTGGCGGCATAGTTAGCAATCCCACATCGCTCGGGGGATCTGGGGGATGCGTCTTATATGTGTGGGCGCGCATCTATCTTACAGGAGGCATTTTGGGAGCGCACTAGCTTTGGATTCCTTGGGAACTCCAAAAGTAAGCGAGTTTGGGTTGGTACAATCACAGGATGGGTGACCTACTGAGAAGTTGCACATGAGCTTTCGAGAATAAAACTGTGAGGGCTGGGCCCAAAGCGGACAATATCCTGTTGGAGGATGTCAGGTCGTGACATTGATGATGACTCGTAATGGGTTCTAATCGACTATGATGTGGACCTGCATGTGTGCATGGATGTTTGTAAACCATCAGGCATCAATATGGTCAGATCTCATTTAATGACATCATGCCTTGATAGGACCCAACCCGAATACACATGAACAGTACACTCGGGTCCTACTCCCGTCTGACAGAAACATTGTGTCAGACAAGGGATAAATGCAAATTCTGCTCATTCAAGTCTCCGTCTCTCGAGCCTCGACCTCTCTGCAGCGGCCCTGCAGGGTTATAAACCAGAAAACGTGTGAGTGGACGAGAAAAACATAATTTGAAAACAACCGATATTTACTCTTCGTTTTCCAAAACCATGCATGCATACGAAAACCATTTCAAGAATCATTTCACTTCAATTAAAACGAAATACAATTTATAATCTCAAAATACATGAAAACCATAAATTCAGAAATCTAGTGACACCACGAAATCAGTCCACATAACTAACGACTATGCTCGAGTCAACACATTAATTACATGGGAATCACCACAACACTTATATACAATAATATCATATCCAAGCCATTCTCGGAGCATAAACACAATATCAATCATCAAATCATCATATGCACCACATCAATCATCATACCTTAAGTGCACTGTCGGTAGGCAATTTACTCGGGAACTAGAGCCCTACTCGACGTCCGAGTGACGCTGACTCAGGAATTAGATCCCTACTCGATGTCCGAGTCATCACAACAACACAAGTCTCACATAGTACCAGTCTCAAGATTCAGAGCCCCCAGCTCGATGTCTGAGACCAATCAATCAACGAGCATCATCACATATAATCAACTCACGTTCACATCACAATCATCATCATAATTTTACACCATCAGTACCAACAATAAATACATGTGTCACATCTTAATATCACATCTCATCATATACTATATCATGAATACCAAGAAGCCACATATCCATAACATAACTCAAACCACAAATCAAACCATCATCAGAATCTCAGGTTTAAGCTCCAAATACAACTCAAATGTCAATTCTTGTAAAACGTGCCATTAAGGATACTTTCGTAAATACTGTCCAGAAATCATATGGAATTCATGATTATCCAAAAATCACATTATTCCAAGCCACAAACGAAGTTCAATTCGAAATCACAATCAAAATGGTATCTGAAATCAGTTTACGAAAATACTTGTAAATATGCAATAAAATATTAATTAAATATTCATAAAATCACCGAAAATCAGATAAAATTCGCAATTACTTCATATCATCAAAATCACATATAAACACATTAAAACCATATAAATATCCAAGCAAAATAATTTAGGGAAAGAAAGTCCACTCACACACCTCCTATAACCGAGTTTCGCCATGCACATTTTTCCTTAATTTTTGAGAATGTCACTTCCTATCAAAATTCATATTTAAAGGTCACAAATCATCTCAAATAACTCCTCTTTTAATCCCATAATTTTTCGAGGTTTTTAAACGTATTTAAAACGAACCATAAACTTTCGAACACCCAAAACTACCCTGAAACGATATCCGATTGACTCGAAATTTGTGCCAAAATGTTGAATGCATCACTAGAATTCCTAGCACGTGCCACTTGAAGTGGTTGCGCGTGAGCCCACGCACCAAGTTACTATTCATCTTTTTCTTCATAGAATCGGGTCTGCAACTCGGGTCCCAACATGGTTTCGCGACCCATTTTCCAATCCTTCAATTCCAACCCATTTTTCATAATTGATTACACCAATCTACTCGGAATTAACCCAAGAACATGCTTCTAAGTCAAATTTGAGGATTAACTCACCTTAAATCATCCAATTCAATCAAACTCAAGAACTCAAATTTCGAACTCAGTTATAGTGCTATCTTTAAGTAATTACCTTTGGTTTTTCAACGATTCTGCCCAAAGCAATCCCAAAAAGTGGTTTATAACCTCAATTCGAACAACTAAGCTCAAAATCGAGAAACTGAATTTCAAGCTTCACGGCCAAATGTAACGACCCGTCCCGAATATCAGGATTAAATATTAATTAACTATGGTTTAGAATGACTAATCGAGGATTAATCGAGAGAAATCAGACGGACGCTATGAAATGACCGTTTTGCCACTGATCATGGGTAAAATGTTGACTTTTGACTCGGAGAGTCAAACCTACGAGGGCCGATGACCGTGACGTAGACTGAGACGTCACGAGTTCGTAGATAGGTGGCACGTCAAAATCGGACGTCGAACGGAGAAGTTATGGTCACGAGATCGAAATCGGGAACTTATGCCTCGAGATGTGAATTTAATATTAATTAATTGTGAAAGGCAGATATTTCTGGTGGGGCCCTTGGATGAGTGACAAGTGTCACTCATTCCATTGGCGACTTTCCTTAAATTGGGGATCTTGTCCCATTGGCCAATTATTTATATATATATATATATATATTTTATCCATTCTCTCATCTCAGCCATCCATCTCACTCTCAGTCACTCATCCTCACCATTCATTTCTTTAACCAAACGATCATCTGATTATCATCATCGACCTTCATCATTTTCCCATTTTTTCTTCAACAAAACTCGAACACCTAAACCTCACTCTAAACCCTCTAAACCTCATCTAATGCTAATACTATGTGAATGAAAGTTGGAGTGTGATGGCAGGCAAGAGTAATGGTGTCAACGACGATGACCGTCATGGACGACGGTGGTGGTTGGGAACCAGAAAACCATGAGCCCTGTTTCGGTTCAAAATGGTAAGTTTAGTTTTGGGAGTTGGTTGATCGACTTAGATGACACTAGGATGTTACTGGAACTCATACAATTCGTTTGGGCTTGGATTTAAGGTGAACAGTGGATAGAGCTGGGAGCAGTCGATGGTCGAAGGTGGCCGGTTCGAACCATTGATTAAGAAGGTAAGTTAGAGGTTCGATTTTTCAGTTTTGAAGTCTTAGATTGATTAGAAATGGTTGGACGAATCTAATGGTAGAAATAGGATGAAAAATGGACTGAAAATGGAGGAAAACCAGGGACGCCGGTTTGGGTTAGACCGGACTGATCTGAACCGGGTCGACTAGAGGTAGACGATGAACAGTACTCAAGCGCGTGAGGCCCAAGCGCAGCGCCTTTGGGCGGCGCATGGACAATATTTTGGGGAAATTTTCAATATGTGAAATCATTTATTCGATGTAACAAACAGTTTAGGACTGGTTTCGTGTCAATCAGACATCGTCTCGATATGTTTCGGGGTGCCCGAAAGTTTAGGATCGAGTTTAAAAATAGTGTAAAATTCAGGAAAATTACGGGGCTTTAATGGGAGGTTAATGAAGAGGTTAGTAACCCTCTAGTATGATTTGGACAGGTTTGGGAATCCCGATGATAGTGATGTGACCCAAGAAGGCTTATGACACGCGTATCGAGGCGACAGCGTAGGACGGTCTGTGAGTGGACAACGTTTTCTAAACTGTGATGCATGCATAACTGTTTATTATATTATATATATGTGATTTCTATAGTGATGATTGTGGCATTGGTGATTTCTATTGCACGTTCTTCGAGACGGCTTGAGTTTTGTCCTAAGTGGGGCCCAGATATTTTCCCAGGGCCCAATGGATGATTGACAAGTTTCACTTATCCACTGGACACCATTTTACATTCATGCATATCACCCCTTTTACTTGTTCGTGCTTACCAAACCCAAACCCGAGCACCCTTTCATCCCAATCCAAACCCATACCCTTATGATCTTGTGTGAGGGACCAAGGGAGTGTGAGGAGTGCAAGTTGATGATGCTGGCAGGGCAGGAGCATCGCCGCCGTGGACGGCGGAGGCAAGACGGGGAAAGGTATCGGTTTTGCCCATTTTTCTTTTAATTTCGATTTGGTACGTTATGGCCGGCTTTTCTTGATTTGAATGGGGTAAATAGGTTGCTAGGGAAGTTATAGGAAGGTTTTGGTGGTGGTTCATGGCTGAGGAAGCCTTGGGGAGTTTTTGGGATTGTTGAACCGTGAGGAACAATTTGGTTCATGGATTTTAGGTTGTTTTAATTATATATTTAGGTTCCTAAGATCAAAATAAGAGGAATGGAATCAATTAGGAAGAGAAAGGACGAAGATTGGACCGTGTAGGAAGCTGGACCGATCACGCCGGTCCAAGTTGCAGGGCTGAACTGGACCGACCGGTTCGGACCGGCCGAGAGGTTAAAGACGATCCACAGTACTGCGGCGCGTGGCTCCCACGCGCAGGGACTGTTACCGGCGCGTGTGGATGCGTGGTCCACTTTCTGGGGAAGGTTCCAACATGTCAAATCATCTATTCGATGTAACGAACATTTTGGGACTGATTTCGTTTCAATCGAACATCGTTTCGATATAGTTCGGGCTGTCCGAAGGTTTAGGTTTGCTTTTAAAAATAGTTAAAAATTCCGGAAAATTATGGGGCTTTAGTGAGGGGTTAATTAAGTAGTTAGTAACCCTCTAAATTAATTTGGACAGGTTTGGGAACCCCGGAGGTGACGATTGGCCCGGGAGAGGCTTATGGCATGCGTATCGAGGCGCGACTTCAGACGGTCTGTGAGTGGACCCTTCTTTCGAAATTGATGCATGCATAAATGTTTTATATTTGTTTTAGAACATGTTTTGTGGTGCCATGAGTGCAATTGTTTGTGGTAGCCTAGGATTTACATATTTGCACGTATTTCGAGATTTCCGATTTTATACGATGCTTGTACGTGCTAGGTTTTCAACGAAGATTTAATCAATGAGTTTTGGATTTGGAAATATTAAATCGGGCATGAGACCCATTTTATTTACAAACTCTCGAACTTGGAGTTCATTTCATTTGACGAGGGATCGAACCGAGGGTCCATTTGAGTTATACAATCGGACCGAGAGCCCCGTTGGTTTACGAGTTTGGGCTTGAGGCCCAGTTGGTTATAATCTCGGGCTTGAGGCCCCTTTGACTGTAGTATCGGTCTTGAGGCCCTATTGGTTTTGAAATCGGGCTTGATGCCCCGTTGCTTTATGGTTTCGAGCTTGAGGCCCCGTTAGCCGTGATATCGGGCTAGAGGCCCAGTTGATTGTGACATCGGGCTTGAGTCCCAGTTCGGTTTATGAAATGAAAATTCGGGTATGAGACCCTATTGAACTGTGGATTTAGGCCAAGGCCTGTGAAATTGATTTGAATCGGATTCGAGGAATCCTGTTGAGATGAATCGGGTATGAGACCCAGTTGAAATATGTTTTGAGAAAGAAAGAAAGTATTTGAAATGCACAAACCCTCCATATGATTTATATGGTCTCCTCCATACGTCGACTTGGAGAGTCACGATCCACAGACCAGAATGGTATCCCCATAGGGATCTCGTTCCAGGAGTGGAAGTTATGATGTGGTCCTGGACAAGATTCTGGAGAGATGTTCTGACTAGATCCGGAGATAGAGCTCAGACTAGATCCAGAGATAGAGCCTCACAGATGGAGAATTCCTGGGAGAAGACTCGGAGTGAGATCCCGAGTAGTGTGTACACTAGTATAGAGATGAAATCGTGACATATATCAGGGATGTGTTCCCTAGGGGCTGTGTGCCCCGAGTTGGCATCTTCTCGGAAGTGTCGCGGATGGGTTATACGTATGAGTACGTATGTGGTTCTTATGGAAAGTGATTTGGGGGCGGAGACCCCGTGTTCCATGTTTTAGAAATAGTTTGGGGCGGTGACCCCGTATTCTATGTTTTGGTATTTCTCTGAGAATGGTTTTGGGTTGAGACCTACGTATGTTGATTTGGGCTGAGTTCCCATGTATTGATTTATGGTTTTAAGATTGTGATTTCGGGTGGGTTGGGGACCCATAAATGAATTTTCTGATTCATGACGGTTTAGGGGACTGGGCATGAACCCTTGAAAGGTTTTGAAAATGTTTGCAAATGGTTTATGAACGTGTTGATAAATGGTTTTCGAATGCATGCATATGCTTTTAGTGAAGGGCATAAATATCTTTTGTGAAATGTTTTTATTGAAATGTTTGTTTTGTCCACTCACGACTTTTGATGTTTTAATGCCCTTTAGGTTGATCGCGGATGCGGGCTGTAGCAGAGATCGAGACATCACACTCCTCCTCCTACGATCCTGGCGTACTCTGGAAGCCCCGATGAGGGCTAGAGACGGAATTTTCCCTGTTCGTGTCAGACGGGATCAGGCGCGTCCCACTTTAATCCCAGGGGATTTGGGACGGGTCCTGACACAGCCAGCCACACAAAATATCCGACAATCAAAATGAAAAAAATACCCTCCGTTAAACAAATTACCAAATTACCCTACACATCTAGACCCGAAGCATAACTATCTGATCTCTGTTTCTAGCATGCCGTTTGTCGACGTACTCAGAAGACTGAGACTTTTCTAACGGCATTTTTGGAATGGCAAAAAATCATCCCAGTTAGAAAGTCAACATTTTGACCTAACAAAAAAGTTAACACTTTGACTTTGACCAAAAAGTCAACCTTTAACTTCCAGGGGCAAAACAGTCAATTTTGTTTTACTTTTCTGATTTTACCCTCGTGGAAGGTCCGGGTCGTTACACGCCCAATCTCGAAAACTCTTGTTGGAGGATGTAGGGGAACTAAGAGTGAGATTAATTAAACTATAAATATGGTTAGTTTTAAAATTAAATTCACCTAAATTTCAAGGTATAATTATTTTCTTTTCTTTTTTTTGGTCCAAAAAATGCAGATTTAGATTCTTTGGGGTTACTTCAGTTATTTGATTATATTTTTTTTTGTTGTACAGACATCTTGTGCTCACTATCACTTCTCTGGATATCCTTATATGAAAAAAAAACTTCTTTTATTTAAGACTTGTGCCTTGATCATGAAGTGATCATTTGAAAGCAAAACATATAGATACATGGTCTTCATAATTCCTGGAACTTTTATGACAATATACTACGCCGTATGGCACAAGCATATACTCATTTATGCCGCAGAGTAGCGCATCAGATCATGTATCTATCATTATGTGTATCGTATTTAGAAAGCACATTGTAAAACACATGTGTCTAATATAAATAAATTTCAACCTTTTATCAAAACTATTTATGAGATGATTTGAGAATAATTTGAGGAGTCCGATCGTCTAACGAAGATAGATTAAGTCTCGAGGTGAGGAGCACAACCGTTCTTATACGTAGGGCATATCTTTTTGGATTGATCTTTGTCGGAAACCACTTCTGTCAAATTTAGCTGCTTACTTTTCCTCTCTGCCATCAATCGCTTTGTGTTCTTGTAGTATGTGGCATAAAGAACCAGCTGGCCCACCCCAAAAGCTAGGCCCATCCCATTGGGAATCTGAAAAATGAACACATAACAAACCCATTTAAATTTCTCTCTATTTTACTCCCTCAACAAAGCAACCTAACTATGTGCATTTATAAATGACTACATTTCTTATACGCGCGTTGCGTTTGTGATATTATGATTGAAGCTTAGTACTTCACTTATATATATTTTTTTATATCAAAGTCTATAGAAATTTATTTTGTTTTTTTAATGTATGTAATTTTTTTAAATATAAATAGATGATTTTTTTAATGAAAACATGAATTAGATGGGAGTGGGGGTTAACCAACAAAATGTGAGATTACTATTGTACACTTATTATTTACTTCGAACTAAATGATTTTATATGGTTAAATGAAGAGCATTATATCGAAAGAAAAAGGCTTCACCAAACCACATATTTCCTTTTGTAATACTTAATGGTGATGATAGAGATGTGCAGAATGTCCAAAGCCAAAATTAGGGGATAAGAAATAAATTTAGGAAAGAAAAGTAAAACTATTTATAACATATATATTTACTAATTGTATATTATCATGTAGGGTTTGAGCTTAAGATGGTTACCGTCAAGAAGATATCGAAACGGATGAGAGCATATGCAGTCCAGGCAAGACTATTGGCAAAGGTAAATAAGGAGAGGAAAAATGGCATGAATTCCACACTTTTTGTTGTAATCACCAATTTCTGTCATGAAACACATGCAGCACCATATATATATATATGTATATATCAACAATGAATGTATCTAATAATATTGTAAATTGATACGGACGGGTGCATGAATGAAAATTTGATTAGGAGGGCAATATTAAAGTTACCATGACAGAGAGAGGTGCAGCATACATCATGATGTTACCAAGAATGCAAACGATACCAACAATGAGTGACCTTCTGTTGTGTGTGTGGGCCAATTTGAGAACCAGGAGGGCAAGAAGGGCCATAAAAATGATCTCCACAAGCATCACCAAAAGCACTTTGAGCCTTTGCTTCTTATCAGATGAGTAGATGAGGAAGATGATGACGTAGGAAATCTCAATGGCGATTGCAGTGCCATTGATGGTCACCACCAGAAGACTGTCTGGATGCACCACAGGCAATCCGTAGAGGGCCCACGCCATGCAGTTGAATAGGGTTGCTAGGTATGGGATTGGTGAGTATTGCTCCACTGACCCCTTTTTCCATATTCGGACAAAAGTTGGCCTGAAAAATCAAATAAATAATTCAACCATTTTAGGTATTAATTTAGACAAAACATGGGCCTGATCATATTTAAAAAATATATAATCTTTTTAACAGTTTTTTTTTTCTTTATTAGAAGTTTGACAACCGCGAATTAGTTAAATCAAATGTGTTATATATATAATTAATTATTCGAGTTTGTATTATTATTTTTTTACTTTTTTTTATAAAGAAAGTGCAAGATCTCTTATATACATGTATATATTAATATATATTATATTATGGAAAAAAATTGAAAATAAAAGGAATAGTGGAGTAATAATTAAGGCAATATTATCAATATATATGGTGCTACAGGCATACCAAATTTTAGGTATAAATTAACAAAAACATTTGAACTTTTATTTGGGAAAAAGAAAAACTAGCTGGTTTATAATCATTTTTGCATATATAAAAATTATAATCTAAAACAAGAAATGGAGATAACGTAACCACACATATATATATATATATATATATGTATATATATATATATGCATGTACACATGCTTACACTGGTGACAAGAACAAAGTGAGTGAGATGATGTTTCCTGAAAATAAGCAAAAAGAGCATATCAAGTTTGTTTTGTGATTCTGAAAACATAATTTCTATACAAATGAAAATGAAACAAAAATCAACTTCAATTAATATTCTCTTCATCAATTGAACAACATATATAAGAAACCGCACAAAAAAATACTGTTTTTTCTTAGTTTGAATTATAAGAATCATAAGATGATGCTACTATAATAATTACGAGTACGTACTGTACGTATAATCTTATATATATCAACTCACCTATGACTCCGACCACTGTTCGAATCGTATCTGCAGAAACCATGGCTACCTTTGAGTAATTAGTCAAGCTTAATTGGTCAAGAAAAAGAAGAACACGGATTTGAGAGAGAGAGAGAGAGAGAGAGAGAGAGAGAGAGAGAGAGAGAGAGAGAGAGATGGTATGATGATGATGATATGAGTGAGGAGGAAAGGACGGAGAGGAAGTCGGTGAGGGCTGTCTTGTGTTGTTTGTGTGGTTTGGATTGTAACTTATGATGACGTACCCCCCTTGATGCCCTGATCAGGTGTTAACTAGGTCACTTGCATGGCATGTCCTTGGAGATTTTAATTGGATGCTGCAGTTTATATATATATATAGGCTAATATAACAACACATGAGAGAGAGAGAGAGAGAGAGAGAGAGAGAGAGAGAGAGAGAGAGAGAGAGAGAGAGAGAGAGAGAGAGAGAGAGAGAGAGAGAGAGAGAGAGAGAGAGAGAGAGAGAGATAGATAGAGAAAGAGAAGATCACTACGTTTACCTTTACCCTTCCCTTTGGGCACTGACGTCAAGATTCTCAAAACCCTAATTAACCTAACGTCACAAGTCGAAAAATAAAAAAACTCTATTAATTAACTCTCTCCCGATCGATGTACGTTACACAACTTGTACATTTTTTTTCCAATGAGATCTTTAGTTTCGTAAATTATAGCCAATTGAAATTAATGATGCTACTTTCCATGTTCTAAATTTTTCCTTTTAAGATAGAGAAATTTACATTCGATCGAAAAAACATTAACTACAGTATTTAAAGTTTTAAACAATGATGTTATATATATATATATATATATTTATTGCAAAGTTTTCTTGTACTCAAGTTCATTATTCTGTGCATTTCTTAAGTATTTGGGTTCATTAAGTCATCAGAATCCTTGATTTAGTGCTCATTTACAGTGATCAAATTAATAATTAATTCTCATTTTTTACCTTTAGAGAGACACATGGCAATAGCTATAGTGATCATTAGCTATGTCGGTAGCCAAGTTGAGGAGGTGCACAATGTGAAGGCATTTGATGGTACAATTTAATTGGATCTGATACTCCATATACATGGATATATTATATTTGCCTTTCGTTTTTCTTTCTCTTGTAATAATAATTTAGAAAAAATAAATCGTGGGTCATATTTTGTTTGTTTGTTTTTTTTTTTTCAATAACTGGAAGGTCCTTTTCTTCTTCTCAAAATATGTGCCTATTTTTGTATTTTGTTAGTAATAAGGAAACGTTTAAGTCACAGGAAACTGTACGTACGTATCCACATATATATATATATGTACCCAAAGAAAGTAGAAAAAAGAGATAAGAGATCTTAATAAAAGTATTTACATATTATTGAACGCTGCATATTGTTGTCCAGTATTATTCTTGTTCCAAATTGATTGGAAATTCATTTTCATACTCCATATATGTTTCTTTATATAATCTACTTTGAAAAAAATATCTAAATCGATCGATAATAGAAGGTAGCAAGTAAAATAGAGAGTATTGATAGAATCAATTCCCAAAATATATACATATTTGTACAAGATTTTTATATCGTGTCTTAACAATATTTGTGCTACGTACCTAAATACAATTTGGGTATGGGACATATATATTGTTAGTCTTACTTTCCGTAATCAGAATATAATATATTTATATATATATATATATACATATATTAGGGTTGCAAATAAAATTAAGAAGTTGATATTTATTTTTGGGGTCAAATTAGTCAATCTATGTTGGTTGTTTGTAGCATATGGGACGTCAGAGACTCAAAGCCAAAAGGAACTAATATCAGATACATAACATAGACATCAACGTCTTTCAGTTAAAGTGATGGCGATGGCCTGTAGATTATGGAAATAAGTTAAAAGAGTAACAAGTCACCATGTCCACCAACTTTAAGGCCGTCCAAATATTTCCAACACATGCAGCTAACTATCTTTTTCCTTCGAATCAACTCGATCTGAGTTCACGATATATCATCAATCTAGTTTTTAATTCAGATATACATATATATATATGCATGATTAATATATTTTCCTTTCATTTCACATAATATATTTATGGGTTATTTGTATATACACTTTCTGAAATTTCTCGTATTATACAAATATCCCATTAGATTTCAATATTTACGTAGACACTCTCAAGTTTCAAAATCCTTGCGCATAACTGTTTCCGCCTCTTCCTAGTCTTTTGCCCTCCTCCCCTTCCCCATCCCTTTCCCTTGCATCCCCTGCTTTTCCATTTCGGCTGTTTCTCCGCCTCCCCTGTTTCACCCTCGCTCACGGGTTTTCTAGGTGTGGTGAGATCTGGGAGGTCGCCAGTCTATGGTTTGCTTGTTTCCTACGTTTCGGTGTTCGCTGCGATGGCTTCCCTCAGACGTCGAGGTAAAGCTCCTTTCCTGAGACTGGTATTGTAAGATGACCACTCAGACGTCGAGTTAAGCTCTGGTTTCTGAGTGGGTGGTGGTTGGTTAGACTCAGCCATCGAGCTGGGCTCCATTTCCTAAGACTGGTATTGAAATGCTGACTCAGACGTCGAGCAGGGCTCCGATACCTGAGTGAGGTTACACTTGGACGTCGAGCTGGGTTTCGGTTCCCGAATGGTTTACCTACTAGTTGTACAAATATACCCTGGGGGAATATTTTTCTGGAAGATGTGTTGGTGTTGTTTTCAAATTTGACCAAGATGATGTTTGTGGTGGTGTCCTATGCGTAGTGTCGTTGTGTGATGTGGATGCTATTTGAGTTATTAATTGGTTGAGCTCGGTTATGGACTGGTGGGATACGAGTTATGTTTGGTACTATTGTGTTTCTGGATGTGACTAGAATAGTACCTAGTGTAAGGCTGCGTGTGTCCAATTTGAGGATGGAAATAAAGCTGGTTTGTTCTAAAATTTTGAGGACGAACTTTTTTTTAAGGAGGGTAGGTAGTAAACTTGGATAAGTTAAAAAAGAAATGACCATTTTTCCCCTGTAGGGTTAACATTTGACTTTTCACCTGGACATTTTGGGACGTTTCGTAAGGATCGTTATGGAGGTTTGACCTCTTGAAGGACAATTTTTTTTTTTTAAGAGGGTAGGTTGTAACGACCCGTCCCGGGAGTCGGGATTAGTGAAGTGATTAGTGACGGATTAGCTGAGTTAATCGGTGGATAATTGGGTACTTTTGGACCAAGGACGTAGAATGACGATTTTGCCCCTAGTTTGGGCAAATGTTGACTTTTAGTTCGGACGGTCAATTGGGCATTGACTGATGACCGTGACGTAGTTTGGGACGTCACGAATCCGTAGACAGGTGGCACGTCCGATTTGGACAATCAGAGAAAAAGTTATGGTGTTTGGAAGGTTAAGGGCGTTCCCGTAATTTTGGTTAAATAGAGGGAAACTGTTGAATTTTTGCTGGACTCTTGGTTTTCATGTAGACTGAGGACCGTTAGGTAGATCTCGTCGTCCTGAGTTCAACGACATGCGGCATGCTTTCATCGGACGTAGGACGAGTAAGTTACGGGTCTAGAATAGTGAAGGGCAAAATGGTGATTTTGACTCACAAGGGCATTTTAGTCTTTTTGCACATTGGGAATTGTGCAATCTGATGAGCACAAGTGTGCAGTGTGTATTGGATATTTTTGACATTGGGACCATGGGATTGTGACATGTGGCAGAGGTCCAGTGGGTTCTAGTTTTTGCACGGGCTAAATTAAATTGGATTGTTCGAGTGTGTAGCCGTGTTCGAAGAGGAAAACATAGACTGAAAGAACAGGGAGGAATCAATCGGTTGCTAGGTGAGAGTGTGAGTTCTGTTGATCCAGTGAGTGAGAGCAATGAGAGATTGTGAGATTGGTGAGTGTGTGGGTTGCACTGAAGTGAGTTTGGGTGTGTGAGAGGTGAGAGTTCTCAGAAAAACAGAGAGGGGTTTTGGTGGTGGTGCTGTCGTGTAATCGATTAATCGAGGCTGGTGGTGGTGCCCAGAGGACGGAGGAGGACTAGAGGAGTCGCGTAGGCACGGCGGAGCTCACGGCAGCGGCCAGAGCGCAGGTAATTTCTTCGATCCTTTTAGATGCTCTGTTTTGCCGTCTGGTTTCAAACTGAAAGTCATGAAGTTTGAGGACGAGTAGAAGTGTTCTGTAGGTTCTAAGAGGTTCACTAGGTCCCTAGGAAGCTGTTGGTTGTGCAGCCGTGATGGGGGGAAACACGGGTGGTCGGATTGAGAAATAGGGGTTTCAGGTGGTTTCTGGTTCGAGTCTGGGTGAAGATCTAGAGGCTTTGATGTCGTGTTTTGACTTGAGAATTAGGTTTCTTAGAGTAGGACGAAGAGAATGGTGGAAAAAGGGATGAAAACGGTCAGCGGACGGCGGAGAACCGGCCACGCCGATCCAGAACAGTGCACGGCCTCGAGGAAGAAGATGAACAGTAACTGTGCAGGCGTGTGAGGCCCACGCGCAGCCACATTGGGCGGCGCGTGCGACGGTTTCTGAGGAAGTGTTCAACTAGTTTTTTGGTCTAATCGTTGTAACGAATCTTTTGGGACAATTTTTGAGACGATCATACGTTGTTTCGGGTTAGTTCTGCGGGATCGAAGGTTTAGGGTTCCGTTTAAAGTACGCTTAGAAGTTCGGGAAAAGTATGGGACTTGAGTAGGACTTTTGTGAAGTAGTTAGTAACCTTGTTATGGGTTTTGGACAGGTTCGGGAAAGCCGAGGATAGCGAACTGGCCGGGGGCGGCGTAAGTGCGCGCGTATCGAGGCGACGTCGGAATAGTCTGTGAGTGGACTTTGCTTTCTAACTCTTGATGCATGCATATGTTTTTATATGTTTTATATACTTGTTTCTATGATTTGATTTATGATTGTGATGGTTTACAGTTTGTGCACGTTTTTCGAGGAAATGATTGTATTTCACGTTTTACGAGATTTGGCGGATATTGTGATTTAAACCTGGTTTAAATGATTTGATTTTGGGATTTGAAATACGATGTGTTTTCAATGAATTACAAATATATTCCGGATGACGATTCGGGATTCGGTTTGGAACTTGAAATGGATTTTCGGGTCTGGGTTCAGAATGGTTATTCCGGATGCTAGCTTACGGAATGATGGTTGCGGACTTGGATCTGGAAAGGAGATGGATATGAGTTCTGAGTTTGGATTCGGGATCCTGATGAGATTGCGGATTCTGATTCGGAAATGGAAAAGGGTTTTCAAACGGTTTTGGATTGGATTTGATGGATCTCGTTATTGGGTTTAAAGACCTGGATTATGATTGATGGGGGACGGGCCCAGATTGAGTTTAAAGACTCGGGAGTTTAAAGACTTGGATATTGATATTTACCCCCGTAGCCTGTTGAGTTAAAAGACTCGGGAGTTTAAAGACTCGGATTATATTGAGGCCTGGGTTGAGTTTAAAGACTCGGGAGTTTAAAGACTCGGATAGATCCAGCAGGTTCGGTAAATAGAAATATGATATGGTTTTCATCAAGGTTTTCCGAGGTTTTGGGCTATGCCCGGATAAAATGGTTTTCGGTGGTTTTGGGCTGAGGCCCGGGATTTGGAAAAAGAAACTTGTGTTCGGTTTTCTTATATGGTTTGTTTAACCGGAATATTGAATGGTTTTATGACATGAGTTTGATATGCATGCATTGGTTTTTGAAACAGAGGGTATAAATGTAATTGTGTTTTTTGTTAACTGTTTTTGAACTTATACTTTATTTTTGTCCACTCACAGTCCTTTCGTGTTTTCGATACCCTCCAAGTTGTTGCGGCACAGGCTGTTGATCGAGAGAGACGGAGACATCACACATACGATCCACAGTAGTTCGGTACACTCTGGGAAGATCGAGAATCCCTTGTCCGACTTACTTATCACATGAAGGTTGGACGTCAGTTTAGCCTACGTGTCATGCTTAAGTTAGACGGGATCGGGATTTAGCCCTTAATCCCGGAGGATTAGGGGTGGGTCCTGACAATTTGGTATCAGAGCGAGGTTTCAGGTGTTCTGCGCGAGGTTTGGTTCCCAGAATCGTTAGTTAGTCGACTTGGGTGGTGTGATGCTACTGTGGATGTGATGTCTCGTTGCGGAACAGCCTGTCAGCAACCTGGATACGATAGTGATAGTCCGTCCGAGGTGGTTAGCTAGCAGCGTTTGAGGGTGCTAGTCGCTCGATACGCGGTGCGAGGTAAGACGTATGTCTGCTTAGGGCTGGAATGGTTAGTGCGTTGGCGCTGGTATTGGTGTTACTTGATGGATGGACCATAGGGTCGGAGATACGCTAGCAGAAGTAACCTGGAGGTAGCCATTGAGCTACGGATGAGTAGGTTGGTCGCCTTGAGGGGCCTGAGAGTAGCTCGTTGAGTTAGTGAGATACGTAGGCCGAGGAGGCCGATTGATGGTGGCCAGTTGGGCCGGATGGCGTTTGGAGGTTGATAGGATGGATTGGTGACCTTTGGTCAGTTGGGTTGAGTTTGGAATTGTACGGCTACCAGTAGCCGGATGCCTTGATGGCAGGGTCTAGGAACTACTGTGAGCCTCGAGGGATTTTTCCCCCTAGTGATGGTTTTCGTCGGGTGTGACGACCCGAGTGGTAAGGCTGTAGTGAACCTAGGGAGTTGAGGGTTTGGATAACCCGGACAGCGGGGATGATTTGAGGCACCCCGTGGGATTCCTGGATTGTAGTGAGAAGTACCTGAGGGAAACCATGAGTTGGGGTTTGTGGTACCGTAATCCTTGTGGTTTGGGCCGACTTACGGCCGGATCGGAGACGGTGCTGCTAGGTGCAGCCGAGGTAGTGGTTGCCTAGTGGATGACTCTAGATGAGGGTTCATATGCCGAGCAAGGTAAGGATGACCATAGGTAGGTCATGAATCAGGATGAACTCCCAGGATGCCGTGGGTTGATCAGAGTAGAGCTGCGAAATCGTGGTTGTGATCTGTAGAAGATGAGGAGCCCTATGGCTAGTAGTTGAGTTGGGAAACTTGTGGTTGAAATACCTGGATTTGTAACCTCCCTTAACTTGTACTGTGTTCTGAAGTAGAGCAGTATTTGGTGATGCCGAGTGTAGCGAGTGTTATGGTGAGTTCCGTTGAAGGATGACAGAAGGAACTGAGAAATGAGTGACTACCGGCGAGAGAGTTGACCACCGGGTAGGAGACCCCACACCTGAGGTACGAGTAGTGGAATTTCGGGGACGAAATTCTTTTAAGGAGGGTAGATTGTAACGACCCGTCCCAGGAGAAGGGATTAGTGAAGTGATTAGTGACGGATTAACTGAGTTAATCGGTGGTTAATTTGGTACTTTTGGACCTAGGACGTAGAATGACGATATTGCCCCTAGTTTGGGCAAATGTTGACTTTTAGTTCGAACGGTCAATTGGGCATTGACTGATGACCGTGACGTAGTTTGGGACGTCACGAATCCGTAGACAGGTGGCACGTTCGATTTGGAAAATCGGAGAAAAGTTATGGTGTTTGGAAGGTTAAGGGCGTTCCCGTAATTTTGGTTAAATAGAAGGAAAATATTGACTTTTTGCTTGACTCTTGGTTTTCACGTAGATCTTGTCGTCCTGAGTTCAATGACATGCGGCATGCTTTCATCGGACGTAGGACGAGTAAGTTACGGGTCTAGAACGGCGAAGGGCAAAATGGTAATTTTGACTCACAAGGGAATTTTAGTCTTTTTGCTCATTAGGAATTGTGCAATCTGATGAGGCCAAGTGTGCAGTGTGTATTGGATATTTTTGACATTGGGACCATGGGATTGTGACATGTGGCAGAGGTTTAGTGGGTTCTAGTTTTTGCACGGGCTAAATTAAATTGGATTGTTCGAGTGTGTACCCGTGTTTGAAGTGGAAAACAGAGACTGAAAGAACAGGGAGGAATGAATCGGTTGCTGGGTGAGAGTGTGAGTTCTATTGATCCAGTGAGTGAGAGCAATGAGAGATTGTGAGATTTGTGAGTGTGTGGGTTACACTGAAGTGAGTTTGGGTGTGTGAGAGGTGAGAGTTCTCAGAAAAACAGAGACAGGTTTTGGTGGTGGTGCTGTCGTTTAATCGGTTAATCGAGGCTGGTGGAGGTGCCCAGAGGACGGAGGAGGACTAGAGGAGTCGCATAGACACGGCGGAGCTCACAGCGGCGGCCTGAGCGCATGTAATTTCTTCGATCCTTTTAGATGCTCTGTTTTGTCGTCTGGTTTCAAACTAAAAGTCGTGAAGTTTGAGGACGAGTCGAAGTGTTCTGTAGGTTCTAAGAGGTTCACTAGGTCCCTAGGAAGCTGTTGGTTGTGCAGCCGTGATGGGGGGAAACACAGGTGGTCGGATTGAGAAACAGGGGTTTTGGGTGGTTTCTAGTTCGAGTCTGGGTGATGATCTAGAGGCTTTGATGTAGTGTTTTGACTTAAGAATTAGGTTTCTTAGAGTAGGAGGAAGAGAATGGTGGAAAAAGGGATGAAAACGGTCGGCGGACTGCGGAGAACCGGCCACGCCGGTCTAGAACAGTGCACGATCTCGAGGAAGAAGATGAATAGTAACTGTGCAGGTGCGTAAGGCCCACGCGCAGCCACTTTGGGCGGCGTGTGCAGCGGTTTCTGGGGAAGTCTTCAACAAGGTTTTTGGTCTAATCGTTGTAACGAATCTTTTGAGACAAGTTTCGGGACGATCGGACGTTGTTTCGGGTTAGTTATGCGGGATCGAAGGTTTAGGGTCCGTTTAAAGTACGCTTAGAAGTTCGGGAAAAGTATGGGACTTGAGTAGGACTTTTTTGAAGTAGTTAGTAACCTCGTTATGTGTTTTGGACATGTTCGGGAAAGCCGAGGATAGCGAAATGGCCGGGAACGGCGTAAGTGCGCGCGTATCGAGGCGACGTCGGAATGGTCTTTGAGTGGACTTTGCTTTCTAACTCTTGATGCATGCATATATGTTTTTGTATGTTTTCTATTCTTGTTTCTATGATTTGATTTATGATTGTGATGGTTTATGGTTTGTGCACGTTTTTCGAGGAAATGAAGGTATTTCACGTTTTACGAGATTTGATAGATATTGTGATTTAAACCTGGTTTAAATGATTTGATTGCGGGATTTGAAATACGATGTGATTTCAATGAATTACAAATGTATTTCGGAAAATGACTTCGGGCTTCGAGGCCCAGTTAAAAAAAAAGTGGTTTTGAGAAAGGTGATTTCAGGTGTTGGAATCGTATTTCCGGATGACGATTCGGGATTCGGTTTGGAACTTGAAATGGATTTTCGGGTTTGGGTTCAGAATGGTTATTCCGGATGCTAGCTTACGAAATGATGGTTGCGGACTTGGATCTGGAAAGGAGATGGATATGAGTTCTGGGTTTGGATTCGGGATCCTGATTAGATTGAGGATTCAGATTCGGAAATGGAAAAAGGTTTTCAAATGGTTTTGGATTGGATTTTCTGGATCTGGTTATTGGGTTTTAAGACCCGGATTATGATTGACGGGGGACAGGCTCGGATTGAGTTTAATGACTCGGGAGTTTAAAGACTCGGATATTGATATTTACCCCCGTAGGCCTGTTGAGTTTAAAGATTCGGGAGTTTAAAGACTCGGGAGTTTAAAGACTCGGATAGATCCAGCAGGTTCGGTAAATGGAAATATGATATGGTTTTCAACAAAGTTTTCCGAGGTTTTGGGCTATGCCCGGATGAAATGGTTTTCGGTGGTTTTGGGCTGAGGTCCGGGATTTGGAAAAAGGAACTTGTGTTCGGTTTTCTTATATGGTTTGTTTAACCGGAATATTGAATGGTTTTATGACATGAGTTTGATATGCATGCATTGGTTTTTGAAACGGAGGGTATAAATGTAATTGTGTTTTCTGTTAACTGTTTTTGAACTTATACTTTATTTTTGTCCACTCACAGTCCTTTCGTGTTTTCGATACCCTCCAGGTTGTTGCGGCATGGGCTGTTGATCGAGAGAGACGGAGACATCACACATACGATCCACAGTAGTTCGGTACACTCTAGGAAGTCCGATTACCTTTGGATGGTTGGATCGAGAATCCCTTGTCCGACTTACGTGTCACATGAAGGTTGGACGTCAGTTTAGCCTACGTGTCATGCGTAAGTTAGACGGGATTGGGATTTAGCCCTTAATCCCGGGGGATTAGGGGTTGGTCCTGACATAGGTTGTAACGATCTGGAATTTCGATAAGAGTAAATTTGGATAAGTTTAAAAGGAAATGACCATTTTGCCTCTGTAGGGTTAATAGTTGACTTTTGATCTGGACACTTTTGGGATGTTTCGTAAGGATAATTATGAAGGTATCAACATAATTATGAAGGTATCAACCTGTTGAATAGGTAGACACAATATGCCGAAAATAGAGTTAGGTAGGTTTTTTTTTGGGTAAAATAATAACTAGGGACATTTTAGTAATTTTGAACATAAGGATATTTTGATCATTTTATAAGAAGACCCTAGGGAATTCTAGAAGACTCTTGATTTTCCCTCTGTTATCCCTCCTTCCACCAACCTATAAGCCTATATATATGTGTAGTGCGTGCATGTGTAGGTATTTTGGTGGAGGTAGATCGAAAAAGAAGAAAAACTAAGAACAATGAAAAAGTGAACTAGAAGGAAAGAGAAATGCATGGAAAAGTAGAGGGAAAGAATGAGAAGGGAAAAAAAGAAGAAAAGAGGAGGAGCATGGAAGAAGAACACCGAGGCTAAAGATGACTGTGGGTCATCAGTATGTTTCGAGGCCTTCTAGCTCGAAACTAAGGACACTAGAGTGATGGGTGAGTCCTTATGGTCATTTTAGAGTTGAAGGAAGGCAGTGGACAGGAAAACCTGGGGAAAACAAAGGCAGAAGGGTGGTCGTAGGTGGTCGATTCGAATCATGGCTTCGAGGTAAGTTTTCTTAGTTTATATTTTATATAACTCTTCCTAAGATCATTTAAACCAATCTGGACATTTGAATTGAGGAAAAAGAATGAAAAATATGGGAGTTTGAATCGAGTTGGGTTCGCGGGTCGGAAACCTTAATTGCAGGAATTGAGTCGACCCAGTTCCAGGTTTAAGACGACCTGCACTAGCACGAGCCCACCACGCGCAAAGGATTAGGGCGGCGCATGATAAGACCCAAATTACGCATTAAATTAAATACGTAATTCGAGTATTATGCAATTTAAACCCTTTTTGTGTAGATGTAGTATTGGTAAATAGAGATCGTTCTTAACCGGGAAATTAGGGAACATTAATAATATGTTAGTTAAAAAGAGTAATGAATAATAAAAAAATAATGAATTAAAGAATTAAAGAATTAGAGAATTAAAGAATTAAATAATAAAGAATTAAATAATTAAATAATAAAGAATTAAAGAATAAAAAATAAAAGAATTATTGAATTAATGAAATAAAGAATAAAAGAATAAAGAATTAAATGGGGGGTTTGAAAGATTGTAATCATATAATAAAGAAAACATGTAAAAAAAATTAAGAACTCAATTCTACTTCTACTTTAACTTTTGTGCAAGTGAATTTTCTTCAAACACATATTTTTACCAACACTCTAACATCATGCTCATATTGAACCAATCACGAAATCCTGCCTTAATCATCTCAAATACATGCATACGTTTTTCAATATTACAAATGCACCGAACAGCGATCATAAACACTTATAATACGATTCACCTTATGTTATTGATTTCAATGTGCGTCAAACATTTAAATCTCTTCAACCCTATTCTAAGTGTACCGAACAGCGGTCATAAACACTTAGCGTTAAATTGAAGGTTAAGCGCTAAAACATATGAAGTAAATGAAATTCAAAAAGTAAAACACATGTAGATTGTATTCACATTTACAAATGTTAGAAAGAAAATTGCAACACATATATTGAAATAAAAGTAAACTGAAATAATAACAAGAATTTAAGTAAGGGAAATAAAGTTACACTTTAGGAACCCAGGAACAGCTTGTGATTCCGAAAGTGGATGGAAACAATGCAATGTTATTCATAAGGAACACCGAACAGCGGCTGGAACCTTATGAAGATGGAAGATAAAATATAAGAATTCGGACTTAAATTCTAGAATTATTTCGGAATTATTCGGCCTAGGTATTTCTTAAGGAAAGCATAAAAATGTGTTTAAGAGATCTAAAAAAAAATCAAAAGAACAAAGTAAAGAAGAAATGAAATTAAGAAATAATATAAAAATAACATAAATTAAGAATAAGAATTAAAAGGAAACTAATCAATAAGAAAATCTACAAGAAGTTAAAATGGTCCCCAAAAATAAAGAACAAAAATAAAGAAGATGAACTAAAAGAAGAGAAGAACTAGAGAGAAAATATAAGAACCTAAACTATAAAGAGAAACAAAATGGGACAAAATGGGGACCCTTAAACAAGTGAAATGGTCTCCCTATTTATAGAGGGAGCCATAAATATTCAAAATAAAAATACAAAATAAAATAAAATAAATGAAATGATGAACAATGATGGAAAATGATGATTTTGGGCTGGAAAATGGTTGAAAACGTGCAAAAGCGGAGTAGGTTGCAGCAGGGCATGGAATCAGCAGGGAGCAACTGAAAAGAAGAGTAAAAAATCGGTAGGTGGCTGCTGACAGAGGGCAAGTGGGTTGGTGGACTGCTGCTGCAGGAGGAGCAGGTGGGTTAGCAGGCGTGCGCCGAAGGAAGAGAGAATCGTCAGCTAGCGCGCGCCGAAGGAAGAGAGGGACGTTCGGCAAGCGCCTGTTGACGACACTTCGGCAAGCGCCTGTTGACGACACTGATGGGTTGGGTTGAGGGATGTGACGCGGGCCTGGACCAGACTGGCTGTGACGCGGCGTGGGTTTTGCTGGGCCTGCACTTGGGCTTGAAATTAAAGTGGATTTGGGTTGCACAAAAAGAAATGGGCTCAAATTAAATATAAAATTGGGCTTACAAAATTAATAATAATTAATATATATAATTCAATCGAATTTCGTTCATAATTTATTCGTTATAATTCCAATTGGGACAATTATTTCGCCAAAATGCTCCAAACTACAAGCTTTATTTATTTAAACAAAAATATCACAAAGTAAATTATTTTATCTAATTATTTATTATTTTAATATTAAAAGTCAAGTATAAAGAGTATTAAATAATATAAAATAATACTTAATTAACGACCTGTCAGCGCATGATAGGACCCCACTCGATTATACCACAAAGACCATCGAGCCGTACTCCCATCTGACAAATCCCTTATCAAACAAGGGATACACACACAACCCGCTAATTCATGCTTCCGCCTCTCGAGCCTCGATCTCCGTACAGTGGCCCTCGAGAGTTACAAAAACCAAGAAAACATGAGTGGACGAAAAGAAATAGTTTAAAATATAGTTCGAAAACAACCGATAGTTACCCTCTGTTTTCCAAAATCATGCATGCATACAAGAAAAGCCACTCCAAACTGTACTTTTTGTTTAAAATAAATCCAGTTTATCATCTCGAAACACGTGAGAAGAATTCTCAAATCATAAGAACATCCAATCATCCAAGACCTTGATAAATCGACATAACTATCAGCAATAGTACAACGCATCAATCACAACAATCAACTCACAAACGTCACAATGTCACGCACAAAACCACTGCCCCACTAGCAAGTACACGACCACTCACTCACTCACAAGCATATTAGACCAATCAACCAATAATCATAACCACAACATACATCACAATTCACAAGCCATCATACCAATCCACACAAGCACAACATTAATCATTACATCACACATGCATTACATCAATCATCATATCAGTCATCATATCACAAGTGGACTACTGGTAGGCCATCACATACACATTTACTATAGAACCGGAGCCCCAAGCTCGACGTCCGAGTCATCACACACAGTCTTAGGTATCGAAGCCTTGAGCTCGACGTCTGAGACTCACATTCAAGCACTCAACACGATCATCACACCACTACTAGCCACATCATTACACATCACACATATCGAGGAACCCATATTCACATCACAACTTAATGTCACACGTCATCACATTACGTCACATCACAATAAACACAAGGCCACTTTCCAAACTCAATAATCCACTAAAATATAACATACCCAATTTCCTCGTAAAATAGAAAATATTATTCTAATATTCACCAAGCTTCCAAAATCCATATAACATTTCAATCACAAACCAAAATCACAATCGGAATCTCGGGCCTAAGCCCCAGACACAACTCAAACATCACTTCTCGTAAAATATGCCATTAAGGCTACTTTCGTGAAAACCATTAAGAAAATCATAAATATTCTAAATCGCATTATTTAATAACATAATCCACATTCCATTTAAAATCACGTTCGAAACAACGTTCAAAACATAATTTACCGAAACCTCGTAAAATGTGCATTAAAATAATAATAAAATATTCATAAAATCACCGAAAATCCTATAAAATTCCTAAGCACTCCAATATCATTCAAATCACATAAAAACACATTTAAATCATATAGGTATGCATGCATAATAGTTTAGGGAATGAAAGTCCACTCACACACCTTTGTAGCACTGAAATCCGCTTTGCATGTTTTTCCATAAAATTTGGGAAAGTCACTTCCTGCTAAAATTCACATCTGAGGGTCACAAACCATCTCAATTACCTCCTAATTTAATTCCATAAATTTTCGGGATTTTTAACCTTATTTAAAACAAACTCTAAGCATTCGAACACCCAAGACTACCTTGAAACGGTGTCTGATCGACTCGAAACATGTGTCAAAATGTTTGTTACATCAAAAGGATGAAAACATGTGTTGATTGCTTCTCGAGATTCAGGCTCATGTGCCTCCACGTACCGCCCAACGTGCGCGTGGGAGCCACGCGCCAGGTTATTGTAGATCGTCTTCAACCTTTGGCCAACCCATTCCTCTGCAATTCGGGTCGTTCGACCCGACGACCCAACCCGGCCTTAAATCAGTCATCCTTCATCCTTTTTCTTCCCTGTTTCGTCTAATTTACTCTACAACAACCTAACAATAAATCTATAACTTTAAAACACGAGAAAACATACCCAAAATTCATGTTCAAAACTCACCAATTCGGTTATGGTACACCCGAGTTGCCTGACGTTCCTAACGTTCAAAATTCTTCTGAGCAGCCAAACATGCGCGCAGGGACTTTAGGAAGGTAGCCAAAACCTAAGTTCCAAGTTCCTAGCTAAAAACTTGATTGTACAACCCGAAACCCACAAGGTTTCCTTCTCGGGTTCAAATTCGAGTCCTCGGGTCTGAGCTAATAGCTCCAACATCTCCTCTCTCTTTTCTGGGTTCACTCTCTTTCCTTTTCCCTTTCCTTTTCCTTCCTAGTTGCCTCTCATCTTCTTTGTTTCCCATTTTCTTTCCCGGTTGAAACATACACTAACAATTATACACCGAAAGCACCAAGTCGGCGCACACAATTCAATTAGATTAGGGACAAGTGTCACACTCTAATTAGTCACCCAAAATATCCCACAAGTGCAATTACCAAAAACCCTTGCAAAATTATGAAAAATACCCCTAGGTAACTTAGACAAAAAAAAGTCAATTGATCTCTATTTCCAGCATGCCGTCTATCAACGTACTCGGGAGATCAAGACCTTTCTAACGGCGTTCTTGAAATTGCCAAAAATTGTCCCGGTCAAAAAGTCAACATTTTAACTTTGACCACAAAAAGTCAACCTTTTGACCAGGGATAAACCAATCATTTTCCAGTTCTTCGGAAGTCTGAGCCGTTACAGCGTGTGAAGGCTTATGGCCCAGAATTTGGGACTCCGGTCAAGATGACTTTTGTTCTATACAAATTTATAAACATAATGGTATAATCTTCGAGATGATCAAACAATATTTGGAGGCAGTTCTGATTATTCAAAGGGTTATGTGTTGTGTATAATTCTAAGTTAAATCCTGAAAATGAAGGAATACTAGTATAAGGTTATGTTAAGTCCATAGTGAAATATAATGATGGAATACTCACCTAGAAACATATGAAAAAGGATTGAATTAAGGATATGTTTGGAAGGTTTGATGTATGTGATTACATTGTTATATATTTATGGTGTTAACTACTTTTTCTACATAAAAACTTGAATATGCTCAATATTTGGGAGATAATAAAGTTAAAATGACAATTAGGATAAAATGGTAAATTTAAGTAGTTTTTCCTAAGTTAATGTGCAACTACCTTATTAATATAGTCATTATTACTTGGTTATTTTGCCATAATTAATTAACATAATATGTTATCGAATAAGGTTAGAAAAAAGTTTTAATTGATAGATTCCTCTTCTTGACGGGGTTAGTGGCTTGGATGTGGGCGGTAACCACGCAAGGGATGGACTTTGTTTGTTTAGTATGTCAAATGAGAAAAGGAATATTAATGGAAAATCCCTTGTCAGACAAGAATTGTCAGACGAGAGTAGGGCTGACTCGATTTTCAAATTGAATTTAGGGATTGGTCCTGTCAACTGTGGTTATGGGCAATGCATCCCTTGAATGAATTATGAGAGCGCTTTATTCAGGTGTCTTACTCACCTCCATTTTCCAAATGGCTCTTCGGTTTCTCCTCAATTTTTATTTGTAGCGGTGGATTTTGCAGTGTTGTGATGGTTGTGGCAGCTTAGTGGGTGGCTGTTGGAGGTGTGGAGGCTCTCCATTTTTCAGATGTAGGGTTTCCCTTAGGTTGCTTTAATTTTTACCGTTTTAGGCTTTGGTTTGCTTTTGGGCCTTTTTGGTTTTATCATTTGCAATTTAATTGTCTGTTTAAGATTTTTTTCTATTTTGGACTTTCAATACTATGCACTTGTTTGTTCAAATTAATGAAAAAACTTAAATTCTCTGATTAAAAAAAAACCTTTATGTTTAAAGTATTATTTATGATTACAAAATTACCCTTGACTAACAATTCTTAATAAAAATTAAGCTATCTCACAACAAACACGTTTTCTCAATTTTTTATTCTTTTTTATAAAAATTTCTGCTATTTGTATAAAAAATTAAAAATAATAATAAAAATAAAAATTATGCCATTTTTAATAATATTAAAAAAATTAAAAAAGGGTGAATTAAAGTGAATTATAAATAATTCTTCCATTTTTTATAATTACTAACGTGAATTATAATTTATGCTCAATTTTTTTTATATAAATTTTAAGCTATCTCACAAATGGGAGAATTTTATTTATTTTATTAAAATTTATAGATTTTTTATTTTTATAAAAAATGGGAGAATTGTTTATAATTAAAAAATAAAAAATTGAAGAAAGGAGTTTAGTTGTGAGATAGCTTTATATAGGAGGGGCAATTTTGTTTATATAAATAAAATAGTAAAGTTATATATTTTAGTTAAATCTTTAAATAATAAACACTTAAGTGGAAGAAGTAGATAGTTGGTAATGTGGGTCTAGTTTAGTTGGTTTTGATGTTAACTTTTAGACAATTAGTTATATATTCGAATCCCGATGACATGTTGTATGAATAATTTCAAAAAATTATCTCTCCCTTTTAATAAAAAAAAAACAAGAAATTTGGTTGCTTTCTCGTGCTTGTATTAAAAGAAAGAAGTAGATAGTTGCACCTTCCCTCCCATTCTTTTTTAATTATTTGTTTTTATCTTTTTGGATTTATTTATTTTTCTAAAAATTTAAAAAAATCACACACATTTATATCTATACTAAAGCCCAAGACGTTTTTCACTGTTCATGCACAGTGCTTTCGCCCTTTTCACTGTGTACACAGTGTTTTCCCCATTTTGCCCTCAAATTTTTCCCTCCGCTGCACGAATTTTTCCATCTCCCTTTCTGCGTGCGAGCGCCGTCTTCCATGTGTTTCCTATTCTTCATTTGGATCGAATCACCAATTCGCCCCGCACTCTCATCCAATCAGAAGTAAGAGGTGTACGCCGCCCATACTCTGCGCCATGAGGTTATCTCCTAAACACCTCATCTTCCATTCATTTATCTATTTCCGCATCTTTCCTTTGATTGTGTTTCTTTCCGAAATTGCCTTTGCCAGGACATCATCATCTCTACGACCATGTTCCCGCTGCTGCATCCCATTATCATCTCTGCGTCTCATCATCTGTAACGACCCGAACTTTCATAAATATTATTTTATTGTAAATTGACCATTTTGCCCATAAGGGGGGAACAGTTGACTTTTGCTCTGGGAAATATTTAGGACTTTGACCCATGACCGTGACGTAGTTTGGGACGTCACGAGTTCATAGGCAGGTGGCACGTTCGATTCCGACGTTCGAGGAAGAAGTTGTGACGTTCGGAAGTCTAGGGGTATTTTGGTAATTTGGTCAAAGAGGGGGCCAAATGTTGACTTTTGACCCGGGAAGTCCAACGGACGAGGGCCAAGGACCTTTACGTAGGTCGAGTCAATACGAATCCGTAGACAGGCGGCATGCCGAGATCAGACGTACGACGAAAAAGTTATGGTCACGGAAGTAATCGCGATTAACCGAACTAACCGAGACCCGGATTAAAATAATATTAAATTAATATAATCTGATTACTTTAATCAAATCAATCTGCACCCTTGGATGAGTGACAAGTGTCACTCATCCCCTACATTCCCTAAAACAAGGATCTGTGTTGGCCATTTGCTTAATTAATTAATTTTCTCTCCTCAAATCCTCACCATTGATTCTAAGCTCAGAATCAATCCTGACCATTGATCTCATCTGCACATTCTGATTTAAACCATCAGACAATTATTCACACTTTCATTTCCTTCTCTCAAACCCGTGTAACACTCTCACACTTTGAACAAACACACTACCACTTCCCAGCCTCAACCCACACACCAGGCAGCACCAGACCACTCTCAGCCACCCCCAGAAGGCCACCACCATCCCACGGCCGCCCTGCACGGCCGGGAAAACCCCCAGACCCGAGAAGAAACCAAACAACCCAAAAACATCCAACCGTCTAAACCTTCACACTTGGACTCGAACTAACCTAGGGTTAGGATCACTGGAACCTTGGGACTACTCAGAACAGGACTGGACGGCGTACGGCGGCTACACAGCGGCGGTAAGTCTGAAAACCCGAGAAGGCCCGATTTTCTTCCCTGCTTCGAAACGTTTGTTTTTTACGTTGAAATTGTTTGTTTGCTTATGAGACGTACTTAGGGGACCTAGACGACCAGTTTGAACCAAGACTCGTGGCTGGAAGCTCGACGACTCGCCGGAGAAGACAACCAGAACCGACATCCAATCTTTCCGTCGTTTTTCAGGTGACTTCTACAACCTAAATTCCAGTTTTGATTTCACAGAACCATAGAGGAAGTCGAGACGAGTCCATAGGATCAAATCTCACCAGAAATGGTGGTCGAGTTGTTGAAAACTGATCGGGTTGAACCGTGGGTCAACGGTGACCCGGTTTCAGACCCAGTTACTGTAGCTGATGACGTCATCATGCTGACGTCAGCAGTGACGTCATGATGACATCATCATGTCAGAAAACAGTCAGATTAGGGACCAATGGGCTGCTGACACGTGTCCTCTGACACTGTCAATGATGACATCAAAGTTACGGGAGCTAAAAACCCAATTGTAGGAGTTGGTGGATTTGAGATTCATCCGACCAAGTACATCACCGTGGGGAGCACCAGTATTATTTGTGAAGAAGAAGGAGGGGAGCCTCCGTTTGTGTGTAGACTATAGACAGCTCAACAAGGTCGCGGTAAGGAACCAGTACCCCTTACCCAGGATCGACGATCTATTCGATCAACTTCGGGGGGCACAGTACTTCTCGAAGATTGATTTACGATCTGGTTATCACCAGTTGAAGATTACTGAGGAGGATGTCCCGAAGACAGTGTTTCAGACCAGATACGGGCATTATGAGTTCCTTGTGATGCCTTTTGGCTTGACGAATGCTCCAGTAGCATTCATGAATTTGATGAATAGGGTCTTCCGATCTTATTTGGATAAGTTCGTGATCGTATTCATTGATGACATCGTAGTGTACTCGAGGAGTGCGCGGGCTCATGAGAAACACTTATGGTTGGTGTTAGGGAAGATGAGGTAGAACCAGTTATACGCCAAGCTGAGTAAGTGCCAATTGACCAGAGAGTGGATCGAGAGTACGCCAAGCTTGGTGTTAGGGAAGCTGAGGCAGAACCAGTTATACGCCAAGCTGAGTAAGTGCCAGCAGAGTACTGAGGAGGAAAAATGTCAAAGATTTGAGCTGGGACTCCGAGGAGAGTTACAGGCAAGTGTGACGGCTGCTAGTTTTGCGACTCTGAGGGACATGGTCGACGCTGCAGTTCGTGTCGAGGCCAGTCTGGTGGCACACCAGGAGCGACAATCATCAGGCGAGGGGCAGCGCCGGGATCGTCCACATCCGGGACAAATCGGCCCGAAGATCTCTAAGGGGGGAGGTTACCGAGGAGCACCCTTATCTTTACGTGGTCATGGCTGGTAAGGTCGACATGGGGGCTCTCAGAGGAGCGGATCGAGATTCAGTTCTGGACAGCATCAGTCTTGGAGTGGTGCATCAGGAGGGTCTTGGGATGGACCGAGGACAGTCATTTGTTTTGCTTGTGGAGGAGCGGGCCACTATGCCCGAGATTGCCCTTTGTTGTCAGGGAACAACGAGGCTAAAGGTGCTAGTGTTGCACAGAGTTCGGCTTCCAACAATGCCGGAGGCCGAGGACAGGGTGCTGAGCGTAGCGCGCGTGGGTGCGGATAGACTACGGGGCCCAGGGTTCGTGTTTTGGCAGTGACTCAGCAGCAGGCGGGGTTAGCCCCAGGCATGGTTACAGGTACTCTTCATATCTCAAATCTTGTTGTACGGGTGTTAATGGAAGCTGGAGCTACCCATTCTTTTATTCGAAGAGTTGTGTGGGTATGTTAGATCGCGAGGTGTCAGCCTTGGATAGTGAGATGGGTGTTGGTACACCAATGGGCGTTGTGTACATAGTGAATCAAGTGATTCGGAGATGCCTAGTAAGGGTGGAGGGTGTAGATCTACTAGCTGATCTAATCCTTATGGATATCCATGACTTTGATGTTATCTTGGGAATGGATTGGTTAACGGAGCACGGTTAGCACATCGACTGTTGTAGTAGGCGAGTGATTCTGCGGAGTCCGGGTTTGTCGAAGGTTACTTTTTAGGGAGAGCGTGACGGTTCGCTACCTGAAATAATTTCTTCACTTTCCGCTACCAAGCTTCTACAAAAGGGATGCTAGGGTTATCTGGCGCATGTTGTGATGACGCAGAGTTATACTCCGAGTGCCGATGATATACCTGTGGTGCGAGAATTTCCGGATGTGTTCCCGGAAGATTTGCATGGCTTACCACCACATCGGGAGATCGAGTTCATGATTGAACTACTTCCTGGCACACGACCTATATCACAAGCACCATATCGGATGGCACCAGCTGAGTTGCGGGAGCTGAAAACCCAATTGCAGGAGTTGGTGGATTTGGGATTCATCCGACCAAGTACATCACCGTGGGGAGCACCGGTATTATTTGTGAAGAAGAAGGAAGGGAGCCTCCGTTTGTGTGTAGACTATCGACAGCTCAACAAGGTCACGGTAAGGAACCAGTACCCTTTACCCAGGATCGACGATCTATTCGATCAACTTCGGGGGGCACAGTACTTCTCGAAGATTTATTTACGATCTGGTTATCACCAGTTGAAGATTGCTGAGGAGGATGTCCCGAAGACAGCGTTTCGGACCAGATACGAGCATTATGAGTTCCTTGCGATGCCTTTTGGCTTGACGAATGCTCTAGCAGCGTTAATGGATTTGATAAATAGGGTCTTCCGATCTTATTTGGATAAGTTCGTGACCGTATTCATTGATGACATCCTAGTGTACTAGAGGAGTGCTCGGGCTCATGAGAAACACTTAAGGTTGGTGTTAGGGAAGCTGAGGCAGAACCAGTTATATACCAAGCTGAGTAAGTGCCAGTTGACCAGAGAGTGGATCGAGAGTACGCCAAGCTTGGTGTTAGGGAAGCTGAGGCAGAACCAGTTATACGCCAAGCTGAGTAAGTGCCAGCAGAGTACTGAGGAGGAAAAATGTCAAAGATTTGAGCTGGGACTCCGAGGAGAGTTACGGGCAAATGTGACAGCTGCTAGTTTTGCGACTCTGAGGGACATGATCGACGCTGCAGTTCGTGTCGAGGCCAGTCTGGCGGCACACCAGGAGTGACAATCATCAGGCGAGGGGCAGCACCGGGATCGTCCACATCCGGGACCAATCAGCCCGAAGATCTCTAAGGGGGGAGGTTACCGAGGAGCACCCTCATCTTTACGTGGTCGTGGCTGGTCAGTTCAACATGGAGGCTCTCAGAGGAGCGGATCGAGAATCAGTTCTGGACAGCATCAGTCTTGGAGCGGTGCATCTGGAGGGTCTTGGGATGGACCGAGGACAGTCATTTGTTTTTCTTGTGGAGGAGCGGGCCACTATGCCCGAGATTGCCCTTTCTTGTCAAGGAACAACGAGGCTAAAGGTGCTAGTGTTGCACAGAGTTCGGCTTCCAAAACTGCCGGAGGCCGAGGACAGGGTGCTGAGCGTGGCGCGCGTGGGTGCGGATAGACTGCGGGGCCCAGGGTTCGTGTTTTTGCAGTGACTCAGTAGCAGGCGAGGTTAGCCCCAGGCATGGTTACAGGTACTCTTCATATCTCAAATCTTGTTGTACGGGTGTTAATGGATGCTGGGGCTACCCATTCTTTTATTTCGAAGAGTTGTACGGGTATGTTAGATCGCGAGGTGTCAGCCTTGGATAGTGAGATGGGTGTTGGTACAGCGATGGCGTTGTGTACATAGTGAATCAAGTGATTCGGAGATGCCCAGTAAGGGTGGAGGGTGTAGATCTACTAGCTGATCTAATCCTTATGGATATCCATGACTTTGATGTTATCTTGGGAATGGATTGGTTGAGGGAGCACGGTTAGCTCATCGACTGTTGTAGTAGGCGAGTGATTCTGCGGTGTCCGGGTTTGCCGAAGGTTACTTTTCAGGGAGAGCGTGACGGTTCGCTACCTGAAATAATTTCTTCACTTGCCGCTACCAAGCTTCTACAAAAGGGATGCTAGGGTTATCTGGCGCATGTTGTGACGAAGCAGAGTGATACTCCGAGTGCCGATGATATACCTGTGGTGCGAGAATTTCCGGATGTGTTCCCGGAAGATTTGCCTGGCTTACCACCACATCGGGAGATCGAGTTCACGATTGAACTACTTCCTGGCACACGACCTATATCACAGGCACCATATCGGATGGCACCAGCTGAGTTGCGGGAGCTGAAAACTCAATTGCAGGAGTTGGTGGATTTGGGATTAGCCCGACCAAGTACATCACCGTGGGGAGCACCGGTATTATTTGTGAAGAAGAAGGAAGGGAGCCTCCGTTTGTGTGTAGACTATCGACAGCTCAACAAGGTCACGGTAAGGAACAAGTACCCTTTACCCAGGATCGACGATCTATTCGATCAACTTCGGGGGGCACAGTACTTCTCGAAGATTGATTTACGATCTGGTTATCAACAGTTGAAGATTGATGAGGAGGATGTCCCGAAGACAGCGTTTCGGACCAGATATGGGCATTATGAGTTCCTTGTGATGCCTTTTGGCTTGACGAATGCTCTAGCAGCGTTCATGGATTTGATGAATAGGGTCTTCCGATCTTATTTGGATAAGTTCGTGACCGTATTCATTGATGACATCCTAGTGTACTCGAGGAGTGCTCGGGCTCATGAGAAACACTTAAGGTTGGTGTTAGGGAAGCTGAGGCAGAACCAGTTATATACCAAGTTGAGTAAGTGCTAGTTGACCAGAGAGTGGATCGAGAGTACGCCAAGGTTGGTGTTAGGGAAACTGAGGCAGAACCAGTTATACGCCAAGCTGAGTAAGTGCCAGCAGAGTACTGAGGAGGAAAAATGTCAAAGATTTGAGCTGGGACTCCGAGGAGAGTTACGGGCAAGTGTGACGACTGCTAGTTTTGCCATTCTGAGTGACATGGTCGACACTGCAGTTTGTGTTGAGGCCAGTCTGGCGGCACACCAGGCGCGACAATCATCAGGCGAGGGGCAGCGCTGGGATCGTCCACATCCGGGACCAATCAGCCTGAAGATCTCTAAGGGGGGAGATTACCGAGGAGTACCCTCATCTTTACGTGGTCGGGGATGGTCAGTTCGACATGGGGGCTCTCAGAGGAGCAGATCGAGATTCAGTTCTGGACAGCATCAGTCTTGGAGTGGTGCATCAGGAGGGTCTTGGGATGGACCGAGGACAGCCATTTATTTTTCTTATGGAGGAGCGAGCCACTATGCCCGAGATTGCCCTTTGCTGTCAAGGAACAACGAGGCTAAATGTGCTAGTGTTGCACAGAGTTCGGCTTCCATCACTGCCGGAGGCAGAGGACAGGGTGTTGAGCGTGGCGCGCGTGGGCGCGGATAGACTGCGGGGCCCAGGGCTCGTGTTTTTGCAGTGACTCAGCAGCAGGCAAGGTCAGCCCCAGACGTGGTTACATGTACTCTTCATATCTCAAATCTTGTTGTACGGGTGTTAATTGATGCTGGGGCTACCCATTCTTTTATTTCGAAGAGTTGTGCGGGTATGTTAGATCGCGAGGTGTCAGCCTTGGATAGTGAGATGGGTGTTGGTATACCGATGGGCGTTTTGTACATAGTGAATCTAGTGATTCGGAGATTCCCAGTAAGGGTGGAGGGTGTAGATCTACTAGCTGATCTAATCCTTATGGATATCCATGACTTTGATGTTATCTTGGGAATGGATTGGTTGACGGAGCACGGTTCGCTCATCGACTTTTGTAGTAGGCGAGTGTTTCTGCGGAGTCCGGGTTTTCCAGAGGTTACTTTTCAGGGAGAGCGTCACAGTTCGCTACCTGAAAAAATTTCTTCACTTGCCGCTACCAAGCTTCTACAGAAGGGATGCAAGGGTTATCTGGTGCATGTTGTGACGATGCAGAGTGATACTCCGAGTGCCGATGATATACCTGTGGTGCGAGAATTTCCGGATGTGTTCCCGGAAGATTTTCCTGGCTTACCACCACATCGGGAGATCGAGTTCACGATTGAACTACTTCCCGGCACACGACCTATATCACAGTCACCATATCGGATGGCACCAGCTGGGTTGCGGGAGCTGAAAACCCAATTGCAGGAGTTGGTGGATTTGGGATTCATCCGAAGAAGTACATCACCGTGGGGAGCACCGGTATTATTTGTGAAGAAGAAGGAAGGGAGCCTCCGTTTGTGTGTAGACTATCGACAGCTCAACAAGGTCACGGTAAGGAACCAGTACCCCTTACCCATGATCGACGATCTATTCGATCAACTGCGGGGGCACAGTACTTCTCGAAGATTGATTTACGATATGGTTATCACCAGTTGAAGATTGCTGAGGAGGATGTCCCGAAGACAGCGTTTCGGACCAGATACAGGAATTATGAGTTCCTTGTGATGCCTTTTGGCTTGAAGAATGCTCCAGCATCATTCATGGATTTGATGAATAGGGTCTTCCGATCTTATTTGGATAAGTTTGTGATCGTATTCATTGATGACATCCTAGTGTACTCGAGGAGTGCCCGGGCTCATAAGAAACACTTAAGGTTGGTGTTAGGGAAGCTGAGGCAGAACCAGTTATACGCCAAGCTGAGGCACCAAAGTCATGCTGACTTCAGCAGTACTGTAACACAGTTGACCAGAGAGTTGACCAGCGCGTGGGGGCGCGTGTGAAGAGTGTTTTGTGTGGGACCAAGACTATTTTCAAGGTTTTGACGATACGAATCCAATGGCGGTGGTTTCGTGTCGATCGGAGATCGTTAGGTTGGTCAAATTAGGGTTTGAAGCCTTGGGAAGCGTGTTCGGACGGCTTTCCCAGGGCGGTTTCAGTCTAGGGTTTCTTAGATGTTTAGTAGGGACTTAAAGTGACCTTTACGTATGCTTTGGACGTGACAGGGATCGTACTTTAGCACGTGGACGGGATTTTAAGCTCGGAATTGCAGCGGGATTGTACTGTGAGTGGGCCTTTGATTTCACTAAACCTTGGCATGCATAACTGTTTTACTTTCTATTATATCTATATGTGATTCAAGCAAAAGTATCTATTTATCCTGAGTATGATTTATGGCACGTATTACGGTGTTTGGGCATGAGACCCGTCTGGTTGATTATGAACGGTTTTGAGTTATGCATATGCATATGGATTTCGATATCTGTCTTTAGTACTGCACTATATAGATCTACCCTAGGATACTGTCTCCTCCGGATGTAGGTACCCCGGAGTGGTCATGGCGCATTGCCTGCGAGGAGTCATTCTACGGAGGGACCGGACCGTAGGGTGGCTCAGGAGCAGGATTGCTACTATTGGACGTCTGGGACGTCAGGCATCTAGAATGTCATACTCGGACTGGGTTCGGGATCTGGACTCGGGATTGAGACCCCGGGTGGCACGCGTAGCCTTGGGATTGTGACCTTATTGGGCGTCTGGGACGTCAGACATCTGGGATGTCAGGGTTGGGATGTATAGTGCAGTGACTGAGATTATATTATGTTGATATTATTCTGCTTATGATTATATGATTTTGTGGCTTTTGATACTAATGCATGCTTTTCAGAAAATGGAAGGGAAAATCTATATGTTTTCGATATGGTAAACTATTTTGTAAACCTTGAGTTTCGGCCCACTCACCCTTGTTGTTTTACAACCCCTCCAGGTGGTGCTATTGAGGAGGAAGAGGAGGAGGATCCCGAGGAAGAGGCATAGGTTTACGTTGCGCACCTGAACCCTACTGCTGGGTAGGTTGGCACGTAGAATGTCTAGAGTCGTGCTCAATAAACTGTATTCGGGAACTATCCCTTGTCTGACACTATTTGTATTCGGATATTATGTGTGACGTTGTGTGTTGGGTTATGTATGACTTAAATTTGGATTTCCTTTATGCATTTGAATTCCTAAGGGTAATTTTGGTATGTTGAGGTCGGGTGTCAGACGAGAGCAGGGCACGTCCCCGGGTGGTCCCAGGGGGATCGGGGCGGGTCCTGTCCTCATCTCTGCTGCATCCTATCCGTAAGTCAATCGTTCGCTGATATTTTCTTAGGTGAGTTTTGTGGTTTAATCGAAGCTGTTACCTTGGGAGAGAGAGACAAATGGTTACCACCAGGCATATGTATTAGCAATTTCTCATGTGATTGATTAGATTTCATGTTAGTCTGTTGATTATTAGTTTGTGTGGCAATTAATAGTCTGTAGATTTCATCGATTTATCTTCTTTCATGCTGGGTGTACTGACATATCATTAGCAACTTCCTTTCTGTAGACAAAGAGGAAGAACAGAATTGGAGGTTTAGTTACTAGGATTTTCATTCAAATTTGATGATTTTAGATTTTAAATAAGGGATTGTAGAAGAGGGCTTTCTGGTTTTGATGATTCAAAGTGAAAGACTTCTGCTTTCTAATGAATTATTTTGGGTTTAATTAAGTAATTGTACACAATAGTATAGCTGGATTTGAGATCTTCTTTTTATGGAATAGATTATGTAATTTCCTGTTGGAATATTATGTTATGAACTCCGTAAATTAGGTTGACTTGATGGTAGTTCGTATTTTCTTTCTTCGTTCCTTTGGTGAGTTTGTACATGCTGTTGATTTTACATGTGGGTGTCTGATTTCAATTATGGTCATCATTAGTTAATGTTCTGCAGTACATTCTGATGATGGAAAGTAGCAAAAATCTCGGTTTTAGAAAACAAAATTTGGTTGGTAATTGCTTATCTTTCTTCTTTTATGTAATTTGTTTATACTATGATGATTGGATGATGATTGATTTACTCATTGTGAGTGATTGGGAGTTTTCTTATATATTTGATTGAATTGTATTGTATTAATTATATCATTTACACATATATTATCTTGTTCATAATCTCTTCGTTTTTCTCTCTTTTGCTCCGTGGTTTCCATTTTAGTTTTGCTTTGTTCTCATGTATAATTAAATTTTGTTGGTTCTGTAATTTCATAGATGTTTTCCAAGTTTTAAATGAATTGAATGATGGTAGGGGTTCTTATAGTTTATATAAGTTGGCCCATTGGAGAATTAAGATTAATGAATTCATTGATTGCGGAGTTACTTGCACCTGCAAGAATATTACAAGTTCTTCATAAGTCCTATGACATACCTAGATCTTCAAAGATAAATTTAATACCATCTACTTGAATCCTTTTCTATGAAATTCATGCTCCCGACCAGAGGATGAGCGGATATCTTGGTTTCATTGTAGTTGTTGTTTCAAGTTATTATACTTATAGCAAATCACATATCAAATACTTATGTTTGATGAGTGAATATCTTGATTTATGCATATCACAAATTCTTATGTTTTTTGTTACTCTGTTAAAATCTTAATTGACATCTGTATTATTATCAGTTAAGGCTTTGGGCTACATTAAGGATCATTTGGTGCCTAATTTTTCCTTCCATAAAGGTTAGTTTTATATTTCATTTTTAGCTATTTAATTTTAGAAAATAGTAGTAGTTGAATATAATTTCTCTGCAATGAAATCCATTTTTATCAAATATACATTTTTTCAGTTTTATTAATGTGTTATATATCGTTTGTGTTTATAAATTTTGTTTATTTGTAATTGCAGTTTCCAGTTATTCTACTTATAGTAAACCACATATCAAACAGCTCTCATTGCTCTTTCCAAGTCATAAAATCTGATTACATTGCTATGGATTCCTGATTACATTGCTATGGAGTCCTTTTATTTTCTTACATAGATATCAAACTACTTACATCATCGACAAATATACTATTTGTTCATATTCCTTACGTTTTCCAAGTTATGAGAACTTTTTAAGCTCACTAGGAAAATGAAAGTTCATTATTATCCTTCTTTCTAATTTGATACAGATTTTACATCAATGAATTGAGAGAAAACTGAAAATTCAATAAGTTTTTAATTTCGATTCAATTAATTGATCATTAAATTAAATTATTTTCTTATATTTTGTGCATTGATTATTTGCAGCTTCATTTTTTAGTTTCGTGGATTCATTACGAGTCTTATCCCTATCAATCGTTTTTGCTTCTGTTGAGAACATCACATGTGTTAACAAATTATCCCTTCAATGCAGATACTTTTCTTATCAGAAAAATGTTTAAGGAAATCTCAGGACTTTCCAATGCAAATGAATTAAACCAATTACTAAATGTAAATTTACAGACAAGATAAGACATCACATCAATAATATAAGAATTATATTTTGAGTGATTCTTCACTATGAGTTTGAAGAGAGAATTTTCTGATGATTGAATTCAATTATATTACTCACATGATTCACAGATAGACTATCCTCTAGGAGAGTAAAATTGGTTGAATATATTAGTTCAGTGCACTTTCCATTGGGTGTCGAATGGATTAAAACTGTATTTCAAATTTTTTTGCTTAATTGTGCTTTTCAATTAGCTGTTGATATTTGATTGTCTATCTTATCTTCTTCTGACTTTGAATTAATACGCCCATAATAGTCTTCATTCATGACAGTATTTTCTTACCAAGTTACTAACCCATTTAATCAACCTACATTTTCTACTAGCAAGCCAAATGAGAAAGATGAGTGAAGAAAGCAAGTAGAGGGAGTGAACATCAATAGTCGATAGAGACATTGGCTATATTTTTTCAATAATGGTCATAAGACCATATTTTTTAGATTTTTTTTATTAGCCATGGGGAAAGAGCGCCTATTTTGATGTAACACTATTAATGGAGATAATGTAGTTATTTGGGTAAACAAATTTATAATTTATAATAAAATCTAAAATTCCAAAGAAAGTCAAAATATCTAAAAAAATTTGAAGCAATGTTAATTTGTTAGATATATATATATATATGTATATAAACATTATGCGTTCTCATGGTTTATATATATATATATATTATATGTGTTTTCATGGTTTTGTTATATAATATATGTGTTCTCATGGTTGAGTTGTATATAGTTTTCAATATCCTATATATATATATTATATGTGTTCTCATGGTTTTGTTATATATATATTTGATGTGTTCTCTAGTTTTTCATGTGTATGTGTTTTTTATGCCAATGTTTTATTTCAATGTGATTTGGTTGTCAAATGCTTAGTAAGTGTACGAAAGATTATTTTGATTTTGGATTTAGAGTAAATTGTTACCTTTTAATTATTTCCTTCTTAAGTTTGATTATTGGGTTGGATTTGACGTACTGAATATTTGTATCTTATGTTTTTTTTCTAGTATTCAAGAAGAGAAACATTTTGGCTTTGGTTTAGGCTGATTTTACAGGTAAATGTTTTTATTCGTGGTCGTACTTTTTATTCTATTCTATGATTTGTATTATGAATTGAATTTTGAATTTGTATTAGTTGCAAACTAATTTTATATTATTTTTTGGGGTTCTTACTTCGAATATCTTTATTTTTGAGTGGAGTATTCTTTGTATTGGTTATATGATTAGATAGAAGATGTGTTATATAGGTGATTTGTTGATGTTAACTTTGTTAATTTGTTTGGAATATTTGTGATGGGATTTTGATATGTTTGTGCATCATTTAGAAATCCTCTGTTGTTTATCCTCTTAACCATCCAATCCATCCAGTCCATCCAATCGAATATGTGTATCACTTATCTAACTTTACGTTGACATACATATTCAATTTAATAGTGACGTCTCCAATATCCGTGAAATTGGCTTTAGATTAAGGTATTGCTGGCTCTGTGTCGTCAAAAAGTTAATGTGCAGCATATAGGTTTTCCCCAAACCCTGTTACTCTGTCTCTGCTGAATTTTGATGGAGAAAATAAGTAGACTTTTCAATAAAAAAAACTATTTGTCTTAGCATGAATTAGTTGTCAGATTCTTTTATTTAGATGTTTAATCTATTTGATTGAATGATTCTGGTAAACACATGTTTTGATGGATAGTTCAAATTAATTTATTGTTCGCTTAAACTCACAAGACTTAATCATCATACACTCTTTTCCTTTATAATAGTGAAAACTATTTGAATTTGAACTTATCAGTCATCATTTAGAAAACGGAATTTCACTATTTGAAGCTGAATAGTTTATCAAACTTGGACATTCCTGACACCTTCTCATATTGGTATAGTCTGTCATACTTACAAATCACCGTGTTTGCTTTTTCTGTTTACCATTGTATAGTCTCATATAGATTGAAAGCATTTCGTTAACTCAACTCCTAACTAATGTAATCCAATCTTATATAAATTGGAAAAGAAAACGTGACGTGAAAACTTGATGGTCAGCAAGACCAATAAAATTTGATTCAAATAATTTTTTGTTTATTAATATTGGTTTCCATCAAATTTGATTGAAATAATTGCCTGTTTATTAATATTAGATTACATGACATAACAATAAACCCTAAGCTGTTAACATTCAAAAAATTAATAACCAGGCAATTCTTACCCATGATGTAGCAGAGTGCTAAAAATATCCATATGCTAATAATGAACAATGAGTTAGAAACCAACAAATCAAAATTTTGAGTGAATTTCAATATGTAGTTAACGCATGTTATATTGCCAGCCATACATATTAGTAGGAAAATTGGTTTATAGCAACCAGGTGAGACAATAAAGGCATAAGACTGCTTACCCATCTCTGCTTTCCTTGGTAAGCATCTGGTATTGCCTTGACGCAAGAACAATAAAATTTGATTCAAATAATTTTTTGTTTATTAGTATTGGTTTCCATCAAATTTGATAATGAACAATGAGTTAGAAACCAACAAATCAAAATTTTGAGTGAATTTCAGTATGTAGTTAATGCATGTTATATTGCCAGCCATACATATGAGTAGGAAAATTGGTTTATACCAACCAGGCGAGACAATAAAGGCATAAGACTGCTTACCCATCTCTGCTTTCCTTGGTAAGTATCTGGTATTGCCTTGACTGCCCTCAGTGTCCAGTTATCAGAAATCCCAGCCAAACAAATATTAGTCTTCCAAAATAAAATGGTGAACAAATTTATAATAAAATCTCAAATTCCAAAGAAAGTCAAAATATCTAAAAAATTCGAGGCAATGTTATGTAGCAAGACCAATAGTTTCAACTATTTTCTACAAATTCTACTTGGATGATTAGTAAATCTCCTCCAGTAACTCAAATGACCAATATTACTAGCAATCTGTTTGATCTCTGTATGGTTAAAAGAAATCTGTAGCTTCTGGCTATGTGGAAGCTTGATCTTCATGTTCACCATGCTGTTTCACGTGTCAATGTTATTTATTTGAGACATTTGGTTCTTTCTGTCTGTGTATATGTACTATTTTCGAGTGGCTTTATTGTATATGAATTTCTCTTCTGGTTTCGTTAAGTAAACAGATTGACTGGAATAGGAAGGAGTAATGCCTCGATATCATTGGGAACAAAACTCACCATAGAAGGAAATCTTTTTATAATATGTTTAGTGCACTTAGTTGTTTTTCATATTGGTTGTACCTACTTCGATACATGTCAGATCTTGGGAAACATGAACAAAAATCCAAAATCATTGAGGTATTGAATATTTGTATGTTATCTTGTTTTTCCAGTATTCAAGAAGAGAAACAATTTGGCTTTGGTTTAGGTTGATTTTATAGGTAACTTTTTTAGTTGTGGTCTTACTTTTTATTCTATTCTATAATTTGTATTATGAATTGAATTCTAAGTTTATATTAGTTGCAAACTAATTTTATATTGTTTTTTGGGGTTCTTACTTCGAATATCATTATGTTTTTAGTGGGTTATTCTTTGTATTGGTTATGTGATTAAATAGACGATGTGTTATATAGGTAATTTGTTGATGTTAACTTTATTTATTTGTTTAGAATATTTTCTCAAATTGGGTGTTCGTCATGTTGCTATTTGGGCATCTAAATACATAGGTCCTATGCAGTTCTTCATTTTTCAGTTGCCAAAATGGTTGTCTTTTTCATTATGTTATGATCTATTTGATAGATATATTGGATTGTTTAAGTTGGTAGTCACTGATTTCCATGTGAATCAGTTTGTTTTTTTAATAGTATGGACAAGGAGAATGTGTGTATAATGCGTTGTCATTTTGCTTATACTATCCACCTATTTTCCTTCCTCTCAAAGGTGTGAAATGTCTGCTCGAAGGAAAATATGTCAGCTTATGTCTACTTATGTGTTGACATTTTGTTTACATCCCATTCATCAGCCTTGGCATAAAATTGTAATATTTTAACTATAGCTTGATGTAGAATCCACACTAACTATAAACAAATTTTCAATTCATTTGGTCTACTCGACCAATGCACTTTGTATATGTGGTGCATTGTGCATTGACCAAGTGAAGATCAAATTAGTGCATTAGTAACCTGTCAAATTCCCGTGTTTTAATCGCTATTAGTATAAGTGGTGAAGATGAAGTTGATAATAGTTAGTATATGTGGTGAACAATGACGACATGGTCACATTCATACCATTTGTCAAACCTCTGTGACTATGGGATGTCAATCATCCCATGAAATATATAGGGGCTACCACGGCGACCACGGTCACCTGGGATGGTCATACATGGTATTGTATGATTTACATTTAATTGAGTGGTTATGCAAATGATTTCCATCTATATGATATTACGATAGTTGTGTGACCAAATGATTTACATTTAATTGAGTGGTTATACAAATAAAAATAGTTCATTGGCTATAATAACAACATTGTTTTATAACATGTCCCATTAGCTCCTTGTTCCTCAGACAATTGGATGTACCCAGGTGTAAGGTCATGCAGCCTACACCATATTTTAATTATGTTATTTAGACATAATATTAGAGCTTATAATTCCACGTTCTCATTCACTTCGATGGGAGCTAAAATTGATGATTCGATCAATAATGGAACTAGCCCTTATGTTTTCAAAGTTAGTGGTCAAGTTTGTCATTTAATAGAGTCTTTGTTATCACCAGATGATAAATGTCCAAAGTTCATAAACGATGTGATGATGCAACAAAATTTATTGTAAAAAATGGAATTAAAATTGATAATCGTTTTGTTCTTCCTTATAATTCAGAATTGCTTTAAGGTACAATCCACGCAAATGTTGAGTCCTGTTGTCAATCTATGCTTAGAAAATATCTTTGTACGTATGTCAATAAGGGAATAAACACCTGCAATGAGTTAGAGAGTAAGCTCACACAAAACATTGTAGGTTGGATGAGCTTCAATTCATGTAGTTGCTTTTTTTTTCCTTATTTTATTTCGTTCTTCTCATAAAAGATGTAAGTTGATAATAGTTAATAAGAATAAGATTTCTATGATAGATTTAGTTCAAATTGAGATTAATTTGTCCATGTGTACTCATAACCATATTAGAAATAGGAATTGGGAATAATAAAATAGTTGATTAACATAGCTGACCATGAAGCAGCACACATATATATATATACATATTAGTCTTTAGAAACTAATAACATATTGCACCCACAACATCATTAATATACGAAAAAATTATGCATACCATTAGTCTTTAGTTCATCTGTATCATTTTGAGATTAGGCAAAATGATTAATTGCTAAATGCACTTCTACTATCTTATTTTTAATTAACACCTCAATTTTTTGCTTTCATTTAATTGCTGCCACAACTTTGTAGTCTTACAATGACATTTTGGTCTTAAACTAGATAAATTTGTACATTAATTGCAGGAAATTGCGGTCATATTGATTTTTGGATAAGTTTGGCTCTCTGGTTTTTCATATGTGTATGTGTTTTTGATGTCGATGTTTTATTTCAATGTGATTTGGGTGTCGAATGATTAGTAAGTGTAAGAAGGATTATTTTGGTTTCGGATTTAGAGTAAATTGTTAGCTTTTAACGATTTCCTGCTTAAGTTTGATTATTGGGTTAGATTTGACGAACTAAATATTTGTATATTATGTTTTTTTTTCCAGTATTCAAGAAGAGAAACAATTTGTCTTTCGTATACGCTGATTTGAAAGGTAAATTTTTCCTCTTGATCTTACTTTTGAATCTATGATTTGTATTATGAATTGAATTCTGAGTTTGTATTAGTTGCAAACTAATTTTATTTTATTTTTGGGGTTTCTTACTTCGAGTATCTTTATTGTTGAGTGGAGTGTTCTTACTTTGAGTGTCTTGACTAAGTTAGATTGTTACAAAGAACTTAAAAAAAATAGTGCAAAAATTGTTTTCTGATGCTAGAAATTTGATAGTAGAAATTTGATACAAATTTACTGACAAAGTATATTTAACATCATTATTCACATAGATATAAATCAAATAAAATCAGTTCAAAAACCATTTAAGCTTAGCTAAATGTAATAAAAATCTAAAATTGAGGAAGCTACAATCCTTCATTTTCTTTGATTGGATAAAATAGTTTAAACTATTATTATCAGATCATCTTTTTGAATGAACCATGTGAAATCTGATGATTCATTCTATAAAACATTCTATATAAGAGAAAAGTATTGGAAAGCTACCTAGCATCACACAGATTGTGAATTTGGTGCTACAATATGCATTTATGTTTGGAGTATTTTGTTAACTAGGATGTTCGTCATTTTGTTCGTTGCCCATCATTTAGAAATCCTATGCTGTTAATTCCCTCTATCAGTGAGATGGCATTTTGATGTGTTTGTGATTGCTGTTTTACCCGGTGTAGTATAAATGAACAATATATAATTCTTACTTCTATTGGTCATATGATTTGATAGAAGATGTGGTATATAGGTGATTTGTTGATGTTAATTTTATTCATTTGTTTGAAGTATTTTCTCAAAATGAGTGTTCATCATGCATTTATTTGAGCATCCAAATATATAGATCCTATACAGTTCTTCATAATTTTCACTTGCTCTATTTGTGTTTTATGTGTCGTTTTTTTTGTACGTAACATTTGCCAGATTCTGTGCTTATATTACATTCAGTTTGTGTATGCACAATTGTTTTCCAGAGATTTCTAACGCGAGACTTTCTGATTTGTCAGCAGGTATTAGATTCGTTCCATGTGAACATCTACGCTTATTTGACACTTGGACTCCTTCAGTCGTTCATCCAAGTTAGTTGCTCTTATATCATACATTACGGATCTAAATTTCAGTTATATGTTGAAAACTAAATAGGGTCTTTACTGGAAAAAAGTTTAGTTAGAGCAAAATGTCTAAACGATCCAAACCTACAACAAAAATAAAAGATTGATACATTTACTTTAATCATGATTACAAATATGGTCCATTCATTGATAGTTCTTATAGCCTATGGTACATTCGTTGATCGCTCTTGGTTATACATGAACAATTGTCGAATTTTTGACATCTGATTTATCTAAATGCTTTCTACTATGCAGGCCATTCATACTTGACATTTTCTTTCCTCTATTTCTGTTAATTGGATTGATAAACGCTTAATAGTCTGAATTTTGTGTGTCAATATTATGAAATAGATTTAGAACAAGTAATAGTGTAGACATAACAAGTAAAAAAATCATGTAATATTTGTAGAACACTAGTTGAAATTATTTTGATATGAATATGGAATATTTTGTTTCCCGTTTTTGAAGCATCGAATACAACAGAAGACAAAAAACAATAACATTTATTTTATCACCTTCATATATATGTTTTACATTTTGTTGATATTCTATACTAGATTTAGATCATCAAGAAAAGAACATCAAAACTAAAAGATGTCATATGTACACAGCTCAGTTGTTCTTTATATTATTTGTGATGTCCCTTTTTTGATTCATTGTATAGTATGTACTAAGAAGTACATTATAATTTTCATTTTTTGGAACTCTGTATTGTGTTCAATCTGTGTTATTTGAAAAGAACTAAATAATTTACAAGTTACGATTATTGTGGTTTGGAATAGATGTCCCATGATATTCCTTTCCTACATATTGTTTTGAATGTCAAAGTGGCTTCGTTATCGAAAATTTACTTTTCGTTTAAGAAATAGTTTTCAAATCACAAGAATCATATTCCTAATTCTGTTTGAATAATATTAGAACGTTTATAATGTACTTATATCAATAGAAAATACAATAGCCAACCACCCAATTAGGGTACCATTCTGCTGGTTGAAGAAACAGATTACTTGAATGCATTTAAATGTAGTAAAATCCTCTTGGTAATAGAAAATATCGACAGAAAGATATAACTAGAGGAATTTAAAACATTATGACTAAAAAAATTATGTGGATGTTTAGAGTAATCAACAGCCGAACAATATTCAAATACATAATATTCAGGTGGAATACGCAGAGATTATCAAAGCTATGAAATTATTGATATTCTTGAATATTATCAATAAGTCAACAAACTATTTAAAGTGAAAAACATTGCACGCCATGTGAACATTATAAATATTTTTAGTCCAAATAACAGTCAAAATTATTTCTATATATTCCAAGGATTCTCATGGTCTATATAGAAAAAGTATCTTCTGCAAAAATGAAGAAAACGGATTGAAAATATATTAATTAAACAGGTACTACCAAACATTAGATAGAAGAAATACAAATGCGTAGCTGCAATGTACTTAAAGAGATTTGTATGTAACTACTTGATAAGTGTTATGATGCAGAAGAATCAACTAGAATCCGTTTGAACAAAAAAAATTAAAATTACCAATAAAAGCAAACGTCCAAATGTAAGATCATAAGAAAACCCTAGAGAAAAGTTTGCAATTCAATTGGAAGTCAGAATATGTGAAATATGTAAATGCCACTTGATTACTATGTTTTTTGCAGATTTCATTAGAACTTACTTACAAATCGTGCATTTAGTTTTCATTCCTGTCGTACTATTTCAATATAGCTTCATCTCCAAATTGCCACTTACTCCATGTGTTTTGCATGTATCAATTGTTTTGTACGTGTTATTTTTCGTACGATCTACTTATATTGCATTCAATTTGTGTAAATGCAACTATTTTCTAGGGATTTCTAACGCGAGACTTACCGATTTATTAGCAAGTACTACATTCATTCTATGTGAATATCTACGCTTACTTGACACTTGGACCCCTTCAGTCGTACATCCAGGTTAGTTGCTATTTTATTGTACATTATAGATCTACATTTTAGTTATATATTCAAAACTAAATGAAGTCTTTACTGTCAAAACATTTGGTTCGACTAAAATGTCTAAACAATCCAGACCTACAACAAAAAGAAAATTTTGAAATACACATCATCTTTGCAATAGCTCAATCATGAATGAGATGAACACTCCAACAACCTCCGATTCCACCTTTGAGAATATTGATCCCCCTAGAAAAATTTCTCGCCTCTCTGCCATGCAAAAATGTACCATGCAAAATGTCTCTATTGCTGGTTCCTCATTTGACAATTTATTACCACAACAACAATCGATCTCCAGAACTTGGACTCCTACTACAGACAATTATCAACTTGAGTCATACAACACAAACATTGAAAACATTGTTCCGCCTGTTGTAGAAAATGTTTGTCCACAAATTGATGGACAAGAAGCAAATGTTACCTCTGCATCAACTAGAAATGAAAATAATATTGGTCAAACTTCTAGCATGCATATTTTATCTGATCCAAATCTACCTAAAGGTCAGGCTTGGTTCCAGAAAGAACGAAAAAGTACGTACTTTATTACTCTTTTTCAATATTGTCCACATGTGATACGTAGTTATATGTCGCCTACTTATATTTTCTTCTTCTTTATAGATATTTATAGAGAATATGTTGATCTAGGCGACAAGAATTATGTGTGTGTACACTGCAACACACTATTTTGGTTAGCAGAATCCTTAAAATTGAAATCTAGACGTCAACCACCTATTTTCACACTATGTTGTCAACATGGAAAAGTCAAATTTCCTCGACCATATCCAACACCAGCTTTTTTAGAACAGTTACTTGATCCAAAAAATGGTTCTGCAAGTTTATTATTCAGATCTAATATCAGAGTTTATAATTCTATGTTTTCCTTTACCTCAATGGGAGCCAATGTTGACAACTCAGTAAATAATGGATTCAATCCTTACATTTTCAAAATTAGTGGTCAAATTTTCCATTTAATGGGTTCCTTATTACCTATTGATGGTGAAACACCAAAATTTGCTCAACTCTATATTCAAGATACTTGCAATGAAGTTAACAATAGACTTGATGTTATGAATTATAATCAAAAAAATACGAAACTTGATCCAAGTATTGTAGAAGGCTTAATTGAGATGTTTAACAAATCGAATGAGTTAGTAAATTGAGTTAGTAAATTTTTTTCGTACGGTTCAAGATAAAATTGCAACTGATACTTTTCCATCATTAACATTAACCTTATTAGGAATTTCATCCAAAGAGAGTAAGCAATATGAGCAACCAACCTGCGATGAAATTGGTGGTTTGGTAGTTGGTGATATAGGCCTTCATGATTCAAACAGAGATATTATTATACAATTAAAAGATGGAGCTTTAAATCGTATTACTAAACTACATCCAAAATATATGTCTTTGCAGTATCCTATTCTTTTTCCTTATGGTGAAGATGGATATCTTCCAAATTTAAAATGGAACACGAATGTCAGCGGTTCTAAATCACGTAGAGAAAGAGTGCCAATGAGAGCTTATATAGCATATCAAATTCAAGAAAGAACTTCTCAATTACCCACATTGTTAAAAGAAGGTAGGTTGTTTCAACAATATTTAGTTGATTCCTACTGTACTCTTGAGGAAGACAGATTGGATTATATTCGATACAATCAAAAAAATTTGAGGAGTGAAATTTATAAAGGAATTTATGATGCAATGAGTAGAGGTGACAATGATGCAAACAATATAGGAACAAAGATTATATTACCTACTTCATACACTGGAAGCCTTAGATACATGATCAATAACTATCAAGATGCGATGACAATATGTAGACAATATGGACATCTTGATTTATTCATAACATTTACCTGCAACCTTAAGTGGCCTGAAGTACAACGAGAATTTCGAGCTAAACCCAGTTACAAACCTGAAGATAGGCCTGATATAATCACAAGAATGTTCAAAATGAAGCTTGATGATATGATCAGTTTCATCAAATTGGGCGAACCTTTTGGCAAAAATCAGGCCCATAAGCTTTTAAAACTTAATATTCTGTTTGTTTTATTTCCTTGAATACGTGACATTGCTTTTAATCATATGATTATTCATTAGCTTTTCAACTTTGCTTCCCAAACAGATGTTTGTACAGTCGAGTTCCAGAAAAGGGGGTTACCTCATTCTCATATGTTGTTTTAGCTACAACCAAAATACAAATGTCTCACTGCATCTGATCTTGATTCCATTATTTCAGTTGAAATACCAAATAAAACCACCAACCCATTACTTCATAAAATTGTTGATACATTTATGATCCACGGTCCTTGTGGCCACTTGAATTCAAACTCTCCTTGCATGCAAGATAATAAATGCTCTAAAAAATTTCCAAAACCTTATCAAAGCGAAACAATTTTTGAAAAAAAATGCTTTTCCTATTTATAAACGCCCTGATAATGCATCAAATTTTATTTTACGAAATTCTGTCCAAATTGATAACAGGTTTGTAGTTCCTTACAATTCAGAACTGTTATTACGATACAATGCTCATATAAACGTTGAATCATGTTGTCAATCTATGCTCATAAAATATTTATTCAAATACATAAATAAAGGTTCAGACAGAGCTAGAGCCATTTTGCAAAAAGATCCTAACGATAAAATTTTAACGTATCTAAATTGTAGATATATAGCTCCACAAGAGGCAGTTTGGAGATTGTTTCAATATCCTATACACATAAGAAAACCTTCTATTGAACGATTACCTGTCCATTTACCTTTAGAACAATCTATTATTTTCCATAGTGATCAACCAATTTCATCAATTGTTAATAAAAAAGTGTTCCGAACATACAATGCTCACAAGTTGGTTTGAAACCAACAAACTTTTTGACGTTGCCCAAACATTAACTTACGCACAACTGCCTTCCAAATTTGTTTGGGATGCCCGTGGTAAAATATGGAAACCCCGGAAAAGAAAACACTCAATTGGAAGAATAGCATACGTTCATCCTACATATGGGGAATTATATTACTTACGAATGCTTTTAAATTTGAAAAAAGGTGCTACCAGCTTTGACAATATACGTATTGTTGATAATATTATGCATTCATCATACAAATCAACCTGTGAAGCCTTAGGTTTATTAGGAGATGATAAAGAGTGGATTGACGCTTTATCAAATGCTGCTAATGTCGCAACCTCCATGGAATTAAGACAACTATTTGTTACAATAATTATGTATTGTGACGTTGTTAATCCTCAACATTGTTTCAATCAACAATGGATCACTATGTATGATGATATATTATATAATTTACAAAAAAGTTTTGACATACCAAATATGAACATTCCACAGGAAGAATTACGAAACTGTGTATTATTTGAATTAGAACAACTTTTTAACGCATCATCAAGCTCTTTACAACATCATTACTTGCCTATGCCTGATACAGAAAAGATGTTACAAATAAAAAATAAGCTTTTATGTGAAGATCTCAATTATAAATGCGATGATTTAAAAAGTAGACACTCAGTTTTAATGCCATTGTTAAACAAAGGTCAAAAAATTGTATATAATGCTTCATAACTGCTGTCAATGCGAAAAAACCAGGTCTTTTCTTTGTGCATGGCCATGGAGGAACTGGCAAAACTTTTCTATGGGAAACAATCATAACCAAACTCCGATCAGAAAACAAAATTGTTCTAGCAGTTGCCTAATCAGGAATATCATCATTACTATTACCAGGTGGTCGCACAGCTCATTCTAGATTTAAAATCCCTTTGACTATCACTGATTGTTCAACATGTCAGATTAAAAAAAATATTCACTTGGCTAAATTAATTGAGAAAAATGATTTAATTATATGGGACGAGGCTCCTATGAATCATAAACATTATTTTGAAACTTTAGATAGAACACTATCTGATCTCTTACCATCGTCAAATATCATAAACAATATCAATGTTTTCTTAGGTGGAAAACCTCTTTTGTTAGGCGATGATTTTCGACAGATTTTACCCGTAATTTCAGGAGCCAGTAAAGAAGATATAATAAACGCTTCTCTTAATAGTTCCTATTTGTGGCCTTCATTTACAGTTTTCCATCTAACTGAAAATATGCGACTGCATAAAGAACATCAAACGTTTGATGAAAAACAAAAAATCCAACTATTCGCAGATTGGATTCTAAATATTGGTAATGGAAATCGTAATTGTAGAGATCTAACGCCTGATTCAATTGATATAGATACATCTTGGGTTGAAATTCCCTCAGATTTACTTATTCAATCTTCAAATGACCCTATTCAATAATTATTTAATACAACTTATCCAAATTTTGAAAATCAATGTCACAATTTCAATTATTACAAGAAAGAGCTATAATCACACCAACAAATGCAACAATCAATGATATTAACAATTACATCATTGATTTATTACCTGGAGATCATTCTACATTTATGAGTTTTGATTCTTTATGATCTTCAAATGGAAACTGTGATAATCTTGAGTTTCTTAAAACGCTTGAATTCAATGGTCTACCTGCACATATTCTTATTTTGAAAATAGGCATGCCTATCATATTACTAAGAAATCTAAATCAATGTTCAGGCATATGTAACAGAACGAGGTTAGTTATCACGCAACTATTGAACAAAGTTATTGAGGAAAAAATCCTAACTGGTGCTAACAATTGTTATAAAGTTTTCATACCACGAATTACTCTTTCAGCAACTGAAAGTAAATGGCCATTTGTTTTAAAACGTCGTCAATTTCCAGTCAGACCGTGTTATGCAATGACCATTAATAAAAGCCAGGGTCAATCCTTAAAACAAGTTGGAATATATTTACCTGATTCAGTATTTACTCATGGTCAACTTTATGTTGCATTATCTAGAGTTACATCACGAGAAGGACTAAAAATCTTATTACCCACTAGCAACGATTCTAATATTCAATACACAAAAAATATTGTCTTTCAAGATGTCCTTCACAATGTATAAAACAATTGACATCTCAAATAAACTCATACATTTTACATGTTAATTTCAGATTGTTACAAACATTAATATAATTTCCATATACACTACCTTTTTAACGCAGAAAGCTATATTAATCATCTGTGCTTTCTAACTCCAACACTGTTCATGTACAGTACTTTGTATCCAAACACTGTTCATGACAAATCTGCCCCAAATTTGCTTCCTTTTCTTCATTGTAAACAACGAAATGTCTATTCTACCTTTCGATCAACTCATCGTCTCCTCTGTGGCTTCTATTTGTTGCCAGCTCCTCCTCGCGTCGTCGTTTTGTCCAATCCTCAATCCATAAATTCCACATCATCTCCTTGGTGCTTCAATTCGATGCCAGCTGCTCCTTGCCGCCCTCGCTCCATGACGCTACGCCGTCTGCATGCCACACATAACCTTGCTGTGTTGCATCTGCATTTGTAGCCACGTTTGCACCTATCTCATCAGGTATTCTTCTTTTAAAGCCACATCTGAATATTTCAATTACTTCTCAAATATGTTCTGCGTTTTTCACCACTTTGGTTTGTTATTAACATAGCTTTTCACTCACTCTTCCTACTTATCAATTCTTTTTGCACAATCTGATTTGTTAGTAACAAACCATTGTTTATATTTTGCTTCTCTTCATTTTATCCAATTAGTGCACTCAATGCCTAGGTTAAGGTTTAGGGATGAGATACAATTCCTTCTTACTTCAAAGTGATATAATCTGGAAGTGCTGAGTAGAGAGGCAAAACCATCAATTCTGAAACATGAAGATATAATCATACGCTAATTAACACATGTTGTACAATCTACAAAATTCCACTGTCGAAAAACACTTCAATCCCAAAGTCTCAAATTATGCCGAGTTGATCTTGAACCTCAATTTGTAAATCTGTTGGTAAAGGTTTAGGAAGACAAACATCAAGCAAATAGACCCCAACAGCGCCCAACCTTGAATTTAGTATTCAAATGGCTAAAAAATTAGAGAATTTTTAATCAACTGTTTGTTTAGTGAGTGAATTGTTGTTTAGGCATCAAGAAGAATTTTATTACATGATGTTATCTTCCTCCCTTCTTGATTTCATATTCAAACAGACATGTTTGCTTCTTATGAATACGAATGGATAAGCGTCATTGTATTACGTTATCATATGCCCAAGTCATTCTATATTTTCTTAAAAATCATTTTACCAATTGTTGGTATGTACAAGCAGTACTTATTCATTGTTTATGAATGTCCATTTGGAATTAATGAATGATATGTATTTTTTTCAGTTTGATGTTCACTGCAGTATATTGTGAGAGGACGGCAAGATCTGTTCCAGTTAATTCCGTATCTCTTTAGGGTTATTAAGCAGATTGGTGTTATCAGTTGCAGTTCTTAAGTGAATGAATTGCTCTGATTTCTTTCCAAATATATATACACAATATTTTTCTTTTTTTCTCTGTCCTTTCGTGTATATATATAGGTGAAAATAATTAGGAGAAGTTTAAAGCATAATGATTACCACTAGAAGCCTGATAGATAACAGACTATCTTCATACTGTCTGCTTACTGTCTTTTCGTAGGTTGGTGTTACAATTTCCTTGCGTCATTAACAATACAAGCCTAATACATTTATTAAATTGAGTATGTATGCATATCTGACTGTTTTCTTAATTTGTGCACTTTGTATCTACTTCACATAGATAACAGATATTGTTCTGTTGGCTTTTGTGGTTATTCAAGTTTCCAAAATTTATAGGTAAATTTGCAGGTGCATATTCAATGTTGCATCAAAAGATTTTACTAAGTAGAAAACATGAATACGAAATTAAAACAAAAAGAGGATTGAGAAAGAGCAACATGGGATTGAAACCAAAATCAGGGAATGCGCGTTTTAGGAAATATGCTTCTCTGCACCTAATGCTGAAATTAGGCCTATTTTGAACAAAAATTTTGCTCTATATGAAACAACAAGATGAATCTTCTACTCACCGTTGCCCACTTCTATCTTTTGTAAGTAAACAATGAACTACTATCTTTTGTAAATATTCTTTTTTTTGTACTTCTAATCTATCACATATTCTAATAACATCATCTTTAATTACCCAAAGTCCTCAAAAGGAGGTTGTGTCTCTACTAGGGTTCGCCACTGAAATTTAAGAGAGATCCATTGGTTTTTATTGTATTATTTTATTGTGGCAGCTGCAGGTACTTAAGTGCCATTAGTTGAACAAACTGCAAAAATTCAGAATAGGATTATTTTTCTACTATTTTCTGAACAATATTTTTTATGTGTTTTACCCATTCCTGCTGAGAAGTCATGTTAGACGAGTTTTTGAATGCATGTCAGAATACCCACCAGATTTTTTGAATGCATTGCTAGGAGATTTAGTTGTCTGATTAAAGATTTCAAATACAAAATGAAGATATATAGTGAGAAGCGGTCACCCTGTCGAGTCCCATGAGAAGGGCAGAACCAGCACTCATGGAATTCATTAATAAGAAGAGAAAAGGACACTAATTTAATACATTCAAATCAACACACCTGTTTTCTTAAATACAGTTCATTCATAATATTTATTTATAAGCATAATGCTTTAGCTGATAACGGCAATAGATATGATTCGATGCAAATAAGTTTACTTGCTTTTGAAACCGTACACCAGCACTCATGAAATCCATTAATAAGAAGAGAAAAGGACACTGATTTAATACATTCAAATCAACACACCTGTTTTCTTAAATGCATTGAATTCATAATCTTTATTTATAAGCATATTGCTTTTGCTTACAACTGCAATAAATGTGATTTGATGCAAATAAGTTTACTTGCTTTTAAAACCGTATGACTTTTCGAAACAGCAAGCTAATTCTACATTCTAAGCATTGGCTCCTTAGCATTGACTCAAGACTATGTTATGGATACTCAAATACTTACCAATATTTGTTTTGTGCTGGATGCCCAAAATTCCTGCAGAGAAGTAATATTAGTCGAGTTTTTGAATGCATGTGAGAATACCCACCAGATTTTTTCAATGCATTGCTAGGAGATTGAGTTGTCTGCTAGGACATATTCTGAAATTATCTGATCAAGGAAAAATGTCAAGCATGTATTTCATGCATTGTGAATAAGACCATTGTTTGTCAAGCACATTATTGTATTTCGCACAATCTGATTTCTTAGTAACAAACCATTGTTTGTATTTTGTTTCTCTTCGTTTTGAGGCAGTACCTATTAATTCCCACTTCATCTGCCCAGGTCATTCTATATTTGCTTAAAGGTCATTTTACGAACTGTTGGTCTGTACAAGCAGTACCTATTCATTGCTGATGAATATCCATTTGAAATGAATGAATGATATGTATTTTTTTCGGTTTTATGTTCACTTCAGTTTACTGTGAGGGGACGACAAGATTTGTTCCAGTTAATTCCAGATCTCTTCAGGGTTATTAAGTAGGTTGGTATTATCAGTTGGTGTTCTTAGGTGAATGAATTACTCTGATTTCTTTCCAAATATAAATACAGAATATTTTGCTGTTTTTTCTTTGTCATTTCGTGTATATATATCTAGATGAAAATAATTAGCAAAAGTTTAAAATATAAAGATTAACGATACAAGCCTGAGTGTTATACATATTCATAGATTGCCTTCCTATGCATTATGCATAGTGATCATGATAGTAGATTGTAATCTTTCGATCATGATAGTAGAGAATACCCACCAGATTTTTTCCATGCATTGCTAAGAGATTTAGTTGTCTGCTAGGAGATATTCTAAAATTATCTGATCAAAGAAAAATATCAAGCACATTATTGTATTTCATGCATTGTGAATAAGACCATTGTTTGTCAAGCACATTATTGTATTTCGCACAATCTGATTTCTTAGTAACAAACCATTGTTTGTATTTTGTTTCTCTTCGTTTTGAGGCAGTACCTATTAATTCCCACTTCATCTGCCCAAGTCATTCTATATTTTCTTAAAGGTCATTTTACCAACTGTTGGTCTGTACAAGCTGTACCTATTCATTGCTGATAAATATCCATTTGAAATTAATGAATGATATGTATTTTTTCGGTTTTATCTTCACTGTAGTTTATTGTGAGAGGACAGGAAGATCTGTTCCAGTTAATTCCAGATCTCTTCAGGGTTATTAAGCAGGTTGGTATTATCAGTTGGGGTTCTTAGGTGAATGAATTGCTCTGATTTCTTTCCAAATATAAATACATAATATTTTGCTGTTTTTTCTCTGTCATGTCGTGTATATTGGTTCCTATACATAAATGTGATGTAAATTAGATTGCCTTCCTAGATTCTAAGCATTGGCTCCTTAGCATTGACAAAATTCCTGCTGAAAAGTCATGTTAGACAAGTTTTTGAATGCATGTGAGAATACCCACCAGATTTTTTGAATGCATTGCTAGGAAATTGAGTTGTCCGCCAAACAGCAAGTTAACTTTACATTGAGATTTAAATTTTACATTCATATCTATAACAACATTTAAACAAAGAAACTCATTCATGAGATATTCAATCTTTCTTTCCTTTTCTTTTATTCGTGTTTCATGAGTTTAATGTACAAGTTTTTGAAACATATTTAACTTTTACCATTCCACGAATACCTCCAATTCTTATGTCTATCAGATAACTCTTATGTTTATAACAGGCTAAAAAGACAATGGTTATAACACTGATTCGTGATTTGGTGCCCTTCCAACACATAAAACTGTCCACGTTGGAATATGCAGAATCTGGAGACGCAAATTTCTTACAACGCCAAACAAATTTGGTGGCTTTCATTGCATTTTAGTAGATGAGGAGGTAAATAATTCTGCCAAGTAAAAAATCTATTCATCAAACTTATCTGCAATTCAAAGTATTGATTCTAACATTAAAATGCAACACACTATTTTGGAGTAAAAAACTATGTATCCATGCATAGATCTAGCACTAGCACTTGATTATTTGCATATTACAACGAAATATACCTAGGTCTGAGGTTACTCATATTGTTTTTTCTATTGTTGGTCATTTTTTCCTCTCTAATTGGCCTCTATGTTAAGCGTCATAGACAAAAATCATACACCAATTAACCATAAGAAAGTAAATTGTTACGAGAACTAGCATATGTCAATTTGAGCATCTCAATTGTTTTCAGAAAACATATTCTCCAGAACGATGCAATTGAGGGAAGTGCTCTAGATGCAGATTATCATTGCATTGCCCCTCATATCGAGCCAGACAACAAATATGATATTACCAACTTCTGAGTAATTGGCAGCAAAACAGAGCATTAAATTGTACCCCACAAATATCAAATGTCTTTCAATCGGCGAACAATTTTTACCCATCTTCTAGATGATATACCCTACATTCCTCGACATCGCTTTTACCTCCTAGATTTTAATGACCTTCCATCACGCGTAAATAATGATGTCATCTTAACAAGTCAGAATTCTCTATTTACAATGACGCAATTATGCAATTACATCAAGTTACTCCCTGCAACATCGCAACAACATATTGTTTTTTTCTATTTATATACACTACTGACATTACAGATGTAATCGGTCTCATCACTGGAATGCAACATTTGGAAGAAACAATATTGCAAGACAGAACTGAATTCAAATGTAATATAGAGTTGCAGAATCTAAGGTTAATACGAAACTCGCTCGCACGTACACCAAAAAAAAACTATTTTATCGCCTGCTTGATCGTCTAAATATATATTCTCTTCTTACATAACAGGAATGAAACAGTGCATGTCACACTATGGGGAAATATTGCACAATCTTTTGCTGCACTAAACATTTGTCGATTACCAACACCAGTCATTATGGTGTTTAGCAGCCTCAAAGTAAAACAATACCAAGGTAACATCTGTATAGTTCATCCTATTACTGATAAAAAAAATATCGTTTAAGATTTAACTCCTCATTTACCACCTAACAGGTATCATAGGAAGACTTGTTCTTAATAGTGGCGTCTCAACCCAATTCTTTGTAAATCCAAATATTCCGGACTATATAGAATATCTAACAGCGTATGTTCAATATAGCCATTAATCAATATTTTTAATTCTTAATTTTCATCTATGAAATTTACATACATATACTGAATGAAAAAAATCTCACATTGTATCAAAATTGATAAACAGCTTCAGCATGTCATCCCCTGCATTGGAAATTATCTCCACACCCTCATCCCACTCAATGACAATGCAACAACTACAAAATGCTCCAAAATTAACCATACAAGAACTAAGCTACATCAACCCGGAATTTCATATGGTAAACACATTATGCTTTCACAATTCAAGCCCAGTAAATGTCGATTGTGTTACATTATAACACTGTTACAATATCATTGTTTCCATATGTACTTTAACAATCCTTCTTCCAGGGCGATTCTGACCTCTGCCGAGCCTGCATAACACATTTTGATACAGATTATGGATGGTGGTATCCAGCATGTCCCATTTGTTATAAGCAAATGAGAAAAACATCCACATCTGGACAACTAACATGTTCAAGTCATTCTAATCAAAGTCCAACACATTGGTAAGACAAGTATCATGTACAAATTACAACTACCCACTATTATATGGTCACACAACTATCATTTATAATATTTCACACAACTATCATGTACAATATTTCACACAACTATCATGTACAATATTTCACACAACTACCATTACAGGTACAAAGTCAGTATGGTTATTGAAGACCATACTAATGAAATAAATGTGATTGTCCTCGGAAGAACTGGCCAGTTCCTCTTCAATTACAATTGCGATTACTTGGTTATGAATGAAGGATATGCAGATCAAAATGAATTCCCTCCACAACTCCTAGCAACAATTGGCGTTACCAAAATTTTCCAACTGCGATTCGGCGCTCGAAAGAACGAACTAAATATGAACGATTTGCTTCTTCAACATGTTTACAATGACATAATTGAAATTGAAGATGTAACAGCTACATCAGCTACACCATCGGAAAATGTCCCCATGTCCACTTCGAGAACATTGACCGACGGTTCGTCAACCGACATATCAATTATGCCACAAAAAAGAAAAAGAAATTCTGGAAAGAAAAAATTACCGTAACTTACAAGTATATATTTCACTATCATCTGTAAATATTGACTTTCTATTAATATAAGTACATTATAAACATGCAAAATATTATGTTATATCTACAAACCAATTGTCTCACCCGCGTCAACGGGTGGATTGTTCCACTAGTATAAGCTGATGCATGAGGATAGAGTTATTAATTATACTTACTTTAAACATGCCTAGTTTCAGTTCAATGATTAATTTTGAGATGCATTTATAATATCATCACATGTTATTATAATTATATTTATAGTATATTATTTTTAATTATTTTTTATATTTTACAAAATAATTTAGAAAATAATTATCTCAATGTTAATAATTTAGAAAATAATTATCTCAATGTTATCTTATATTTTTTCTTATAACAGGTCAATTATTAGTGCCTCGTAATTAAATTATGACCACTGCATTAATTATTTTGGTAACACCACTAATTATTTGTAAACACCGTGCTTATATTTTATTAGCACAACCTTATAATATTTATTATTAATATTAATATTATTATTATTATTATTATTATATATGGATTGGAATTTAGATTCATATTCATTACTTTTTATGAAGGTGTAAAAAGCCATGATGAGTTGAATATGCATGCATTGCCATTGAATTTCATATATTATATGCAATGTTTAAAACGGTGGCCTTCTAATCCGTTTAGGCGGCGTCTAGGCATTCAAAGCTGAGAAACCGTCTCGCATAATAATTAAACCCTTAGGAAGATTTGTGCTTACATATTTAACTTATTTATATAGATAATTAATTTTTGTTATGAAATTATTTGATAGTATTTATTATAGTATTAATTTGTTGATTTTTTTTTTTTTACAAAAATCGCCTAAACTCTGCCTAACTTCCTAAATCTAAATTCCTATCGATCGTTCTAAAACCGCCTAGTACCATTTTAAACGTAAATTAAGATGAAGTACTGTGGATTTGGCTGGATGCATATGGACATCGGAAGATATATACATATCATATCCACACCTTCTTTTGTCCTTTTCTTACTTTCTTAGTTATAATGGTTTCATTTCATGTCTCTCCTTTTATGCATGGTAAATAAGTTTAGCCAAACTATCTTCTCCACCTACCACGTGAAATTCGTTCGAAACCTAAATTTACTTGCAATAATAGGAAGTTTCCATTATTAGTCCACCGTTGATAATTTAACATTTTACTGCTTTTTGAGTTTCACATTTTCACTTTTTCTACAATAGGATTGAAGGGATAAAGATGAGCAACAACCGAAAGAACTCAGAATTTAAAAATGGAATAAGTTAAATTTTAATGTGAAGCTTCAATATTAAATAGTATGAGTGAATTTAATTGAGATAAGAAAAAAGAGGCCTAATACATACTTGTTTACATAAAAATAATATTTATGCAATAATATAATAGAAAATTAATTAAAATTATATTGTACTAGTCATTAAGGAACTTTATTCATCAAATTAATGACTATATGTTAATATTATTAACAAACTTCTATTATGCGTCGACAAGATATCATACAATCTCGAATAAATACATCACCCTTTTTACTAGGTATGAAAAATAAATGTGATGAGTTATATCAACTAACATTATATATATATATTTTTTTTATTTCCTAAATTCTGGGTGAGCTAAAGCCTACATATATATTTTTTATTTCCAAAAGAACCTTTAGGGCTCTAGATTAGTACAAGAACCTGTCAGACAAGAAATGTATAACCAAATAAGTTTCGTTCTCCCGCGGTTACTACCCACACCAACATATTGACCCTGAAGGAAGGAAAACCCTTTTTTGATAACTCGGACCCCAATCGTTATCCACAATATGAAACCTATTGTTTGATATCCTAAGTGATAACCCATAAACCCATATCTCCTTACTCGTCTAGAGTCCCAATTCGGAATCAGGACTCATCTAAGGTCCTAATCCGGTATCCTGACTCGTTTAAAGTCCCATTCGAGAATTACGACTTGCTATAATCCCAATCCAGTATCTCGACTCGTCTAGAGTTCTAATTCGGTATCTCGACTCATCTAGAGTCCTAATTCGGTATCTCGACTTGTCTAGAGTCCTAATTCGGTATCTCGACTTGTCTAGAGTCCTAATTTGGTATCTCGACTCGTCTAGAGTCCCAACCTGATATCCTGACTCATCTCCATCGACCCTCAAGCCTCTTCCCGACACGTAACACCCAGATACAAGGGCCTCAAAACCATCAAAAGCAGATCTGAAAAATAAAAAAAATAAGAGAGCACGTGACGCTGTGGGCCGTGGAACAGTCCCACCCATTAGTGGAAGTTCGACAGACCTCCCACCCGCCCTAAAGTGCTCCCACGTTCCCCCACATGTTTCCTCGTGCCCATATATGTGCTCTCTCACTCCCACTTGCCCGTACACACTCCCACACATCGTTGGACAATTGGTGGCCAACTCACACACCCCCACACACCAGAGATAAGCAGAGATACGCACTACGCGTCTGCTAATGACACGACCTATCCCAATTCCCCCGGGATTAACACGGGATGTGCCATGCTTCCGTCTAACACGAAGTGTCAAACAAGGGATAATTTAAAACCTTCAGCCCGACTGGCTTCCAGAGCACTCCAGAATCCGGTGGAGGAGTGTGATGTATCGGTCTCTGCTACAGTCTGCATCCGTAATCAACCTGAAGGGCATTAAAACCAGAAAAGACTTTGAGTGGACGAAAAGTAATAAGTTCATAAAAACACATTTCATAAAGATAATTTGTAAAAACCCGTCTCAGAAATCGGGATTAGATTAGTGGTTAATGACGGATTAGTGACGTTAATCGGTGAATTGTTGGGTGATTTCGGACGGACGGTGCAAAATGACGATTTTGCCCTTAGAATAGGCAAAAAGGATGACTTTGAGTTCGGGCTATCAAATGGACATTGACCGATTACTGTGACGTAGTTCGAGACATCACGAGTTCATAGACAGGTGGCACGTTCGATTCCGACATTCGAGTAAGAAGTTATAACGTTCGGAAGTCGAGGGGTATTTTGGGTAATTGGTTAAAAAGGGGCAAACTATTGACTTTTCATACGACATGGATTTGTCATTCATTTCGAGGACCTTAGGTAGGTCTCGATTCCCTGAGTACAACGACAGGCGGCACGCTGTCATCGGACTTCGGACGGTTCGAATTTTGGTCTAAATGCCTTAGGGGCAAAATGGTAAATTGTGTAGCCGCAAGTGTAAAACGGTCTTTTGTCTACCTTTGTTTAAATCCTGATCAATGGGAGGCGGACATCTGTCCTTGGTGGGATATTGTTTTCACCTTGCTCAGTTGACTGCTTCTATAGATAAGGCGGAGCGTCCTTGGCTCAGCATTATAGAACATAGGGCTTCAGCGCTACTACAGCGCTTCGTAAAAGATGGACATCTGTCCATTCTCCAGTGGCTTCTAGCCTCTTCCCACATTTGAACGGTTAAAATAGGGCAGTAGTTGTGCTTCGGTTTAAATTGAGCGAGTGACTGAGCAGTGTGTGTGATCAGTGCTCGTGTTGGGTGTGTAACTGAGTGAAAAGAAGAGTGAGTCGTGGTGGTGTGAGAGTGAAGGAAACAGAGAGAAGGTAGAGTTGGGAAAAATGGAGAAAATAGAGTAGTGTGTGTGTGTGGGAGTGAAACAGTGAACCCAACCCATATACAACACCATAAAATGCACCTGAGGGGGGTTAAGCCGTGAAAAGAAGAGAAAGGGAGAGTGTTGAGCTACTGATGGCGGAGGCCACGACGGAGGACAGAGGACAGGTAAGATGTACACGGCCCTGTTTACTGGTTTTGTGTAAAATCGAAAATGTACGTTTTGGTGAGTTAATGAACGCCTGTGCTGCTTCTTCTAGCTTCTGAAGGTTGCTACTGAGCCTAGAGGCACGAACCTGTGGCCGGAAAAGCTCGCAGTGGCCGGGAACAGAGAGATGAAATTTCTGCATTTTCTTCTTTGAATCAGGAGGTAAGAATCGACGTCCAATCCATGTTTTCATGTGTTGAAACAATTGGAAATCAAGGGACGAAGGGATAGGGTTAAAAAGGAGAAAGAATGTTTAAAAAATGGATGAAAACCGGCCACGTCGGTTCAGGCTGGACCAGGTTTACCCGAGGAAGAAGACGACAGGGTGCTGGCGCGTGAGGCCCACGCACAGCCCCTTTGGGAGGCGGGTGGGGCGCGTGGCACACCTTTTGAGGAAGGTTCCAATATGAATTTTTAATTATTCTTTGTAACAAACACTTTGGGACTGGTTTCGAGTCGATCGGACATTATCTCGATATGTTTCGGGATGTCCAAAGGTTTTAGGGCTCGGTTAAAAATAGTTAAAAATTCGGAAAAATTACGGGGCTTTAGTAGAAGCATTATGAAGTATTTAGTGACCTTATTATGGGATTTGGATAGGTTCGGGAAATCCAGTGATAGTGGATTAGCCTAGAAAGTATTTATGTAATCGCACGTTTTACGAGATATGGATTTATGCTGTGATTTCATAATGATTTTGATACTATGATTTTGGGATTTGAATTATGATTTGATTTCAAGGATTTATAAATGGATTTTGGAAAAGTGATTTCGATATACGAGATTTCGGGTTTTGGAATCGGATTCGGTTTTGGAGCTTGAAAGTGGATTTCTGGATTTGGGTTCGAAATGATGATTCCGGATGTCGGCTTACAGAATGATGATTTTGGATTCAGATTTGGAAATGGATTATGGATATGATTTCCAGATTCTGGATTTGGATTCAGAATGATGATTTCAGATTCGGCTTGGGATTCGAAATGGTCATTTCGAATTCGGATTTGGACATGGATTTGGAAATGGTTTTAAAATGGTTTTGGACTGGATTTGCTGGATCTGGTTATTGGGTTTAAAGACCTGGATATGATATGTGACGAGGGCGGGCCCGGATTCGGTTTAAAGACCCGAATTCAGTTTAAAGACTCGGATATTGTGATTTCCCCCGTATGCCTATTGCGTTTAAAGACTCGGATTACATTGCAGTCTGGATTGAGTTTAAAGACTCGGATTGATATTGAGTTTAACGACTAGGATAGATCTAGCAGGTTCGATTGATATGTTTTGGATTTCGATGATATCATGATGGTTTTCAATAATAATGGTTTTCGAATGGTTTTCAGATGTTTTGGGTTATGGCCCGGATGATTTGGATTTTGTGGATTTTGGGCTGAGGCCCTGGATTTGAGTTACGGATTTGAGAAAAGGAAATGATTTCTGGTTGTCATTGATTGTTTCTTATCTTGGTTATGAAATGGTTTTATGAAAATAGTTTTCATATGCATGCATTGGTTTTTTTTTTTTTTAAATGGAGGGTATAAATGTAATTTATTATAAACTGTTTTCTGAATGTATTATTTATTTTTGTCCACTCACAGTCTTTTATATTTTTCGATACCTTCCAGGTTGTTGCGGTGCGGGCTATTGTTAGAGAGACGGAGACATCACACACGCGATCCACAATAGGTTCTGCATGCTCTGGGAAGTCCGGAAATTTTTGGACGGTTTGCTTGGGAATCCCTTGTCCAGCTTACGTGTTACGTGGAGGTTGGACGTCGGTTTAGCCTTCATGTCGCATGTAAGTTAGACGGGAGCATGGCTTATCCCTTAATCCCGGGGGATCGGGGGTAGGGCGTGTCATATTTATACCCTTCACTAAAAATTATACATGCATTCAAAAACCATTTATGAAACCACATATTCAAATAAACATTATTAGGGTCTCAGCCCCAATTTTCGTAAATTCAAGTCATACGGGCCCCTGCCCAAAACCATTTACACACATCCATAATTCATTTCAACCATATGTGGGAACTCAGCCCAAAACCGTAAATCCGAATATATGGGTCATTGCCCAAATCCATTTAATATTCACAAAACACAATTTCACAAATCCAAGAGATCACGTTCACCAATACCATATAACCAATCCTGTCACGGTTTCCAAAGCTACGCACGTGCTACCTGAGGTCTCAAATCCCAAGTCTCCCTAGGGTCCATCCAGGTCAATGTCCGCAGATCAATGACCCTCCTTAGGGGTTATAATCCATATATGCCTTCTTGAGAGTAAGGTACCTCACGGGGGCGACTCCACTCAGTTAGTGCTCCGTGATTACTCCGGGGTCCACCCAGACCAACGACCCTCCTCGGAGGAGACAATCCATAAATAAGGATGGTATATGAAAAACCATTTCGAAATTATTCTCAAAACCTTTCAAAGGATCCATGCCTGGTCCCCATAAACCGTCATGAAACCAAAAATCACAATCGTAAACCATAATTGGGCCCCAAGCCCGAAGTCGTAAACCAACTGGGCCCCAAGCTTGAAGTCGTAAACCAACTGGGCCTCGTGCCCAATTTTGTAAACCAACTAGGCCTCATGCCCGATTATGTAAACCAATTGGGCCTCAAGTCCAATTTCATAAACCAACTAGGCCTCAAGCCCGGTTTCATAAATCAACTGGGCCTCAAGCCCGGTGCCTTATTAAATCAAATGGACTCCAAGTCTGAGAGTTCGTAAGTCAAATGGGTCTCATGCCCGATTCCATATTTTCAAATCCGAAATCAATTCACGGACCAATTGGGCCTCTAACCCGATAACGTAACTAAATGGACTTCAAGTCCGGGGGTGTCAGGGCCCACCCATAATCCCCCAGGATTAGGGACTAAACCCTGCTCCCGTCTGACAACCCAAAAACGAAAGAACGAAACAACCTCATGAAAACCAAAAATTACATTGTCAGACGCAGGAGAATTAGAACACCCCAGAGTCAACAGTTATACAGAGCATAGTACCAAACTAAGAAAAACAAAAAGCGATACACCGAGTACACACACAACGAAAAATTGGAAAAACTCCAGGAAAACTCTCGAGTACTCTATGCCTCCGACGCTGCCTCAACGTCAACCCCCGCGCTAGCTCCACGACCTGGAGGGCAATTAAAAACCAGAAAGTGTGAGTGGACCATAAAGAATAAAAGTTCAAAAACCATTTCATAAACAAACCAGGGTTTGGCCCTCCGTTTTGAAAACATGCATGCACAACCCATTTATTTAAACACAGTTATAATCCATATAATAATCATCATAAAAACATTTATAATTCACAAAATAGGCATCATGAAAACAGTACGATAAAACACAAATCCAAGTTATCATTATCCGATCAAACCTGCTGGACCTATCCGAGTCTTTAAACTCTCGAGTCTTTAAACTCAATCTAGGCCTCAATATAATCCGAGTCTTTAAACTTCCGAGTCTTTAAACTCAATCTAGGTCTTTAAACCCAATCTGGGCCCGTCCCCCGTCAATCACAATATCCGGGTCTTTAAACCTAATAACCAGATCCAGCAAATCCAATCAAAACCATTTGAAAACCATTTCTAAATCCGTATCCAAACCCGAATCCGAAATCACTGGCCCGAAGCCCTTCCGGCATCCAGAACCGTCATTCCGAACCCAAATTGGGAAATCCACTTTTCAACTTTAAAACCAAAATCCGCTTCTAAAACCGAAAACCCTTGATCATCGAAATCATGTTCCAAAATCCCTTTATAATCAGTGAAAACCATTTATCGTTTGAAATCCCAAAACCATGGCATCATAATCAGAAATCAAACATTTCTCGTAACTCGTAAAACGTGCTGAAAACCGTACTTTCTCAAAAAACGTATAATAATATAAACAGTTATAGCATATTCAAATAACCATGAAATCACATATAAAACCATAAAAACAAGTCATTAAAAACAGTTATGCATGCTCAGTTATAGAGAAGGGGTCCACTCACAGTTACCGGGCACGTCACCCGCGTCTCATACGTTCCTCGTCCGCCTCGAGAATTCCGATCCTGTAAACAGTCACCAAACTACGTCACTAACACGTTAACGAAGGTTCTCCTAATTTTCCCCAATTTCCCAAACTTCAAACTTACGTAAAACGAAACCCTAGAACTTCGATCTCGCGGAACTAATGCAATTCGACGTCCGATTAACCCGAAACCTATCCCAAAAGATCCGTTACAACGTCTAGACCAAAAACCTAGTTGGAAGATTCCCCAGAAAACGCCCCACGCGCCGCCCAAAGTGGCTGCGCGTGGGCCTCACGCGCCTGCACTGTTCATCGTCTTTAACCTGCGTCCAGGCGGTCCAGACCGGTTCAGCCAACTCGAACCGGCGTGACCGGTTCTCTATCATCCGTCCACCATTTAAATCCCTCTTTCCACCATTCTCTTCGTCCTCTACCCAGTAATCCATTCCCCTCAACCAAACACGACAACAAAGCCTCTAAACGATCGTCCCAAACTCGAACACTTGACCAACACATACCTCTGTTCCACAATCCGACCACCCGTACACTTCCCCTTCACGGCTTCACAACCAGTAGCTCCCTAGGAACTCACTAAGTCGACTAGCACTCACCAAACCCCTCAACTCGACCCCAAACTTCACGACTCAACGTCCGAACTTAAACTGGAAAATAGAGCATTTTTAGGGAAATTATGAAATTACCTGTGCTCAGGCCGCCGTCGTGAGCTCCGTCGTGCCCACTCGACTCCTCTAGTCCTCCTCCGTCCTCTGGACACCACCACTAGCCTCGATTGTTGAATTACACGACAACACCACTGCCAACACCCCTCTCTGTTTTTCTGAAAACTTTCACCTCTCACACACCCCGAACTCACTTCAGTGCAACCCACACACTCACTAGTCTCCCTCTCTCTCACTGCTCTCACTCACTGGATCAACAAAACTCACACTCTCACCCAGCAACTGATCGATTTCACTCTCAAACCTCACTCTATTTTCTCTCGAATGCACGACTACACAGCCCAAATAATTGGAACCGTGCACACGCCTAGAACCCACTAGACCTATGCCACATGTCACAATCCTGTGGTCCCAATCCAAAATATCCCAATTAGCACTGTACAATTATCCTCATCAGATTGCACAATTCCCAATGTGCAAAAGACCAAAATGCCCCTACTTGTAAGTCCAAATTACCATTTTGCCCCTCACCGTTCTAGACCCGTATCTTAACCGTCTAATGTCCGATGAAGGCATGCTGCCTGTCTACGGACTCGTGACGTCCTGTACTACGTCACGGTCATCATTCAATGCCCAATTGATCGCCCGAGCTCAAAGTCAACATTTTGCTCAACCCAGGGGCAAAATCGTCATTCTACGCCCAAGGTCCAATAGCAACCAACTAACCACCGATTAACTCAGCTAATCCATCACTAATCACTTTGCTAATCCCGACTTCCGGGACGGGTCGTTACAGGGGCTTTCCAAAAAAAAATGGGTCTCATGCATGAGTTTACCTTTTCAAATCAAAAACCATTTCATTAAACCATTATTGAAACCATAAGCATGTATAACTACAGTGTAAAAACATAAACCTCGATATACGTGCAAATATGTAAATTACCTCGAAATACGTGTAATCATGTAAATAACCAATCTCCAAATCACCATCAAAGAATCACGTATGTAAAACATATAAAACATTTATGCATGCATGATAGTTAAGAAATCAAGGTCCACTCACAGACCGTCCCTTGTTGCCCGCCTGAATATGATTGCTGTAAGCCTCCCCGGGCTAATCACAGTAACCGGGACTCCCAAACTTGTCCAAATCATAGTAGAGGGTCACTAACTACCTAATTAACCTCTCATTGAAGCCCCGTAATTTTTCCGAATTTTTAACTATTTTTAAACTCGATCCTAAACTTTTGGACATCCCGAACTATATCGAGACAATATCCGATCGACACGAAACCAGTCCCAAAATGTTTGTTACATTGAATAGATGAAATTACATGTTGGGAACATCCCCAAAAGGTGGCTCACGCGCCCTCTCGCGCTGCCCAAAGCGGCTGCGTGTGGGACCCACGCGGCTGCTACAGGTCATCCCCTACCTCGCGACAGACCTGGTCCGGCCGGTTCACTGTAAATCCGGTCTAATCGGACTAGCGAGGGCTGGTTCTCTCCATTTTCTCACCCATTTTCGATCCTTCCAATTCCTACATGTTCGTCCCTCCCATTCTTATCATCCTACCATTTCAAAACTAATAAAACGAGCCAACGATCATACCTTTAGATCGAAGAACAGACGACTTGTTTTCCTTCTCGATTTTCAGCCGTCTCCGACCACCTCCGGCCACGATTCCAATCCCATTCTATTCCTGGGATCACCAGAAACCTTTTCCAATTTACAAAATCGATCAAAAACCTTCCAATCTAAACTTTGAATTTTCAAAACCCAAACTCACCGTTTTTTTCCTACGACCACCGTCCACGACTGTCGACGATCGTGCCTCCATCTTCATCGTCTCAGTCTCCTCTCTAACCTTCCTTCTGGCCCAACAACAATAGGTGTGGATTGAGGAAGCTGGGTCTGAGTTTTAGGGTGGGTTGTTCGTGGGTTTCGGGTTCAATGAAACAGACGAGAGGATGAGGAGGATGCATGTATGTGTGATGCTAAGCAATGGATGAGTGACACTTGTCACTCATCCATTAGGCCAATTTAAAATATCTAGGTCCCACTCAGGACAAAAGTCCCCTTTTTGTCTCTTAAAACGTGTCGCTATAAATAATTCCTCGGGACTTCCGTAAACCGTAACTTTTCCGTTCGACTTTCGATTTCGACGTGCCGCCTGTTTATGGACTCATGACGTCCCGATCTACGTCACGGTCATCGATCCTCGTACATTTGACTCTCCGAGTCAAAAGTCAACATTTTACCCCAAGCTAGGGGTAAAACGGTCATTTTGCACCGTACGTCCGATTTTGCCCAACTAATGACCGGTTAATCTCACTAATCCTTCATTAGTCACTAATCTAATCCTGAAATTTGGGACGGGTCGTTACAGCTAAAGTGTCTCACTATCACGACCCGACCCATCTAGCACGATATTGTCCGCTTTGGGTCCAGCCCTCACGATTTTTTTTTTGAGAATTCGCGTGCAACTTCCTAGTATGTCACCCATCCTGGGATTGTACCAGCTCAAAATCGCTTAACTTTGGAGTTTTTAAGGAATCCAAAGCTAGAGAGCTCCCAAAAAGTCTCATGCTAGATAGATGCATGCCCACATATATAAGACACTTCTCTTTTCCTTCCCCGAGAGATATGGGAATGTTCACCGTTCTTCCCAAAACACGGGTCTTACACTCACGCCCCTCTACTCCCCCGTACATGCGCCTGCATAATTAGTATGTGATAAAAGCCCACCCGAATAAACCCGGAGCCCTACTCCCGTATGACAGAAACCCTGTCTAAGAAGGGATAACCACTCACCCCGCCAGTTCATGCCTCTGCCTCTTGAGCCTCAATTTCCGTGCAGCAACCCTGAAGGGTTACAAAAATAAGAAAACAAGTCAATGGGCAAAAATGAAACAGTTTAGAAACATAATTGAAAACATCCATCCTTTACCCTCCGTTTTCCAAAACCATGCATGCATACCCAAACCATTTCAAAACCATTTTAGTTCACATATAACGAAACAAGGTTTATCGTCTTCGAAGCACGTGAAAACATCTGTAAAGCAAGTAACCATCAACACAAGGACAACACATCAATTACAACCAATCCACCCACCATTTTCACCATGTCAACCATCAACCACTGCCCTGCAGGCAGGCACACCACAAATTTAATCGGGAACTGGAGCCTAACTCGACGTCCGAGATTTTACAATCCATCAACATGCATTTCAAGGAAGTAACTCATCACACACACAACAGTAACACCCAAATCATCACAACATTCACAACAAGCACTCACCATCAATGCACAAGTGCAAAAACAATCATCACATCAAGTGCACAACTGGTAGGCAATATACTCGGGAACTAGAGCCCTGCATGACGTCCGAGTGACGCTGACTCAAAAACTGGAGCCCTGATCGATGTTCGAGTCATCACAACAACACAAGACCAGAATATCCACATGGGACCATATCTGTATCATAATCATATTCACTAGTCTTAGGATCTGGAGCCCCTAGCTCGACAGCTGAGACCCACATTCAGCAAGAATTATCACATAATCAAGTCCAAATCACAGTTATTACATCACCATTACCAAGAGGCACATACACACATCATATCACAAACCAAAACCACAATCAGAACATCGGCCTAAGCCCAAAACCATAACCAACAATTTTCTCGTCAAACGTGCTAGTATGGCCAAGTTCGTAAAACCATTCAAAAATTACATAAAAACCATAAGTATTTACAAAACACGTTATTTCACGTCATAATCCACATTCCATTCAAACTACCTTCAAAACATATCCAAAACAAAGTTTCTAGGAAATCTCGAAAAATGCGTAATAAAATATTCATAAATCAACGAAAAATCCAATAAATGTTCCAATCACTCAATCATCACCAAAATCGCATAAAACACGTTTAAATCATGTAAGTATGCATGCATAGAAGTTTAGGGAAAGAAAGTTGACTCACACAACGTTCGTAACGCCGAAATCTTCTTTGCATGCATTTCTACAATTCCTGGAAATATCAAAACCTATCATAAAGCACGTCTAAGCGTCACAAACCATTCCAAATAATTTCTATTTCAATCCCATAATTTTCTGGGATTTTTAACGAATTTAACAAGAACCCTAGATCTTCGGACACCCAAAAAATACCCCAAAACGATATCCGATTGACTCGAAACTTGTGCCAATAGATTCGTAACATCGAAAAAATTGAAAAATATGTTGATCAAACCTCGAAAAAAGCATCCACACGCCCCCACCTACCGCCCAAAGTGGTTGCGCGTGGGTGCCACACACCTACTATAGTCCCTAGTTACTGTTCATCTTCCCCAGCCTCCGTCCAACCCAATTTTCTACTATTCGGGTCGCCTGACCCTGCGACCTGACCATGTCATTTCTAACTTATCTTCCCTCTTTTTCAATTATAATTCAACCAATCTACTCGTAATCAACCCATGAGAGGCTCTGAGATCTTAAAACCTTGAAAACGTACCTCAAATTCGTAACTCAAGTTCCAAGCTCCATGGCCATTGTGTCCTAGCTAGTTCCTACTTCATTCCAATGTCCAAACCGTTCATTTTTTGTCCTATAATGATGGTACGATGTCCAGGGGAACTCGAAACCTGATAAATGCCAAGGTCTGGGTTCGAAACCCCGAAAACCCGAAACATGATCTCACGGGTTCACGCCTTTCGTTCCCATTGCAGCCCTCATTTCCTCACTATTTTTACTCCATGATCACACATTTTTCCTCCTCTTCTTGTCACCCTAACTCTCTCCCATACCAAATAAGGGGCATTTTTCCTTTTCCAATTGGGCCACAACAAAAAAACTCAAAAGAAACAATAAAATGACTAAAATACACTTCAACCAAAATTACCAAAATGTCCCTAGGTAATCTAGACCTGAATCAACACCATTCGAGCTCCGTTTTTAGCATGCCGCCTGCTAGTGTACTCGGGAGTCCGAGATCTTCCTAATGACGTTTTCTAAATTGCCAAAAGCCGCCTCAATAAAAAAGTCAACATTTTAACCTTAGTAATTCAAAATCAATGCTTTGACTTTGACCCAAAAATTTAACTAGGGGCAAAATGGTTAATTTTGTCAAATCTTTCCCTAATTTTTGTGTGCCACCTATCTACAGACTGAGGATCTCGAGACCATCGTAATGGTCTTTTCAGAACTCTCAAATGGCATCGCAATAAAAAAGTCAACATTTTTTACTTTTTAAAAGGTAAAATCACCCTTTTACCTTAACTTTTCCAATTTCTCATTTCCTCGAGATCTGGGTCGTTATAGCATACCTTTGCCATGTGGCATGATATGTAGCTCTATGTGGCATGACATGTGGCGGCACCTAGCAACACTTGGCACGACGTGGCTACCACATGGCTTGCCACGTCACTGCCATAGCATCGATGGACTGGATCGGTTTGTCGGAGAGTGACACACCCTGATCCGGAAATTCCACTAGGGCTCCAAGATCAAGGCATGCTTGTCGAAATCTGGACAGTGACGTCCAAATGACGAAATCTAAATAATTAAAAACATTGCATTTTAGGAGGTCAAGTGGAACATAACTAATGAAAATCGATTACATTTCACCGTGACAGTGGAAGCACAAAGTATGAAAACCTACGATGATCATACAATTATGTAACTACTTGTGTCATGACCCACCCCTAATCCCCCGGGATTAAGGGCTAAATCTTGATCCCGTCTAACTTACGCATGACACGAAAACTAAACTAACGTTCAACCTTCATGTGACACGTAAGTCGGATAAGGGATTCTCGATCCAACCATCCCAAAAGTAACCAGACTTCACAGAGTGTACTGAACTACTGTGGATCACAGGTGTGATGTCTCCGTCTCTCTCGACCAACAGCCCGTACCGCAACAACCTGCAGGGTATCGTAAACACAAAAAGACTGTGAGTGGACAAAAATAAAGTATAATTCAGAAAATAGTTCAATAAAACATAAGTATATTTTTACCCTCCACGCAAAAACCAATGCATGCATATCACTTCTCGTTATGAAACTATTCCTACCAAAATTTATTAAAGAAAACCATTATCGAAAATTCAAATCAATTTCATTATTCAAATCCAGGCCTCAGCCTCAATTCACAAGCAATCTCAAATACGAAAACTCAGTCCCAAAACTTATCAAATCCAATTCATCCGGGCCACTGCCCAAAACATTTGAAAACCAGTGAAAAACATCAAGCATACAAGTCTACTGGATCTCAAGTGTGCCCGAGTCTTTAAACTCAAAACCATGCGCAAATAACCAGACCTTCCCGGGATATCAACGAGTCTTTAAACTCAAAACACAATCACTGGCCCCGGGGGGTATCATAATCACTGAGTCTTTAAACTCAAAATCATACCGAGTCTTTAAACTTCAAACATCTCAATCGATGGTCCTCCCCCCGTCAATCAATCCGAGTCTTTAAACTCAAAACTAGATCCAGTGGGTTTTTCTCTTTTTCCAGGTCTTTAAACCCAAAACCATTTTTCATTCAATCAGTGAAAACCACAGAAAATCCACAGTCGAATTCGCAATGATGATTTCGTAAGCCGGCATCTGGAACCATCTTCCCGAACCCAAATCCAGACTTCTTTTCCAAAAATCAAAACCAAATCCGAAATCCAATTTCATACCGAAATCTTATGAACATGGCTCCAAGCCCGAAATCACTTTTCCGAAATCCATTTCAAATCTTTGAAATCAAATCATATTTCAAATCCTAAAATCAAATCATAAAAACCATAGTCAAATCACAACTTCGATCGAAATCCCGTAAAACGTGAAATTCCGTAAATACCTCGAAAACTGTGCAAAACCGTAAACCATCAAGATCACGAATCAAATCATAGAATCACGTATAGAAAACGTATAAAAACATATATGCATGCATCAAGAGTTAGAAAACAAAGTCCACTCACAGACCATAGCATCGTCGCCTCGATACGTGCGCACTTATGCCGTTCCCCACCATTCCGCTATCCTCAGCTTTCCCGACCCTGTCCAAATCTCAATATGAGGTTACTAATTACTTCACAATGGTCATACTTAAGCCCCGTATTTTTTCCGAATTTTTAACTATTTTTAACCTAGGCCTAAAACCTTTGGACCTCCCGAAACATATCGAGACAATGTCTGATCGTCTCGAAACCAGTACCAAAATGTTCGTTACTTCAAATACTTTAAAAGTCGTGTTGGAAGATTCCCCAAACTACCCTTCACGCGTCCCCACTCGCATCTGGAAGATTCTGCGCGTGAAACCCACGCGCGTGAACATTGTCACCTTCTTCCTCTCGCCGACCCGGTTCGGAGCGATTCGAACCGCTCCGGTTCGACCAAGCCGCCGTTCATGGTTTTTCGTCCTTTTTAGTCCAATTTCAATCCTATTCCTACTATTAGATTCGTCCCTTCAATTCTAACCATTCTTCCTAAAGAAATTGGTAGAATTATGACTGGATATTTACCTCCCAAGTCGAGCAGTGAACCAGTCCCTGTTTCCCCGAGTTATCACGATTCCGGCCTCCAACGCCCTCTTTTTTTATCGTAATTGCCTTCTGGGATTCCTAGAAACATAACAAGCTGATCAGGACCTCACAATAACCCCCGAAATCCATCTTACCATTTCTGATCAAAACAGGGCAAGTACGGGTTTGTCGCCTTACCTCCGCCGTTGAGCCCCGCCGTGGATACCTACGGCATCGTCTCACCTTCCTTACCATTCTCTGATCGAGTAGAACCGTCAGTAGTACCCTAGGCTGAAAATTAAATTACGAGTTCAAAGACAGGGCTTACGGTTTCTCACGGCTGGGGCCACCGCTCACGGCCACCACGACCCCTCATCAATCTCACTCAGTTCTTCATACAACCCTCACAGCTAAAAAAGGATCACCAGGTTCCTTTGAATTGTGTTTCATGGCTCAACTCTCCTTGTCTCATTCTCTCTGTTTTCGCAGTTGCACGATTAAACCAACACAATCAATTTAAATTGAACCGTGAAAGAAGGCTGGAAGCCTCTAGGGTGAAGCCAGGTGTCCTTCAACCTGCGGTCCATTCTCCAAAATATCCAATAAGCTCTGCCCAAGTGTCCTTATCTGATTGCACAAATCCCAAGGTACTAAAAAGACTTAAATGCCCCTAATTGTCAAAATTACCATTTTACCCTTCGCTTCCTAGACCCACAACTTATCCGTCTGATGTCCGTTGAAGGCGTGCCGCCTGTCATTCTACTCAGGACGTCGAGACCTTCCTAACGGTCCTCGATTTTCATGAAGAAAACTTGTCGTGCAAAAAGTCAACAAATTCCTCCTTTTTAACCAAATTAAGAAAATGCCCTCAATCTTCCAAACATCATAACTTCTTCCTCAGATGTCGGAATCAGACGTGCCGCCTGTCTACGAACTCGTGAAGTCCCGAACTACGTCACGATCATCAGTCAAAGTCCATTTGACCGCCCGAACTAAAGTCACCATTTTGCCCATTCTAGGGGCAAAATCGTCATTCTGCGCCATCCGTCCAAAAGTTTCCAACTAATCACTGATTATCTTCGTTAATCCGTCATTATCACTAATCTAATTCTCACTTGCGAAATGGATCGTTAAAACTTGTGTTACCTGATTTCCACTATGTCACTCGAGCCACATGAGTGAATGTCAGCGCAGCTAGCCAGCCTTTTTGAAATACATGAAATGTTAATAGGACCTAAGGGGTTCAAAAATAAAGGGTAAGTGGACCAAGTAATCTGTTTCAGTGTAAACCAAGTAATAATAAAAATATGTTTCAACCCCATAGTTTTAGAAAACTGAAACTGTGATTTTAGTCTCGCACGTTGTTTGAGTAATAATAATATAATAATGATAAAAGTTGCATTATGCCAGCAAATGCATATCATATGTCGACCCACTAAAACGTGTTAGAGTCTTGTTAGATTGTCAAAGGTGACATGGCAGAGACACGTGGCAGTAATGACGTCAGCATGTGATGTTATCCAGTGACGTGTTAGTGTCCGATGATGACACGTGGCACCAGTCAAGGAGTGCCACATGTCAGGTTGTGAGGAGTTGTCAGATGTCAGACCTGTCAGGCTGCCGTTAGTAGTGACGTCAGCTAGGGTTGATGTTAGAATGATGTCGGCGTTGATCGAGGTTGATCGGACTTTGACCAGCGTATGTGGGCATGAATTTCGAGGTCAAATTCGTCTTGTTTGAGCGGGATCAACGAGCTGAATCCAATGGTGGTGGTTCAGATCGATCGGAGATCATTTGATAGGTCATTTGTATGTTTTTAGCCTCAGGAAACATATTCGAGACGCGTTCTCGGTTCCAGGATAGTTAGGGGTTTTATATGGACTTGTATAGGTTGATAGTGACAGTTGGATATGATTTGGATAGACCTGGACGTCCCAGAGACTGTGAATTATCTTCGGATTGGCTTACAGTGCAGGATTTAAGCTTGCAACGTGGACCATCTATGAATGGACTTTTGTTTATAAATGATGCATGCATATATCTTTTAATGTTTTATGAATATGGTTTGGAATGCAATGTTTACATATTGCTTTGAATGATAATTTCTTAAAGCTTTATATGTTGGTTTGATCACTACTGAAAATAGATGATTTTACGGATTTTTGTGAAAATGGCTTATCAGGCTTGAGACCCAGTTGGATTATGGTTTTGACTTATTTTATAATCAAAAGTAAAATTGAACTGTGATTTGTGTGTGAAATGATTTTGAGATTGTGAAATGAGGACTGAACACTGTTTTTATGAGATTTGTGGAAGCTATGTTTTGGACTGAGACCTTACGTGAAACACATGATTTGATTTGAAAGAATTTTTTTTGTGAAAATGTGTTTATAAGATTTGATAAATGTTTCCACTGTTTCCAAAATGACCATTCTCCATAGTTATGAGAGGGCCTCCAGTTGTGAAAAATGTTTCCCCCGGAGAGGACCCTATGGCATGATGATTGAGATGACTCCATGTAGTAATGTGTTCCCCCAAAGAGGGCCTCTGATTGCGAATAATTTTCCCCAGAGAGGGCCTCTGGTTGTGAATATATTTCCCCGGAAATGAACCTATGATATGATGCTTGCTTCCGGGATGCGCTGTGTCCCCCCCCCCCTCCCCTCGGAGATGTCACGATGCACTGCTTGTTGTCAAGCAGCTGAGGGAGGCTTGACTCAGGAGTTCTTATGTTATTTGAGATTGGTCATTGATATGTTCACAACGATATATTGAACGTCGGTCGGTGATGTGTTCACGGCGACGTGACTGATGATGATGATGTGATGGTATGAGACATATGTCGAATATGAAAATGGGTCCTAAGGATTTTGATTATTTATTTTGTGTCCAGAAGTTTTTACATGTGTCAGTCTTACAATGAAAGTACTTGTTTTTCATACGATACCATTTTATTGGAAAGTGCTATTTTAAATTTATATGCAGGCATACTTTTAATTGAAGGGTATAATTGTCATTTTCAGAAATTATTTTCGAACTGTTTATTTTTGTCCACTCAAAGCTTTTATGTTTTGATACCATTCAGGTTGATCGAGTATGCGGGATGTAGCAGAGACAGAGACATCACATGCCGCTTTGTACTCTAGAAAACTCTGTTTGGGTCACATTATTATCCCTGGTCTGACACGTGGCGTTAGACGAGAGTAGGATATCCTGCGTAAATCCTGCGGGATTAAGGATGGGTCATGTCAATAAGTTAGTGAAGATTTTGGGTCAAAAGTGACAAATAAAGGTTCTTGTACTATAATTTTAAGTATAATTTAATTTAAGATGGATCAGACAATATAAAAATAGTTTTCCTTTTGACAGGGTTAGTGGGTTGGATTTGGGTGGTAACCCCACAAGGGATGAATTCTATTTGGTTAAGTGACCAATAAGAATAAGAATGAAATTAGAAATATCCCTTGTTTGACAAGAGTTTTTATACGCGAACAGGATCAACCCAACTTTCAAGGTAAAATTTCGGGATGGGTCCTATTATCGGGTCTCAAGTGGGTTGAGTTTGGGTTGACGCCCATTCCCACTAGAACCTCACTCTCGTCTGGTTGGCAGCCCCGCCATTCATACTAGAGGGTCCTAAGAGCTCAAACAAGGCCACGACTTGTGGTTAGAACCCATATAGCCCACCAAGGGGGAGGCACGACCGTGACTGTTGGATAATAGCGCAAGGGGGTCATTGGGGTGTATCAACTCGAACTAAGGTTCGTATGTAGTCAACCAGTGGTGGGAGGTGGGTTGTGGTGATCGAATCAAGAGTAGAGGAAAAAGTGACATCGCTTGACATCGTTTTGGTAGGAGGGTCAACGAACTCTCACAGCGCGATAGTGAGGGAGAGGGAAGCTGGAGTGTCTAGGTGACATGGGTGTTTGGAAAGCATAAAAGATTGGGGGGTCATGGGCCTGGGCCAAATAAAAGGTGTACTTACATTCCCAATTGAACAATTTCCAAGCTTTGGGCCTTACATATAACAAAAAATCCCGGTTCTAGTTTAGGCTTTAGGTATAATAATTGAAGAACGAAGCCCAGGCGAATGGCTTTTAAGGGTAGTTTGGTAAATTCATCAATTTTGAATTTGTACTTGCGGGACGGGATGTAATAGTCTACCCCCTTAAAGAAATTTCTTCCCTGAAATTTGCTAAACAGAATATGCAAAAACTCTAACGTCTCCCACTAAAACAAGCTGAACTTCCTTAACTAGAGCAAACAAAACTAAGTGTCTCTCAAATAAATCCTTAACCTCAAGCTTCCAATTTCTAATGTGACTCGTAAGTGGAATACTATTTACTCCCTAATGGTTTTTTTGAAGTGAAATACTAGGTCAGGCTTTTCCTCGGGTAACAACATGTTTATCCTGAAGATGCAATAAACCTTAGGCAGTAAATTCTTCACCACAAATAAATTTGAGTAAAGTAAGCGACTTGAAAGTTCTCAGTGTTCCGCGTGTCTTGTAACACAGGTCGTGTCATCAACTCCTAGTTTCTTGTCTAACCAATCTATGTACTTGCAAGGTGGTTTCGGTCACTAACAACAAGTTTGTAATCCCAAATACTCGGTCCTACAAGGTGATAATTATCCTCCTAGTACAGATGAACTTCCATGCAATAACTAACTTCGTCACTAGATCAACTAGGATTCTTACCCACTTAATAACCAAACTGATTCGTGAACTGGTTCCCTTAAATAATGGCTTAAGGTGCACAACTAGTAATAAGGTGGCTAATTTTGGCCGGGCATCAAAGTTCGAATGTCGGTCCATAACTTCTGCATTAAATCTATGGTCAAGGATGGGATTAGGAATTGGTAAGTTTGACCAATTGCTAGTCGTCACGATAACGAGAACGTCACCCAATCGTTAGTCCCTTGGATTCTACATGTAGCTAATCCAACTAAGTGATCTTTCCAATCCTCGGGTACAACATCGTTATAAGGGAAACTACATTGCGTAAAGAAAACCTAATTAAATCTAATGTTAGAGGAAAAAGGGAGTGCATGTCGAAACAACGTCCCCGCTCGGCACCACATAGCTTAATGGTCAATAGGTTCTTCTAAGGGCTACTACAACTAAGTAGTTCTCCCAACAAGGGGGATAACAAACTGTGAAGGTTTCACGAACCTAGTCTTTATAACGTCAAATCTTCTACAAGAAATTCAAGTGGCATAAGAACACCACAGTTCCTATCTTAGGATCTAAAGGTGATTCTCAAGGTAAGGTTACTGAAAACTTCGCCCAATTCTCGTTCAAAGTAACCTTTCTTTCGGGCGGCAGTCTCAAAGTTCTCTTAAATCTCTAGCTAATCATTATGAACCTACAATCTCAAATCTAGATTCGATACTACTCAAGAAATGTCCAACATTTGATCCTTAAGACTTAGATAGGTGGAAAGCTCAGCAAGGGATAGGAATGTCACTACGCTACTCGAGTGATGTTAGGACCAAAGTACGTGTCTGTTACTCACGATAGCCAGACACCTAGGCTAGTTCCCGAGTGAAAATTACCAACTTAGACAGGGGAAAGAAACTCACCGTATACGTAACTAGTGACTACCCGTAAGCAAAAGGCCAAGTCAAATTTTAAGGGTAAAACATAATCAAGGCAGATTTCTACACATCAGTATGAAGGTCATCGATTAAAATTTGGTTTAAGCTCGATCTACCTAGTGCTATGCCCAAAGCTAAGAAGAAATCGTTTCTCACGATCACAGGGATAGGAACTTCTGTGCTTGTAATCAAAATCGGAAGACGATGGAGTAGGTCATCATAACTATCTTAACCCAGAGTGTAAGAAAGACCAATTTGAACCTTAGATCCTCATGCTAATCTTAGAGTGTAAACCATCCCACTGAGTGGATGCTAAAAGCCAATGATAACATGTCCCTAAAAGGAATAACTCCCTGCATTGGTTCTACCATGAGGCTTCCTATTGCACTTCCCAATTCTCGATAAGTTAAGCAAGCCAACTCAAACATCACATGCAAACTTCTTCAAAGTGAACTAGTTCATGTACTAGCCCCTAATAAGTTGGAGCACCAAAATCTAAAGATGGGAATGGGGACAAAATACAAGCGTACACGTACTTGTGTTTCTCAACAAACCTCATTTTCACTAGCAAGAGTTCAGAGATGTCACTTAGTTGCAAGGTCCATTCATCAACTAACAATCGCATGTTAGGGTCCCAAGTGCAATACTCAAAAATAACTCGGGGCTAAGGAATGGTGGGCTAATTGAGGTAGAACGAAACGTAGTGCTTATATCCAATTAAGAGGAGCTTCACTAACAAGCTCGGGTTAGCAGTCCAACTATTCTACAAGAATAAAATCTACAGATTACAACGGTGAGCACAAAGCTAGCATCAACGAAATAAGAAAGGAATTCGTCAAAACCACGATAGTCATCGATATACTAACTCTAGTCAAAACACGTGAAGTCTAATTCGTAGCTATGACATGTACGTTTGGATACTCTAGTTGGCAGCTCTGGGAACAAGGATCGATTGGCCAAGATAATTGTGTCAAACAACATAAGCATGAAGGATGTTGGGTTGGTGCCTAACTAGAGACAAAGCTCAGGATTACAAAAGAGTTTGCACAAGCATTGGAATTGGGGGACCAGGTTCAGTTAAGCTGAAATTCAAATGATAATATTTTAAAAAAAAAAAATCCCAACTAACAAGCCGCCAAACAGCAAATAATTTGTTTGAAAAGGTTAAAACTCAACAATGCAGTAATAAAACTCTAAAGCATTTAAGTAGAAAGGAAACATGAATGCTTCAAAATCGTGCAAGCAACAAGAAGTTGTCAACCACAAGATGTAAATAACAAAATATGTCAAGCATGCTAAACGTGGCACACACACTGAATGTGAAATGAAAATGAGAAACTTTGAATTCGTTACTTAAGTTTGAAAAAGATGAAACTACTCAATAAAAAGAATTACCACAATGGTCCACGGCGGTATTCGAAATTTATTTAAAAGTTCAACAATTGGATCAATACATGACAAGTAAATGTAACAAATAGGGGTAGCAACAATTCCAGGTTTGTCGGGACTCCACCCTCCTCGGTTAGGACCTGATTCATCTAGCACGATATTTTCCGCTTTGGGCCTCCTTGCCCTTGCCCTCACAGTTTTGTTTTCGGGAGCTCACGGTGCAACTTCCCAGGGGGTCACCCATCATGGAATTGCACCAGCCTCAATTCGCTTAACTTTCGAATTCCAACCGAACCCAAAGCAACTGAGCTCCCAAAAGGCCTCGTGCTAGATAAATGTGTGTCTACACCTTTAAGGAACACCACCATTCCCCTCCCAGAACATTCCCCCATCGCAGGAATGTGGGATCGTTCACCGATCCCTCCAGGACACGGGTCTTACAATCCACCCCCTTTTAGGGGCCCAGAGTCCTCGCTGACACACTTCCTGATCAGGGTCTGACTCTAATACCATTCTATGAAGACCCGACCCTCCTCGGTTAGGACCCGACTCATCTAGCACGATATTGTCCCGCTTTGGGCCTCATTGCCCTTGCCGTTACGATTTTATTTTTGGGAGCTCACGGTGCAACTTCCCAGGGGGGTCACCCATCATGGAATTGCACCAGCCTCAACTCGCTTAACTTTCGAGTTCCAATCGAATCCAAAAGCCACTGAGCTCCCAAAAAGGCCTCGTGCTAGATGGGTGTGTTCGTACACCTTTAAGGCACACCACCATTCCCCTCCCAGACCATTCCCCCATCGCGGGAATGTGGGATCATTCACCGTTCCCTCTAGGTCACGGGTCTTACAAGGTTGTACAAAGGCATGATTTGAAAATGATGGAAAACAATTTCAAATTAAAGTTTCCTGGACCAGTTAATGTGATGAACATGTTATCAAAATGTATCTCGTCATAATACGTGCTTCAATTTCGACAATGATACGACTCACTTTGACTAAAAAAGTTCTACTAACACATGTAATAAGATTTGTATGAAATCATGATAAGAAACTCAGTAGGAAATCAAACGTGTTCGTAAAAATGCTGATAATTCATTTAAATACACTTGCACCAACAATCACCATACTTAACGACACATAAAGCGAAATTGTAACAACCATGCAACTCAAAATGAAATGGACCATGAAAATAGGGGGACTGACAGCTTAGGTACGGTAAAGGGAGTTTAAGCAACATAGGTAACCACAAAATTAATGGTGACAGAAATCTCACATAGGGATAATTATACGATTACGCGTCCTGAGAGATGAATGAGGGAACGCTTAAGTAATTTATGTCTCCACTTGTCGGAAGAGTTTCAACGATTAAGCAGTATAGAAACTACGAAAAAAATACACAATCTTGATTCCAAGGTGCTAAACTTCCAAACTCAAGCTACCAGAAACATCACTTGACGTAACCCTTATTATCTCACTTTACATAGAACGTAATCGAGTGCAAAACCTAGCTAAACTCCTAAAATCCCAAAGCACCCAAAAGGATGAGTTTGTTATTCAATTCTAATGGGGCGATTCCCAAAACCTTCGACCTTAGTAGATTCTACTCGAACTTCTAAAACCGTTTCGAAAATCTCGTATCTCTAGGAAATTTTACAAACGAGCATAACACTTAAAAGCGGATTCACCACAAGTATCCGTTAAATAACTCGTTCACACCACCCCATCGAGTCCTAAACTCATAAGCACTACCCGAATGCAAAATTCGTTGAAAAAAAAAATCTAAACTCATAGTCGAGCCTAACTAAGCTAACTCGAAACTTTGTTACAACTCACAATCAGGTTTCGTGGGCGTAAAAATAACAATTCTAGCGATTTGAGGGGAGGCCATGACAAAGAAAAATGGGATATATAATCATCATGTGTTCGAAAACTAATGACCCAAACTAAAACCATGCTCTGATACTAAATTGAGACACCCCAATCCAGAAAGTCCACTAGGTCTCTAAGATCGAGGACATCTGGACTGTGACGTCCAGATGATGAAAGCCAAACGATTAAAAACGCTGCATTTTAGGGGGTTCGAGTGGAACATAACCAATGAAAACTAATAACATTTCACTGTGACAGTGAAAGTACAAAGCATGGACACCTATGAAGATCATAAAATAAGCAATTACATGTGTTACCTAGTTTCCACGACGCCAATCCAGCCTCGAGAATGAATGTCAACACAGCTAGCTAGCCTCTTTAAATTATGTGAAATTCCAACAGGACCTGAGGGGTTAAAAAAAAATGGGTGAGTGAACCCAGTAATCTATTTCAGTGTAAAACAAGTATAAATAAAAATATGTTTTAACCCCTCAGTTTTAGAAAACTGAAACAGTGATTTTAGTCTTGCACATAGTTCAAGAAATAATAATATAATAGTGATAAAAGATGTATTATGCTACCAAATGCATATCACATGTCGACCCACTAAATTTTTGCTTATGACTCGCTCTAGTCATACTTTCATGACAAAGAAGGTATCTCTGCTCGTGAACCATGCCCATGGGAAGGATTGGATGCCTAGCACCAATACCATGAGTCCCCTAGAGCTCGGGGACATCACTAGTGCTATTACCTAGTATTGTGAGCAAGCGCAGGTGAACGATCACGTGGAGGACTGGTTTGTGGCCTACGGATAGGTACTAGATACCAGCGACTTCTAAGTGGGTTCTAACATTTCAATCTCAATAATGCCCTAGGGACTCATATTCATAAATATCATTCATCAAACTATATAGATATGCAAATGTGGCAATTAACTCATCATTCACATATGTGCAACTAATAGTCAAGTAATATCCCATACTAGCATGCAACAAGCAAGGGTGGCACCATAAGATAATCAATCACAAAGTACTCAAT